>VXBZ01000534.1:13696-171215 GCA_013399135.1 Heliornis fulica
CCCCCCGCCCGTTATCCCGGGCGTCGCCGAGGGGGGAAGCAGGAGTAAAGGAGTCAGTCCGATCGGTGTCAGCGACCCCCCGCGCTGCGAGGCCGGGGCAGGGGACGGGCTTCCGCGGGGCGGGCCGGGGCGGGGGGAACCGCTGTTCGGCGGGAACCGCTGGTCGGCGACAGCGCCCGCCTCCGCCGCAGCAGCCGTTCCCGGAGGAAGGGCGGAGGGGAGGAAGATCGGCCTGCCGCTCGGTCTGCAGAGGCGCCGGGAGGCTCTCGGGGCTCGGGTGCCAGCGGGTCGAGCAGCCGGCCTCTAAGTGCAGCTGGAGCAGCGGAACATGAGCCGGCAGTGGGCCCAGGTGGCCAAGAAGGCCAACGGCATCCTGGCTTGTGTCAGGAACAGTGTGGCAAGCAGGAGTAGGGGAGCGATTGTGTCCCTGCACTCAGCATTGGTGAGCCCACACCTTGAGTCCTGTGTCCAGTTCTGGGTCCCTCACCACAGAAGGACATCGAGGTCCTGGAACATGTTCAGAGAAAGGCAACCAGGCTGGTGAAGGGGCTGGAGAACAAACCTTATGAGGAACAGCTGAGGGAGCTGGGGTCTGGAGAAGAGGAGGCTGAGGGGAAACCTTACCACTGGTTATAATTACCTGAAAGGAGGTTGTACAGAAGTGGGTGATGGTCTTTTCTGCCAAATGACAGGTGACAGGACAAGAGGAAATGGCTTCAAGCTGCACCAGGGCAGGTTCAGATTAGATGTAACAGAAAAGTTCTTAACCGAAAGAGTTGTTGGGATGTGACACAGGCTGCCCAGGGAGGTGGCTGCATCACCATCCTTGGGTGTGTTTAACAGACGGGTAGATGAGGTGCTCAGGGATATGGTTTAGGAGAGGATAGGTACAGTTGGACGCAATGATCTCGAAGGTCTTTTCCAGCCTTGTGATTCTGTATTCCAGACCTCTGGTGCAGTTAAGGCAGACCTGGATCTTCTTTGGGGAGATTTTTATGGTGTGGGTGTGCTGCAAACAGCCCAAATCACACATGGATTAGGCAGAGTGAACCTTCCTCTTAGCTAAGCAGGCACATGGGGACATGCTGGTCATCTTGGGCAGCCCAGGGCAGGTGGTGGTTGGAAAGATGCCAAAGTGTTTCTAGACAAAAACTATTATGCTTTTTAGGATCGGAAGGGGTCTTTTTAGGGTCAACGTTTTAAAAGTTTTATCCCCATTCATCTGTGTCAGATCCAGAAAAAAACATAAACCTGCCTGTGTTGGTGCGGTGGGTAAACCAGGGCCTTGCTCTCAGTGGGATGTGGGTGTGTATTTATTAAAGTTTGGCCCTGAAGTGGAAAAGACACATTTCCAGAAGTATCTGGGGAAGGTTTGAGCCATGTCATCTTTTGTGTATGTGATGTCTCATCATCTTGCTTTCTTTATATCACCAGCATTAGTAAAGAGAATGTATTTTAGAGCTTTGGATCCCTGGCTATAGGTTGCGATAAAAATTAATGTAAATTAATTCCATGTTGCACTAAAAGCTGTCCTATACTGGTGTGCACCAAAATCCTGATACATCTGGCTGCTTAGTTCCGGACTCAGACTTTTCCTTCTCAGGGTACACAGACACAAAGAAATACTTAGTCTCTTAAAAGACCTTAAAAATCAGTATGCCCCACCCTGGAAGTTCACTGGGCCACTGACCTTGGTGTTATGAGCTTTAAAACCTCAGTTGTGCTCACTCTGCAGTTGGTGAGCCAAAGGCCTTTTTCAGCAGAAATTCCCCTGTCAGACTCAGCTTGATAAGCATTTTTCAGCACATGAAGATGCAAACTGAGATAGTCTAAAAGGCCTTACTTTTGAAAAGTGTTGACTGCTTTGGTTGTGAAGAAAGGGGAGCTCATCAAATGGTGTGCAGTGACTGGAGAAATCAATGTTCCTCATCTGGTACGTGAGTGAGGAGGCTCCTAGATAAGGACTCTCAGTGGCCTGTGCATAATTTGAAATACAAAGAGCTTTGTAGCATCAGAAACCCAAGTTTTCTGCTTGGGTTGAGATAATGCCTTCAGAGCTGCTGCTGGGCTTGTGTCTGGAACTCAGCAAGCCCTTCATGAGCTCAGGGGCAGTCAAGGAATCCTGGAACAGAGAACTCTGAGGGAATCTATCTGCTGCCTGAATTTTGACTGATTTTGCTTTAGTCCTGTGATTGCTCCCAGTAGTGTAAAAGGTAGTGTGCGTTAGAGACCAGAATCTTCAGCTTTACCTGTTCAAAATGAGCATCCTAACAGTTTTCACATGAGGAAGTCCTGTTCTGCCACCACTTATCCCATTGCCTTGCTTTCACTATCACTCCATGGTGGAGTTTGATGTTTGAGTTATGCTTTGCAGACTAGCAATTTTTAAGGACGTGTGCCAGGATAGCTGTTGTTTGATTCCCAAGTGACTGCTAGGCAGAACGTAGGTGCTTCAAAAATCACTTCAGTATATGAGAATGTACCCAGTGACCCTGGAAAGATGGAGTCCTCCTGGGAAGGTGCCATCTAGCGATGCTTTCAGCACTCAGTGGAAGCATTTTCATAAAGTGGCTTTATCAGAGGGTGTCACAGACAGAGTTTTCCAGTCTCTCATGTGGCCCTAGGCTCTTGCATGTTGTCCGAGATGCCATTTGTGTGCCTATACATTCTTTTGGTTGCCTGCCCTAGATCTCAGTCACCAGGCCAACTAACCAAGCGTCAGTGGGGCCTTGGGAGTCAGTAGGCACCTCTTGCAGAGAGATTTTTATCAGGTTTCTTAGAAAATCTCTGTCCTCAGACTGAATGAAGTACAGTTTCTGCAAGGTCTGGCAGTTTGAGCGGCAGCTTCTAGATAATTACCAGAAACTCTCTTGGTAATCACACTCAACACCTGCTGCAGTTATTTTTACTTCATTATTTAATCGTGAGAAAGTTTTTAATTATATTAGCCTGACATTTTCCTTTTTGAGTGCTGTTAATGGGCCTGGGGATATGTGTGTTGTTAAGGTCTAGGCTAGACATCTTGATCTGGTTGATAGGTCTGGCACAGACACCCAGTATGATCTTAGATAAGTTGCTTGGTTTCTCTGGACCTTGATTCCTCTTCTGTAGAATGGCTATAAAATGCATCTTTTCCAGCTTTTGCCTAGTCAGAGTGTTAGTCAAGTGAAATGGAAGCTGGCAGAGGGCATCCGATTGTTTCCTGTGAAGGGAATTAGAAGGGTAAATACCAAAGAGGGGAAGAGATACTTAAGCTAAAGAACAGTTTTGGCAGAACAAATGCCTATAAATAGAAGGCAGATAAATTTGAGATGGAAATTTGAAGAAAGTTTCTCATCACCAGATCTGTCAAGTTCCAGAGCAGCCTTCCAGGATGAGTCAGGGGAAAGGATGACCTGGTGCATAAGGTACATTTCCACCCCTCCTAAAATGAAAATGCATTGCGTAGACCAAAGCTACCTGCTCACTCTGTCCCTGCCACTGCTGCTTGCCTGCAGCGCATGTGACAGTACAGCTGCTGCTTTTGCACTGCTGCAGCAGCAGGGACATCAGTAACAGAGGTCAGCTGTATCATCTCCCTAATATTTTGGTGGTAGAGTCTCTTAAGGACTGTCAAATGCTCTAGCTGCCTTTAGCGTGGGTCTTGATCAGTTAGGGAGCAGGATTATTTGGCATGGTTTTTATTCCAGCAAAGGACCAGCCTTCAGAGTGCCAAGGGATCTCTTCCTATCTGCCATTTCCCTGACATGGCTGAATTTTAGCTTGTGAGACAGTGAAATCTGAGCGGAAAGAGTGGTGGGGATCATTACTGGTTTTCCCAGGTTCTGTAGTCTGCCAGGCATCAACGTCATGCTTGGAGGTTCACACATCACTTCTGGATGGTAAAGGTTGAAGTATTTTAATCTTCACGCATTTCCCTACTCCTTTTCTCATGCCCTAGGTTGCCAGATGGATGCCAGAGACAAGCAGCTTCTGCGTTCCTTGCGCCTGGAGCTCTGCACAGAGGTGCTGGTGGATGGAATTATTATTCAGTATCTCTACCAAGAAGGGATTCTCACGGACAGTCACGTTCAAGAAATAAAATCTCAAACCACCAGTCAGAGGAAAACCATGATGCTCCTTGATATTCTTCCCACCAGAGGACCCAAGGCTTTTGATGTCTTCTTGGATTCCTTACAGGAGTTCCCATGGGTTAAAGACAAACTGATGGTGAAGCGTAAAGAAATGACCTTACAAGATCCTGCAGGTAAGGCCAAAATGGTTATTGCTGGTATTTTGAAGCTTACTCTCAAGCAAAAATTTTGAGTGTTGAAGGTACCATTGATTTCAAGCTATATGTGGTGTAGATATGGAGAAAGATACAAACAAGAGGGGGCAGCCTGAATTTCCTAAAAGCCAACCAGGCACCAGGAAGTACTGCAAAGTTTGGGAAGTGAGCAGGGCTGAGTTTCAGGAGATGAGACAGCAGGAGAGGCTGCCTTGGGGGAGGCTGGGCTGTAGGAGGACACAGACTCCTTGACAGTTACCAAAGGGAACAAGCTATAAAAGAAGTTTTAGCTGCAGAAGAGCCTTTTCACCATCCGTACCTGATTATCGTTTGGTTTATATGTGTTTTATGATGGTTTGTTTCTGGATTGTTCATGTTGACAGAATTTGTATTTACTTACTTTTATTATGATCTTAATGTCATTTTGATTTAGTACCATGTGCTAATTTAGATTTATTTAGTTTATTATGTTTACTGGAGTGCAATTATCTAGGATCATTACTTCCAAAATTACTAGCCGTTGCTTAGTTTTAAAACAACTTTAGGAGCTAACCAATTTAGTGGGTGTAACATCATCATACTTAGTAAAATCTTTGGCTTTCTGACGTTTAAATGTACTTCTAATACTAGTTTTCTGGACTTGATGTTGGTTCAGAAGTGATTTCTTTACCGATCCCTGCATGTAATTGTTGAACTGTTTTGAAGTCAAGATGACGACTTACATCGCACGTTTCTTGCCTAGCTTCTGGCAGCCGGCACTGGCTGCTAATCCCATTACCAGCGAGGTAGTGGAACAGTCCTCGCTCAGGAGTGTTTCCAAGCAATCTGATAAAACCTTCTCCAGGCCCTCCATCCCACCCTGCTCCCTTTGAGTTTGGTCATACATGTTTGGATGTGCATGACGTGTGATTTTTTTTTCCCTGGCATCAGAGTGCTTTGTGTGAGACCGAAAGCATGTGAAGATGGGTGACTGAGACCCATTGATCATCATGTGCTTCTGCATCCCATTTAGCTGCACATTCAAGAATGTTTTGTCAAGATCTGCTGGACAGATCTGACATTACCTTACCTTAGGACATTTGAAATGGAATATCGCAACAGCTTGTCTTTGTGGCAGTTGCTTTATGCTTGCTTGAAAATGGGTAAATAATTTTAAGAATTTGGGAAATAAATCCCTGTTGCTGCCTGCAGGGGAAAACACGAAGTCCTCTGCACAATGCAAACTTGCAGCAGTGACTGCATTGGAAAAGAGCTTGCTTGCTGTTATGACAAATCCTTTTATGCTAATGCTCTTTATTTGCCTTGCAAATCAGCCTGTTCATTTAATTGCTGGTTAAGCTGTTGAATAATCCTTTCAGTTCCAGGAACGCGCACACAGCCATCGAATGCAGTCAGGATTGCATAGTTTGGTACTAGAGAAATTGTGTCTGATTTTTGTTCCGTGGATTGTTTTGCGGATTGCTCGTTCCGTTTCTTGATCACTTGTGACTAATGTGGAGGATTTATGCATATTGGGCTCTCCGGTTTCGAGTGGGCTGTCTGTACTCGATAATCCTATTGCCAAATTTTGTGTGTAAATTAGAAGAGGCTTCCAGATTAGATCAAAGGTTACTGTTATTTTTACTGTGGCAATACAGAGTGTAAGAACAGGATAAGGGGCACATAGCCAAGTTTGTTTTAATGTTTAGGCATGTTCTTTAGAAGCCAAAGAAAGAGAGCAACATCTGTGCCCTAATAAATGCGGAGTGCACCCTGGAATGAATTGAAAATTATGGTGGCATCATCAGTGCTGATTACACGTGAGAAAATGTGGTTTGGGATGAAACGCCTGGCTTCGCATTCTGAACATCAGAACTTGTAAGCTTTTGTCTCGGCAGAGTGCTTGAGCATACGCTTGGCCTTAAGCATGGAAAAAACCCACTGGCTCTAATAAAATCATAAGCATACTTAAAATTAAATGTGTTCCTTAGTGCCATGCTAGGTAACTTCTGCCTTATTGGAAACAGTCCTTAAAATGATGATTTGTCAGTGGCAATTTATTTTGAGGAATATGTTTGTAGTGAAAAAAGTCTGCCGCATACACTGCCTTTTCTTAGACCCTGTAACTTTTAAAATTGAAGTTTTTTTCGTGGCCCCAGATTTAAAAAAACTTTTTTTCCCCCTTTGAATCATGCATACTTATGGAAATCGCATGCCTGCTGTTCACTTGTTTATGCTCAATTAAAATTCTGTTTACTCAAGCAAAATATCCTCGGGTTTTGCAGATCTTTTGCAGGACTAAGGAGTGGTGGCAAGGTTTTATTTTATGGTCTTTCACTTCTTGCAGACTACATATAGGATTTTTAAATTCAGAGAGAGTAGACTATTGTGCTTTCTCTATCTGAATGTAACAATTTTTACATTCATGTAATGTGTTACAGTGATTTTTCTCTGTAGGCCTTTGGGTTATTCTGCGTTTTGTTCAAGGAGATCAGACTTTCTCTCTTTGCTTCAGCTGAGAAATACTGTTTGTTGGTTTCCAGGTTAAAAAAAATTAAAAAATCACAGCTGTAATTGTTGAGAAGCTTTTAATTTATTTTCTTACCTTACTAAAAAAAACCCAAACCAACAAACAAAACAAACCATGTCAGAAGGACAGAAATAACATTTTTGGTGATGTATAAATATGATCTAGTGGACCGAGCAGCTATCATATGGAAGCTGAAGTCTGAGACCTAAGCAAGACACTGTCAATGATTCATCGGGAGCTTTGGGGCAAATTCTTCCAAGGCAATGAATTTATTGATTCCAAGTTGTGTAACTTGGTGTAATGTTCACAGAGCAGCATAGAGTTTAACTGGAAATCGGCCCAAGATTCAACCCAGAGTATGCTGTTTGACTGCTTGCAAAGAAATGAACTTTAAAACTTGTGATACCCTGGGTTTGATCATTGAACATCAGCTTGACTTCAGAAAATTAGTTCTATGTACTGTTATCTGCCGTGTTCCAAGGAGCACAGAAGACCCTAATGCTGCAGAGCAGGAGGAGTAGTTTTTCCGTGGCAATCAGAAGAGTGCCCTGCAGGCAGGTTGGGTCATCCACATCTGTATTATTGCAGCAAAGGGACCCAAGATTCCTTCCCCTGGCTTGTTTACTTTATGCAGGGGGGACAGCCTTTTGCCTTGGGTCACCTTTTTGCTCTCCTAAGCATCTGTCAGATGGCCACAGCTTTGGGGAAATCTTTTCTTAAGGTAGGAAAGGCATCATTGTAAAACCCCAGAATGTCAAGAAGAAAATTAAGCCACATGCTTTTGGAGGTAAATATGACTTTAATAAATTTCAAGATTCTAGGTTGTGTTTCTTGCTTGTGTAAGAGCCTGTGATAAAACAATTCGCTCTGTGCAGAGTGGCATTGCAAAACTTAATTACTGTAAACATCAACCACAGCATGAGTTCCTGGTTTTGAAGATCAAAACTTCATCCGCAGTTAGGAGTTAATAAAAATTACATGGGTCTGTTTCGTTAGGAAAAGACGGTTCTGTTTTTTCTGCCCTAGTTTGGATAACTTTATCTCTTTGTCAGGAACATAAATCTTCAATACAGTATTATAGTTCCCACAAAGAACTACAGCTGTTGGCAACAGAATTCCATTCTTTCTAGGAACAGCAAACAGTTACCCAATATTTTTTGAGCTGAATAAAAAAATACAAGCTTTGACGGCATTTGCCTATCAGAAAGTTTTTCTAATCTCTCTCAGCCCAGGAATTTCTCTGCCCAAGTGCCATATTTCTGTCTACACTATATGTTGCTGTAGAATTATTTATTTCTAAAAGTGTTAGTACGGCACCTCTTTCTCGTTTAGGTGATTTCTCCACTCTGCAGGAAAACACAGTGTACTGAGAAAGAGAAAAGTCTGGGATACACGTTTGCCAAAGGAATCCTGCGGCAGCTGTTGCTATCTGGCAAACATTAGTGAATTTGGGGCACGGAGTTGCGGGGAATCGTCCTGGAAAAGCTGTTCTCCCACCACTAAGCAAGGAATATTTTCTAATGCACGCTTTGGTTGTGGTACCTAGTCAGCAGTCTGCATTAGAGTCCCGTTAGACTTGGGTGAGGTTTTTGATCTGTGGTTGGGGTTTTTTCCTGGAGATGTGGGGAGAGTGTGTTCTCATACAGCTATATAAAGCTTCATGTTGTGTAACACTTTGGATGAAGCATGCAAGTACAAAACAAAGCAAAACATGTACTTCTGCTGAGAAAGCCATCCCTCCTCCTACTGCCCTCCTCCAGCTTCCCCAAAGTCGTTTTTCCACAGCTGGGTTGTAGGTTTCTAAGAATTCAGATTCAAATGCAACAGCATTAGGGCATGGGGAAGTTTAGCATCTCTTCTTACCTTTTTCTGGCTGCTTCCTGCCCTTTTTCTATCCTTCTTCCTCTCACGTCTAATGCAGGGAGGAAACAGCCTGGTCTCTTGCCTTTCCCATTTGGATGTCAGATAGGAGAGCAGCTGATGAATTCCTTTTCTCTCTCTAAAATGGTGGACAGAAGACGGTGGGTTTTTTTCTTTCTTCTCTTTCCCTCCCCTCTCTTGTCTAGTCCAGTGACAGAAGGGGGAGTTTCCTCCCATGTATGTCTGAAGGAAAGGGATGGGCTTAGCAGCCTTGGCTGGGATGGATTGACCTGGAGATGAAGGAATGCCCTTGTGCCACATCCCAATGCCTGGAGGCTGTATGTTCTCTGCAGAGATTCAGTCGTTCTGGTAGGAGAATTTCCCAAACTCTTTTCCATATTCCCGTCTCCCCTGAAAATCGAGTGTTACATTTATGGCTTTGGCTTTGCTCCTGACCGCAGTGAGATCTGTGAAGTTTGGCATTAAAGGTCTGTGCACACACTCAATACTAATAGCATGCATCATGATATGGACAAGTAATCAGCTTCCCCAGTTCCACAGAGCTTTCTGTGTATGTATTTCTGGCTTAATACGTGTATGAACATAAGATTTCCTTTTCTGGTGCTGGGGTTTTTTGTTTTGGATTGGAATATTTGCTTTGTTGCTTTTTCCTATGTCAGTATGCAGCTGTGTTCATGCTGCTTACATCTATGTTTTTGACTTTGAGAAGCAATGGGTAATTGGGCTTGAACTCTTCCTGGTGCAGCGAATGGAGACACCCATCTGCTGACCAGACCTGATTATTCCCAAGGTTTTCTGCTTTCCCAGGGACTGAATCCAGGACATCACAGAGGTTGCCAAGACCTGGCCGGTCCTCTGACTGTGCTACTCTTTTGTGTGGGCACTAACTTCAGCAGATTAAGGATGACTGTGGGTCTCAATGATCCCATGTGAATGGATGGAGCACAGGCAATGTTCTCCATCCTACCATTCAAGGGGAAACCCCTAGGCCAAGGTGGATGCATCCTACCTGTTCGCACCTGTCTGGGTATCTGGTGTCATGGGACAGAGGGCACCAACTCAATAGTTGGGCAAAAGTGTCTTTACCAGAAGGCGTGCTGGGAGGAAGTGGCAGTCTGTTACAGTTGCTGTGGTGTCACTGGATCTGCAGAGATACAGTGGGATGGTTCACACAACCACAGTGCATGGCCTCAGGTTCCTAGATAAAGGTGTTGTTGCAATCTCTTCAAAGGACTGTCTTGAATGCACAGAGTTTTGCTGTTGCCTGGGCAGCAGGCTGGTCAGGAGATTATGGATTGGGATAGGAAGGGAGCTCAGTAAGTGAAACATTGTGATGGCATCTCCTGTAGGGGTTCCAAATAAGAGGAGGTAGAGCTTGGAAAAGGGAGGGTTATGTAGGCTCTCAGAAGACAGGGATAGGCTTTACACAGTAATGCATGGTGGGAAGATGAGAGATGGTGTTAGCTGCAGTGGAAGGCTCTGACAGGCTATAGAGGAGATTTTTTTCATCATAAGGGCAGTCAGGAGGTAGAACGGGGACTCAGAGAGTAGCCTTCATCCTTTGGAGGTTCTCAAGACCTGCCTGCATAGAATACTGAGCAACATGGTCTGATATCAGAGCTGACCCTGCTAAGAACAGGGTATTGGACAGGAAAGCTCCTGAGGTCTATTCCAACCCAAATTTCCCTATGAAGCCTTCTTGAAAGAGTGCCTCTATTGCAGCGCAGGTTCTCAAGGAAATTTTAACAACAGGTTTTTACTGTGAATGTGACACAATACAGCAATCCAGGAGACTTCTGGAATACAAAAGGGCCAATATCTTGATCAATGACCTAGATGAGTAGGCTAAGGAGGCCTTGCTACTTGTGAATAAGGAACAAATGTTTAGGGATGTGTTTGTTAATGGCAGTCCTGACTGCTGTTACCATGAAGTGCTAAAGTTTGTGATAGTGAGAAAATAGAGGAAAACAAAATCTGAGTAGCAGACTCAAGATCCTGGACTTTAGCTATTGTTCAAGAAGCTAGTTGATGGGACGCTGTCTGCAACATTTCTGAAGGGCAGAAGCACCCAGGAGACCTGACTGATGATCCTCAAGGAAAAGCTCTTCAAGCACACAGTCTGCTGCTGTGTGCAGGAAAAGCAGCAGGCATGTGAGGAGGCCACTTTGGCTGAAAGGGCCACCCCAAGCTGAGCTCAAATACAAAAAGGAGTTGTCTAGGAGGTGGAAGTGAGGACAGGCTACCCAGGATCAATATAAAAATATTCTGTAGGCTTTTAGGGATAGAGTTATGAAAGGCAAAACTCATCTGAATTTGAAACCATCCAAGGGTGTGAAGGACAAGATCACAGAATCACAGAATTGTAGGGGTTGGAAGGGATCTCCAGACATCATCAAGTCCAACTCCCCTGCCAAAGCAGGTTCCCTAGAGCAGGTCACACAGGTAGGTATCCAGATGGGTCTTGAATATCTCCGGAGAAGGAGACTCCACAACAGGCTTTTACAGTACATTCACAGCAGAAAGAGACTGGAAAACTATTGAGTCCTGTGCGGCACAGCTAAGGTGGTTAATTTAGCATGAAGTAGAGGGAAAGGATGAGATTTTTCTTGGAGACCATGTAGACTCAGAAAAGTTGAAGTCATACTCTTCCTACCTCTTTCTTTTCCAAAAGAAATCTGCTGCCACAAGTGAAATTGATTGGATATAAGGGGAAATGAACAATCAAAAGATGGATTAAGCACTGTCTGCCAGAGGTCGTGGCCCAAGTAGGGTTGCCCAGAGAGGCTGTGGAATCTCCATTCTTGGAGACAGCCAACACTCAACAGCACAAGACTGAGCAACCTGATCAGTTTCTCAAGCTGGCCTTGCTTTGAGCGGGAGGTTGGATTACAGGACCCCCAAAGGTCCCTCCCAACCTACATTTTTCTGTGATTCTGTAAGCTTGGCATCGCACTCTGTGTACTCGGTATGTAGGATTTTAATCCAAATATAACTGGTGCTGACACTTTGGATATGCATGCATGACTTCTAGTTCGGATTAGGAATGTGCTTTTTTAAAGTGAGTTGGAGTGTTTGAATTAGATTTCGTTCAGGTGAATCTAAACAGGAAAATGGACTCCAGGTGTTCATGGGACCAGACTAGAGCCCAGTAGAAGGGAAACCTTACAGCTGGGTATAGTCTGAGCACCAGATCCTTGGATTTTCAATCTATAGGTCCTCTTCTATTGCTCTGTATTGCTTCTAATACAGAAGTGGACTTTTCTGGCCAGTGGATGATGTGATTTTGTCCATAAACACTTGCACTCTTGGAATCTTTTCTTCCCAAAATCCTGCAGTCATATATACACATAGATATATAGATGTGATTCGTATCAGGGATGCTGCTGCATGCAAATAAATGTGGGTTGTTTTTTTTTCTTTGGTTATTTTGGTATCTTTGTTTCCCAGAGTTTATCATACCATATCTAACTTTGGTACATCCATTCTAAATGGCTTAGAGAGTTCACTACCTGTACTTTGTTATTGGACAGAATATCTTCATTCTCTGTCCATTTCCTCCTCAGCTTGCAACACAGTGTGATAAAATCATGCCTGTGTCTTATATTTTCAAAAACATTCATAGTTTTGGTCCTCTGTGATCCTTGAGGTCTTTTGTTAATTGTTGCTAGCTTCCACTTTTGGTCTTGTCTCAGGATGTGGCAAGGGAACCATGGAGAAAGCTTTGTACAGACAATAATAATTGTTTTCTAGAACCTATTGGAAACTTCCTTGTAAGGACTTGATCCTGCAGCTTGATAAAGCCACTTATAAATATGAAAAAAAAAAAAAGATACAGCCGCTGTTTTTGCATTACGTCCTCAGAACAGGCGTTCTGTTGATAGTAATTAGCTGCCTATGTGGCCCATAGGTACACACTAATGGAGGCTCCAGTGTAACTGAGAGAACTTCCTACTTAAGACTTTGTAGACGTCTTTCTGTGAAATTTTTCTTCATTAATCTTTTCCTTCAGAGCTGGCCAGCTTTTCTTTAGGCACCTCCAGAATTGCCTTGGAGATCCATCTGAAAATATTTAGGTTTTGTATTCCCATTGCATGGGGAAAATCTATTATCTTTCATAAGCTACCTCTGTGAATGCTGGTTTTGGTTTTTTTGTTTTTTTTTTTTAAAACCACCAAGCAGCAAATGCACCCACCTTAGCTTGCATGTGTTGTGGAGGCTGTGTAACCATCTGAGGTCAGTAAAAATGTTAGCTAGTTTCTGACTGTGTTAACTTTGTCTGACTCCATGAAGTCAGAGGCCAGGCTCCTGTTCACGAGAGCGGGACATAAGTCTTGCCGCTGATGTAATGTTATCTCCAGTGAAGGAGTGGGTGCTATGGTGACTTCCCTACACAGGTATGGCAGCACATCTTGACCTTTAGATAAAAATCATTTTTGCAGCTGAAAAGCTATTGCTAGTTCAGACTCTGCACTCCTTTTCTCAGTGGACTATCAGCAATGATGTGACTGACTTCTCACCGCGTAGTGTCACTTTTATAGCAAAAGTCAGGAAGTTCCTCTAAGATACAGTTAATTATGCATAGTTATTGCATCTTGAAGCCCTCCCTGCATTGCCATACACAACTAAGCTTTCCTTCCTTTAAGGTCGTATATATGTTTATAGGAATGAGAACTAGAGGGCCTGAGTACCACTTGTTGTTACCTGAGAGGGATGCAGCTGCAGCTTATCTTTTTAGATTTATGGGTTTGCATACAAGACTTTTAAAGCCATTTTTTATCTATTTGGCAATTGCTTGTATAAAGAGAAAACCTATCTTGTTGCTTCTTTTAACCGTTGCAGCATTGTTCCAGTATATTGTCAGAGTTTCTTTTTAAGTTTTGTTCTTGCTTTGTCTGTGAATAGATTTGTGTTCCCTTATATATTGATAGATTGGCAAGGATTTGCATGTGTATTTTGACAAACACCTCTGCTGCCAGCTGAAGCGGAGCTTCAGTGTTTCTTCCAATCTACATTTAGAGGAGGAGCGGATTTGATTTATGCTGCAGTTTGTGTGTGCAGGAAATAAGCATTAATGCATCAGGTCAGGGCGAATAAATTGCCATTAGTTCACCACTTCTTCTGACAGCCTTCTTAATCTTGGTGTTTCACCACCTTGCCTGGGATTTTCGAAAGGACTCATAGTTAACCCAAGCTCACCCAGCTCTCTTCCCGTCAAGGTCAAGGGTAAGCTCCCCTTGGCTTTAAAGAAGGCAATATTAGTCCTGTGCTAATACTTTTGAAAGCCTTACTTTTCATTTGTACTTAATAATGTGCTGAGCTCTTTAACGAATGGCCTGTTTGAGTCTCTGGGTTTTTTAATAAAACACGTGCTGTGGTTGAATGCAAGGCCTTTACTCAGGTAGAGGCTTGACTAACGCCCTTACCAGCCCTGGGGGTCTCTGGTTAGCTCTGGTGGGAGGTAGCCGTCCTCTGCAGGCAGCTGGCGCCGCCTTTAAGCAGGGGCACGAGAATCTTCAGTGAAGGAAGTGTTGAGAGAGGAGAACTAGAACAAAAAGGAGAGCCAGGACTTTCTAATATTTATGTGTGAAGAAAGATGTCTTTAAATATGTTTTTATTTACTGTAGGTGATGGCTGTGTTTGCTCAGCTGTTCAGAGCAACATGTTCTTTATTCTTACTCCCATTTAATTAAGGCGTCATGTATTTGTGATCCGGTTCTGCCACATCCCAGATGGGATTAGTTTCATTGTCATACCCTTGAACAGTGATTGCTGCAGCTAGGGTTGCAAAACGCCCTCATCATTCCCCTCAGCTCATGTGCTCATGGTGGATCTGATGAGTTCACCCGCAAAACACTTGTTTTAAAAGTGACGTCGGGTTATAGGCAGAAGTGCTAGCTGGCGGCAGTATAAATCACCTCAGGATTCTTGAGGCGTTCCTCTTGCAGGCACCCAGATCCAAAAGGGGAAGCCTGAATATCTTTCCCCACCAAGTTGCTGGCTGCACACGCAGCCAGGTCCCCGGGCACCACAGCTTTAGCTGTCAGCACTTCCTGGGCACTTCAAAGCCTGCTTTGGGCAGGTCCTAGGCTGCCCACCCCTTCATAGTGCTGAGCAGCAGAGCACCTCTTTCATGGCTGACACCGGGACGTGCGGGCAGACGTTCCTCCAGTGCTCTCACTCGCGGGGCCAAATCCTGTGGGCGTTTGCGGCGCACACCTGTCAGACGGGGCTGTGTGCCTGCCAGCAGCTGGTGCAGCTCTGCACATGGAATAGTATGACCCCACAGTGTCACAGGTAGGACAGCACATTGTGACTTGACGCCTTAGACGCTTCCCAAGTAAACACGTCTATGTTTTATGTGAGCGGTGCCCCCTCAAGCTGTGTTTAACAAATCTTTGGTGGAGGTGTCACTCCAATCCTGATGAGAATGAAGTCCTTCCCAGTAGCTGAAAGAAACGTATCTTAAGTCCCAGAGAGTGATAAGACAGGGCTTGAGCTCCTCTTGTCCTTGTTTCATCTGGGCTTCTTGCTTGGTACACTGGCCTTTCTGATCCCCCTCCTATGTACCTAACTTTCCCCAGGAATTTTGCACGGATTTTAGAAAAATAATTCACACCTGTCCTGGGGAAAGGAAATTGATCGTAAACATGTTTTTCTTCCTTGCAGGAAGATTCAGGAGAATCGAGCCTGTTACCAAGAGTCTCGTTTTCATTTATCACTATTTGTTTATATATTTAATTTATCCTAGTTCTTATATATAACAGTGTTACTATATCTTTACATTATCCAAGTGCATCATCTGCCTTCTCCTGTGCAAACTAAAATACACACACTTCACTTAGCTACTTAAGTTGTTACCTGTGGTAGGGATTCTTCAGCTTTCAGTATGATGAAAGGGTAGAATATACTTAAGAAAAAATGCGTACCACTTGCTTATCCCAAATGTCTACCCTGTCATTAGAAAGCTGTTGCCACACCTCTGTTTAGATAAAATTAAGTTGGACTACTGCTGGCATGCCACTGCATCAGTCTGATGTCTTGCACAAGGCGAAGGCCTGAAAGGAACTCCACAGTCTTCAGAAGACAATGGTCATCTTATAGGGTGTCTGTATCCCAGTTAGTGGAAACACATGTACTGCTAAAGTTCATCCAATTGGAAAAGCTAGTTCAGAGGCCCGAAAGAATATATTGTTATTGTCACACTCCACCTGCAAACATTTGTTTGTTTGACCATATACATGCTAGCATGCTCATTGGCAAGTTGATTACTTGCATCTAAATTTTCTTTAATTATCTACAGAATTGGGCCATGATTTATTAACAGAGTCTGTAGGAGGGAGAACTGTGTATCACACAGAGAAAAAGTGAATCTCAGTAGTAGTACCTTTCCAGTAAGACTAATCAGGAGGAATTGGGGTCTAGCCTGCTGCATGACAAGGTGTTTTCCTGGCTAATGCTAATCAAAGGCATTATATGCTATGCCAATATGTGTGATTATGTCCACTGCAGGTTTCCTTTTGCCTTTGGTATGGCACCCCCTTAGAAAATTCTTGGCATACCAGGCTCTGATTTAGAAGATTTCCCCCAATTTTTTTTATGAAGCCAGATAAGAAGGGAGCTGTGATTTACATCCATGAATTTATGATTTGGAATTGTAGAATCATTTAAATTGGAAAAGAACTTTAAGGTCTTCCAGTTCAACCATAAATATAACAGCTTTCACCTCCCTGCTAAGAAGTCCAAGAAGTTGATAAAATTTATCCTGTATCACAGTATTTTTGTTGCTAGGGATTATATTCTGATTAAGAAAGCAGTGTGCAGGGTTTTCCTCCTCTCATTCTGCCTGAACACAAGTACTACTTCCCATACAAAACCTCTTGGTAAGTGCTGAAATCACTTAGGGACTTTGTTTTAAGAAAATCAGTCTTGATAATGATAGCCACAGTAATCCCGTGAGATTCTCCGCAGGTCTTCTGCAATCATTTGTAAATGTTAGGAAAGGCAGAATTAGCTTTTTGCTTTTGTGCATTAGCCTTTCACATCAGTCTTAAACATTAGATTGTGTATCTTTCTTAATGCCTGGTCCTTCTGATAGTGTCCCCCAAGACAAAGTTCACCACTGTACGATTCTTCTGCTTGATTTTGCAATTTCAGCATTCTTTTGTTGAGTGCTATCAAATATTGGGTGACTTTTGTCCATAAAAATTCAGCGGTCTCGGCTAAGGAAATACACGGGATGTCCACAACTTGATACTGCTTTCATGCCAACCGATCCCTCCTAGTGTGGGTCAAAGAAAGGTTATGAATTACTTGTGCTGAGTACAGCATTACAAGTGCTTTCTGTACTAAATAATATGCTGTCAAGATAAAATTGCAAACCCTCCAGTGTATGTACAGACAGATGTGGGGTTTGTTTTTTGTATGTGCTGTTCTTACCTTGTGTAAGTTCGTTCTGAGAAACTGTCATCATGTCAGCAACGCTGTCTGAGATACACATAGCCAGCCAGGCAAGTCTGGAGCTCTTCAGACTTCATCGCTGTCTTGCATTACTGCCTGTGGGGTAATTATGAACTCTTTCCCCATGATGCTGGAGAATACTAGAAGTCCTGGAATCAGGGATCTAATAACTGTTAATCCTGGAGCATCAGAGAAGACACATAGTCCCAAAGCATGCCTATTCCCCATGGGGAGGGGGAGGTGGGGAGCGATTCTGTACTGCCGGGTGTTAATTAGCCTTCTGATTTGGCACCAGCTAACATTTGTACACCTCTAGGGTTTGCACTGGTAAACAAAGTCCTTTTCTCCTATTCTGTGCCCTAAATGGCGCGTTTTGCTGGTTTTACTGCTCAGTTCTTACTAACTGAACAAGTTGCTGTCATAGCCCTTTTTCCTCCCACAGTGCTACGACTGCTTTAGTTACTCAGACTGCTAATATGATCTTGTGCATCAATAAAAGCTTTTCTTTTGTCATAGTATTAATGAAGAGTTACTCTCTGAATAGATTAAGTCCTTTGGTTAATTGAGTAAGCTAACACAGGAACAGGGTATAAAATCCCCTGGAAAGCCATTTGTGAGCCTGTACCCCTTCCATGTACACTGAATTTTGATGGCTCCCTTTTGCCTTATTTGGTTCCAGTCATATCTGAGCCACTAACTTTTGAGCCTTTTCCCCATTCTGGATATCTTTTTCCTTCTCAGTTTCCTATTTTTATATGTATAACTCCTAAACATATCAGTTAACGTTACAACATATAGTTGATTTAGTTCTGAGACACATAGCACACTGGTCATACATATCGGAGAGAGTTTAATACCATTTCTGTGAACAAACTTAATATTACTGTATTGATCTTCTTTAAATACCTAAAAGCAAAGTTATTACTCTGACCTTTCACTAGGATTGCATTTTGCCTTTGTCAGGATGTTATTATAACATACCCTTTTTTACCAGCTTCTGAGTCCAATGATACCACAAAGTTAAAAAAAATTGTCCATGGGACATACAATATTTAAAGTATGGAGAAGTGATTGCTTTGCCTCACCATAAGGAACTGCTGTGAGTTACCTGTATGCTTATTTTCTGCATGATATGGAAACTGGTTATCACATTTGGGTTTTTGGATATAATTTCTTCCTTGTGTTAAAAATTGTCAACATAAAAATGACTCTATAGTATCTTCCTTGTACAAAAGCCATTTGCCCTTATTTTGCAGTGGTGACATTCATGCTCGCCATCATGGTCTTTTATCTTTTCCAGGTTGTTATATACCTGATATAAATTTTAATGTACAGTTGTAATTACTACTTTGTCCTTAAATCTTTGCAGCTGTATAGCAGACACCCACTGATTCCTGACCACAGCTGATGGAGTTATTCCTCATGCTATGTTTTATTGCTTTCCTCACCCTGGTTTTGAAAAAGGAGATTTCTCAAGACTTACTTGTAATCCTGTGCTATCCTTGCATAGCCTATGTTACAAATTTACCTGTGTTCTTTGCCTTGCCTTTGACCTGTAGGGGCATATACACTCTGATGGTTTTTTTCCACCTTTGGAATCCCTTATGTTATTAGCAATTTTCCCTCTTCTATTGCAGCTCCTCAGAAAGCTTCCTTACCCATGAAGTCTTAGCTGTAAATAGAGAGATGTCTGAGGTTTTGTTCAGCGCTTCCATAATACAGCCAATGGGATGAAAAATGATGAAAGGACAGCTGGTCTGTCTTGTTCAATAAACCCACCATGTCAAAGAACCCAGCTTTAACCTTTGCCAGGCTCTGCCAGGCTGGACACCCACAGCACCATGAGGAGGAAGCTTCACTAGGGGAATCCCTGTCTCCAGTCAGGGGGGTCCCAGGTGGTATCTGCTGGTTTCTTACCTGACTTTGGGAAATGGTGTCAGGGATGCTTTGTTTGAGGCTCCCCTTGGGCTCCCTGTTCTTACATTTTTTGAGTTCCATGACCCTCAAACCTCTATTTTCCTTGGCTGTCATACACAGTCGTTTTCTTTGTTTCCCCACACCTAGCCCTCCAAGGCCTGTCCCAGATAAAAAAGCCAGTCAGGACGGTGGTCTAGGAAAGGATAACTGAGAATTTAATCCCAGGGTTCTCAGTGACCACCCTTTTAGGCATAGGTTTTAGTACTCAGTTTTTGTGGTTTGTTGTTTGGTTTTTTTTTTATTTGACTGGAGGTAGCTAATCAAAGTTCTGTCTTTTAACATCAAAGTGATAATGCAACACTCACGTGAATAAAATGCATATGGCCATGTCTGAAACAATGAAATTAATTGTAGATGTAGATGGCAGAATGTAATCACTCAAAACAAGGTATGATTTAGGATCAAGATACAGGAAATGTGCTATTAGATAACCATCCCTCACCATTCCAGGTTTATAAAATAAGTATTGGCATCTGCACACAGAGGTTGTTGCTGCTTTAGGAGTGCCAAAGAGGATGTAGCTATTTGACAGAACTACAACCAATTCTACACTTGGTTTTGCTATGGGTTATGAGAAAGTGTTGAGAGCTGCTCTCAGCTTTGAATGGGTCACCCTGTTTTGGTAGCTTGAATTCAGACTATACATACATACCTAAGTAGTTTATTTCTTATGGGAAATAAACGTGTTTGAGTAGCTGCAAAGAGGTTGTTCAAGGGGATCGGTGCTTCTGGCACCTTGTGGTGTACCCAGGCTGACCGGTGAACCTTTGGCCTTGCGAGGAAACAGCTGAATCTATTGCTGTTGTTGGTGTTTTCTCATGGGGAAATCTGCATGACTGGATTATAGCTAGTACAGAGAAAAGCTAAACGGCTTGTCTTTATGATTGTTTTATATCATTTACTCTTTCCCTCCATATGAGTTGGGTGTGTTATGCTCAAGGCAGCACCCAGCTGAGCCGAGTCTTCTCAGAAAAGCGTCTTGCACTTTGAACAAACAGTACTTGGCAGCTGGAGCTTTGCCCCAATACAGAAAGCATGTGTATGTTACATTTATATTGTAAAATACACCAGAACGTCGTTTTAGAGTAGGCTTTCTCATGACTAAAACCAGAGGAAAAGCTGAAATTTGCCTTTTGTCTACAGCTGTTTTGTAGAGTTTAAATTAATCTTCAAAGCCTAGTAAATGCTCTAGTTCTAGACTTGAAATAGAACTTTAAAGGCTTATTCCCATTTGAAGATAAAACCAGTCATACCTCACTGTGCTTCAAGTTGAAGATTCAGATTTTGGTTTCGTTTTTGGTTTTGTTCTTAAAACAAAAGAACTCTTCCAATATCAGGAAAGGTTGAGGTAAAGATGCTCTTGATGTATGAAGTCTTGTCCATTCTTTGTTTTCTCATCACTTTCCTTAGTATTTCTTGTTTTCTTGTGGACCATGAGAAGCATGAACCACAGGTAGAATATATTTTTTATCAAAGGTTTTTGTCAACCAGCAAACTTCTAGAAACTGTTGTTTTGTTGTTCTTGTCTTTTCCGTGACTTTTAGACAGCAGCATGAAAAATAATTTAATTTGCTAATAGTTTATTTGAATTGCTGTAAAAAACCTTGCCTATGGAGTAGAAATCACTGCACCACTGTTGACTTTTATTGTATACATCTCAAAGGGAAGTTGCTAGATTTCAGGGCTACGCTGTGTACTCTGAGGAATATGCTGGGGAAATGTGAACTTCTCGCCAAGTTAGTGTTAGGTAACTTCTTGGAGTAGAAACATCTCATATTCTCACTGGGCACTGGGACTGGAGACAGAGCTGTTGTTAAGAGGGACAAAGCTCCCAGGCTTATTAAAGGCTTGCAACGATATTTATGTTTATTTAATAGATATATATATATGTACACATATATAAAGCAGCAGAAAAATAAATAAAATCAAAATTTCAAAGCCTTGGTCTTGTGAAGTCGCTTTACTCCTAAGCCCCAAAGCTTTTACAGTAGTTCATGTTTAAAACTCCAAAAAGAAGATACAACTGACTGGTCTAATACTGAAGATCCTTTGGGCCAGTGGGGCTGTAGCACAATGTTTTGGAGGATACACATTCTAAAAGTTTGAACTTTCCTTGCAAGTTTAACGTCAGGTATGAAAGTGCCAGGTATTCACAACCTGCCATGAGAGACATTTTGTTAACTACAACACAGGTATTTTAGTTTGAGCAGATTGTGATCAGCAACTTGTATTGCACTTTGAAGAGGAAACTGGTCTAAAGTATATACATTGTCATTCCTCTGACCTCATGGTTTCAGTAGCTGCACGAACCTCAACTTCCCTTTACTTAAACTGTTTTGATTTGACTCGATGATATCACGCATAAACTAATGTTTTTGTTAATCCCCGATCCTCTGGGACTGACATAAGGTTTGCTGCTGGTAATGGATGACGTGTTAATTGTCATGTTCTGCCTTGACCAGACTAACTTCTAAAATGGCACCTCATAATTGACTTTTCAGGAATAGTTGCTCTTTTAAAGTGTTCAGTCTGCTCTATCAGCAAGCATCATTGCAGCTTTATGCATTTTTTTCATTCAGAATTTCTGATCTGAGTGATTTAGGGCACTTGAACTTGCCAAACTGTTCTGTAATTTACTCTGTGTGGGTCTTAATCTTTGTCCAGGACATACTGACTACCCATAAAATTTGTTTGGAAAAGGAATTTCCCCTTTTAACTCAATAGCAAAAAATGATGTAAAAAAATTATTGTAACTGCCTGCTCCACGCCCCAGTGTGGCTGAGATGGGCTGCAGTCACACATGCTATCTTATTGTTTGCTTCCTAAAAACTGCAGCCAAAGAAAATGGGATTTAGCTGAATGTTTACATGACAGTTGTGCCTGCAGAAGAAGTATTTAAATAAGGGACTCTGGACCTGACCTGGACCAGGGTGTCTCAGGGGTAAGTGGAGCATGCCACCCTCATGATGAGGGAAGCTACACGTGACTTCTAATTCTTGAGGATTCCCACATCCCTTCATCATGAAGAGTGTGTGTGTGGGTTCCTTCACAAAAACAAAGCACAGCGGATTTGGAAAAAATGATGATGGGAGCTGGGCATTTAGGGAAAAGGGCAAAGAGTGTTGATCTTGTGGAGAAAGAACTGTCAGCGCTGAGTCAGTAGCTAAGGCGAGGGTGGGGTGTGGATGCCACAGCCCAGAGGCCAGCCCATTACCTCCTCCTTCAGAGTGCATCCACCCTGCTCAGATGGCCTGTTCAATTTGCACCTTTGACATGCAGATCTCCATTTATTTGTGGTAGTGAGCAGGATTTTTATTCTTCATTAGCCCTCAATTCTTTTCTCACTCACCTAGGCTTAACTGTGGCTTTGTACCACCCATCTCACAGGTCACAAGCTGTCTCCTGATGTGGTGTTGTCATCTTTGAATCCCCTGTGTGTGCTCTCATCTGTGTTTTGGTTTATGTTTTAGCCAGATCTTACTCGGATGCCGTATGCCGTTCACTTCCAAGGACTGATCTTGTAGTTTGAAGGCAGTAAGCCCCCTTCCCCCTGTAAAATTTCTGAAATTACTCCCTGCCTTCGTAATCACTGTATATGGTCTCTCCAAAGACTTCCTCCTCCAGCATAAAAAAAACCTACTCTAAGAGTCTTTTGCTTACATTTTTAGTAGATGGCTTCTTCAAACCACTCCCAGATGTGCCATCCGTCCAAATTACTGCAGGCTGATGAGTTTTAGATCTTCTGGAGAAACGCAAAAGAATCCCCATATTATTGAGCTACAAATAAAACTTAAACCATGAAAAAGTTTTTCCCGGCCTTCCTAGGGTTAACGGTTGCCTTTAAGTTGTGTGGCACAAGGAAGCTTATTTGTTGTTTAAAACAACAACAACAAAAAAAAGAAAACGGGAAGAAAAATTGCTGTGTGTGTTGGTGCCCTCTTGGTTTCAGTTTGATTCTGTGTCGGTGCAGGACGCAGCCCAGCAGAGCATTAACTGGGCAGGAGGTTGTTCACTTTAATCTTTTACATTTTGCTGCCTTTTTACTCTCACTGTATATTCTCTTTTTTTAATGGATTTTAAAGAGCATTCTGAGCAACATGCCAAGGTGTAGAAACAACTCCCCATGCCTATTCCACCAGTCCCTCATGTATTTCTAACCTATATTTGCTGTCAAACTTGTAGCTCCGATTTTCTGTATCCTGATGATGCCTGACTGGGGCATGCATCTGAGCCTTGAAGTCTGCCCATATCTGTAGACACATTAAGTGCTGTGCAGCTCCCTTTGACTTCTAACCCTACTGACTCAGTGTGGAGAGCTGTCTTCTATGTCTGTGTGGATATCTATCTATCTATCTATCTATCTATCTATCTGTCTAATATGTCTAATCAATCTACAAGTATATGTGCTCTAACTGATGGGCTGGTTTCTGTTGACTGCAGCATATAAAAATCCTGCTTTTTTCCTGAACTGGTGTGCTGATAATCCCCAGTCCTCATAAAAGTGCCCACTCTTCTTCGAGCCTTATCAGCATTCCCATTTCAGGTAGGTGCTGTGATTGAGCCTGAGTGCATGTTGCTTGGCTGGTGTTAACCTTGTCACAATGCTTCTACCTTAGAATAATTTTCCCTTTACACCAAACTGTTAATTTTGACTGTGTGCTTGTTTGGGTTGTTTGTTTTTTTTGTGTGTGCTGCGATCTACTGAATGGTGTCTAAACCAGGAAAGGAGAATGATTTGGGAATTTTTATTCCCAGTTCTAACTCTGATTTAAAGCGTGGCCTTGGGCAAGCAACTGCTGGTCTGCTTTCCCTGACGTTCACTGGAGGCAATGATATTCATTTATGCATCTCCCAGAGCTGCTCAGCTGTGCTATGAATGCACAGGGTGGATGGACCCACAGGACCTGCGGTAACTAGCTGCTGTGGGTATCGCGGAGTACTTCTTAATCACTTTCTGTATATTTTTATTGTCTCCCTCCCAGGCCAGATGGATTTGAAATTTATAGTTCTGAGAAACTGGATTCCTTTGTTCATACTGTATGGCTTCACCCCCCTTTTCTTCTCTCTCCCCACCCCCCCCCTTCTGCCCCAATATGGGGGTATCTAATTTAATAAAAGATTCAATCAGCTGGAATGTGCACATTGGAAAGTGACAGACACTGGAGGCTTCCAGGGGAGGCCAGGCATGAGCCAGCTTTAGGAGACAGAGAGAATGAAGGAACTGTAACATTAAAGATGTCTAATGCAGTTTACATACAAATGCCATACACAAAACAAGTAGTCTCTTCTCTCTCTTCAGCATGCTAGAATGTGATGGTGTTTCAGACCTCATTGATTGTTTACTTTGACTGAGGTTTAAAGTTTGTGACAGGTGACAGGTTTGGTGGCATCTGCTTTTCTCTCTCTCTCTCTCTCTATATATATATATATATCTCCACCTGCCTTTCCTTTCATTTGGGGCCTGCAAAGGGTTAAGGACTGCCGAATGCAGACATATATGGTGCTGTATTGATATTATGTACTTTGTAATAGAAAACAGAACTATCCAGGTCAAATATCAATAACATTCTATAAGCCTTTCTAGGAAAATATAATTAAAAACATTCAAAGCTGTTTCCCATAACTGAATTTACTGTGTCTTATTGACTTCAGTCCCACATCTACAATGTGATATTATTATTGACTTTTAGAGCTCTGCCTATTTTAAAAATAAAACACAAAATCAGGTGGTGGTATTCATTTTATTAGAAGTCTTGCCTTCCTTTTCTCCCTAGAGCAGGGATCATACTGAGTTCTTTGAGCAACAAAATGGTGGGGTAGCTCCTCAGCTGGGTTAAAATGTCATAGTCCCACTGGAGCCAGCTAAACTAGTGGACCATCATCAATGGATAACCTGTCCCACATTCTGCATTTAAGCAACTTACTCCTTTGCACCCAAGGTTACCAGTTATGGCACTTCCCCCACTTTTATTATCAGGCTATATTGACTTGTTTTCATCTTGAATATCGTAGGCCGGATTTAGAGTAGGAAGTTCACTAAATTGTTCAAAAATTTTCAGACATAACGAGTTTGCTTTTCAAATTCTGCCCCTCCCTCTCCTCAAAGAAAATATTTTGTCATATCATCCACATACAAATTTGGAGTATATTCCTCCAAGCATATAATTTTCTTAATAAATATATTCTCTCTAATTCAGTAAGTTCTTAAAACCTATTTGTTACCACAGACTCTTGAAAAAATTTGTATCTTAGTCTTAAAAAATTGAATGCTTATATAAAATGACTGGTACTGTACCAGTTGATTGATTATATTTATTCTGAAGACCAAATATTAAGTATATCTATATTTTTCACACAAACCTGCTACTGGAAGAAATTTTAGTTTTCAATATTAATAATTCAGAACTCTTTCTGCAAATATTACTAGAGTCTAAGAAAAATCTTTCTTGAAAATAGTTGTGTCATTGTGGTTGGCAGTGGGTAGCTTATCACTTCATGGCTATCACACAATATGTGATCAATGTTTTAAGATTTTTTAAAAAGTCACATATACAAAAATGTCTAAAATAGATGTTTATACATACCCAACCACATGCATAAGTGTGTGTATTTTTATGTATATAAACAAAAATGAAATGTAGATGTAGAACCTTAGAAGGACTTTAAATGTTTTATTTTCATAAAAATCAGTGTGCTCATGTAACACTGGTCTGATTTTTCTGAAATCCAAAATTTCCAGGAAGTTGTTAGGGATTGTGTTATAGTGAAGAGGGAAGAATTCGGACTGTTTCATTTCTACTTGAATTGCAGTATATTAGTTATGTTTGTGGCTCAGAGAGTACCTAGATTTAACATTAACTTCCTTTAAAAACACTGAGACATGGATATTTATTGGTTTTGACAACCTAGAATATTTTTCGGCCACTAATGTTTTACATGCTTTTTTTAATGTATTTGAGGCTTAATTGTTAAAATAAGGAGCACTCCTCATGTCCCAAGGCAGTCAGCTTTTAGAAAAATCTAATGGTCACTGGTAAATGTGCTCTGAAAGAGGTCAGGGAAAAGAAAATAATTCTGAAAGTATTGAGAGCTGAGCAGGAATATTGTGTATAGAACAACAAAAATTAAAATATTTTTTTCCCTCAGTAAGTACCTTTTAACCTTATTTAACTTAATAGATACAAGCGAAGTTGTTAGACAGAAAGGCTCCTGTATGACCATAATTATTTTCCTTGTGCTGACAAAATTGCTATAATTCTGTAGCTGAATTAAAAAAATATATATATCCTAAAGATAGTATGAGCTACTGTCCTTGTTGCTATTTGATCTGAACACTCAGCTAGGAATTAATTTGGGTGAACAGTATCTTAATTTATTTTTCAAGGCAATTTAAGTCACCTGCAAAGTGTAGGCAGGTCAGAGCCATAATTTTTCTGTTTAAATTTTTGAAATAAAAAAACAACCCTCAGTATTTCATTTTGAATTGCACAATATTTTTCACCCTAGGTATTTAATATTGTAATAACTGTATGTTTTGATGTCTGTGTTTTCTGCTCATGGGATTAGAAATGATGTTATTATGTAACAGGGAACAAGAATAAATAGTTTAAAAATCTGTAGGATTCGTGTCATTTTCATTAGCTACTTCATGTCATTTATATTTTCTCCCTAATAGCTTAAAAATGGCTCTACAGCCTGATTTTTGGATTGATGTATGTCTTCTCTAAATATAATGGTGGTGGTGGTAAAATATGTGCCAAGAGCAATGTATAGGGGATTTTGATGGACTGTCCTGTTCTCTTCCCTTTTAAACAAAACTGCTTACAAGTGCTCAAGACTGCAAGCACACAGACTGGGCAGTGGCTGTAGATCTTTCACTCACACAAGTCTGTCTTTCAAACCTGATTGTGCTGTGCCACTTCAAGGAGGAATACTGATTACAAGCATTATAGTGTCATTAAAAGCTCTTCATTAAAACTTCGCTCTTTTTTTGGCATACAGGTGGAAGTAGGAGGATTAAACCAAGCAGATGAGTATTACTGAAAGATGACAGGAAAACCAATCTGATCTTGACCTGTCTCGCTTGTTTTCTCTGCAACTTTCCCCTGACCCCCATTTTTCACATAACCCATGAATACTTGGGAAAAAAAAACCCAACATTGTTAAATCAAATTTTTACATACATCTGTAAATTTGGCAGAGTCAATTACTTGCCTGGGCCTGCCACTTTTATATTTTTAACTCTGTTCTTACTTGCTCTGTGAGAAGCATCACTCCAGTATGCAGAGAAATTGTAATTGCAGTGACATATGCAGTAGCATATTTTTTCCAGCTGCAAATTAATTATTCCCTTTATCTTTAGGATTATTATAGTGGAACACTATGATTTTATGATTATTATCAGGTCTCTTGAGGTATGTACAGTATTGTGTAATACTTTTATGAGTTCAGAGACTGGACTTTACTATACAAGAGTGGTTAACGCATATGGATACATCCCCAAAGTTTCCAGTAACAATTACATTCCAGGAAAGGTGCTAAATATATTGCTACCAAGAATCTTCTGTTTTTTTCCTTCCTCAATCTTTGATCTCATTTGGGAGTGCCAAGAATTTTCACTTCACCTACTTAAAACATTTAAACGTGAATATAAAAATTTGCTTTAGATTTTTATCCTGCCCAGGAAGCTTGATCCTGTGGCTATCACCTGGCAAAGTTCTCACTGTATTAAATGCAAGTCTTCCTTGTGTCAGGACTGCAGGAGCAGGGCTGCAGTTACGGTCAGCCCTTCGTGGTGAAATTATTCTGAGCCCACGCGAGGCTGCTGCTGGTGTTTTTCTAGCTGAAAACCTCTAAGGCACAAACCCTTGAAAATAAAAGTTTTCAAAATCACTTCTTTACATTTTATAATTCAGAGATGTGAGCTGGTTGGTGGCATTATGGTCAGCGTTTGTTTTAATTTAGAGATGTGTTAATCTTTTAAGGAAGATGGGGTTTTTTGAGGGGGGGAGTGGGGTGGGGAACAAACTCTTAATTTTTTATATCCCCAAAGAAAAAGCTGTAAAAGGATTTGAAATATGCTTCTTTAGGGCAACATCATACTTACTACACAGTTTCTACCCACGGTTACTTTGCAAAGTGAGAGTAGATGATAATTGGGGTAGTTTGCAGGCAATAACAACCTGCATTTTCTCACAGGAACCTTAGTAACAGTGTGACATAACGAAGGCAAAAGCAAATTGAATTAGAAAAACAGCAAACATTGTGTTTTATAACCCAAAATAAAATTCTTCAGCAGCAACTAGTCCTGTAATGTAATCCAATCTGTCTTAATACTGAGATTTTTCCAAGAAAGCAGGAAACAGTAAAGGGTAAGGCTTTCAAACCTCTGCTGTTTCGTTTACAGATCCCTTGTGTTAATTTAATGCTTCTAGGGAACTGGGGCTCTTTCTTTTTTCTCAGAATCCCTTCTCTAGGAAATACTGAGTGGTGTGGCGCTGAGAAGCAGTCATGGTTTACAACAGATAAGCCAAAGGACCTGGCTTCAAATTCCACACTTCTCTGAGAAAACAAAACACGCCAATGCGTGCTTCTCTTTAAAAGCGTATGATTTCTTGCTAACAGGCTACAGAAAATTTACCTTAGAAGGAGCTTAGACAACCTTCAGGGCCTTGACTCCCCTCCCCTTCTGTCCCTCCAGTGCATGCACCAGCATCTAGCAGTTCTATGCAGGCAGGGTTTTTTTAAGCATAAAAGATAAATATTTACAGCTATTACTTTTGGAGCATTACCCTGAAAGTTTTACTGCCTCAAAATTCACACTCTCGCCGGCGTTGGCTGTGCCAGCAGCAACCCCAGCAGATGCAAAGCCTGCCCCTTCCAAAACTGTGCCAGTCCATTTCCCCCATGCCTGGAACACCCCCTCCCTGCCCCCAAACCTGAGACACCCACCTGGACAACTGGATTTTGCCGCTTAAACTGATTTTGTTTCGAAAAAAAAAGTAATAGAAATAGAACAAATTGCTTGCAAAACCCCAGCCTGGCTGATGTCAGCTGCGTGCTAGTTAGCAGCCCAGCCGCTGCAGCTTTCGGAGATGCCTGGGCTATGCGTGTTTTGGCCTCGCGCTGTTTCTTCTCCTCATTTTGCTGGTTTAGAAAAAGGATTCACAGTGGGATTTCTGAAATTACAACAGCCCTGGCTTTCGGGGTTTTGTTGGCAGAGAGGGTTTGGGCCATAAGTTGTGTGATTTGGGCAGTGGAGACCATAGAGTGCCCCGCAGGGGGATGTCAGCTGCCAGCCGCCATTTCCCCTAACCGCCTGGCCCACATGTGCAGGGGGAAGAACAGCCACAGAGAGCAAGTGGGAGGAGACATCTGGCAAGGGACCATTACTAGGGACATAGCTGGAGACCCAGTCTGGTCTTCAGAGGGTGCGGGGAGAACAGGATGCACGGGGGAGAAGGACTAAGGGATGCACAGCAGGAAGGAACAGCTGCCTGACCCCAGCTGCCTGTCCTGCAGACCAGGTGTGGCATGTGTGGAAAGTAAGGGGAATCAAGGCTAGTAATAGGGAAATAGGGAGAAGTTCATGTCTTCCTCTCCCCTCCCCCCCCCACCAACATCTGATTCAGTAATTAAAGCTTTGTGTTAATTGGCAATAATGTGAATTAAGTAAAATTCACAGAACTCAGTTCAGGTTATTTTGCCTGTAAGAGGAAGGGGAAAGCAAAACTCGACAGCATGCTTTATAACCAGCAGCCTCTTCTGCCTTTGGCTGAAGTTTGCCTGGCATGGGAGGAGATTTTCAGGAACTTTGTTCTTGTTGAGGTACAGAACATCCTGATAGACTGACACTTTTCCTCTGATCATTGATTTTTTCATTACTGTGTAGAGGCAAGCAGACTATCAGAGGCTGAGCTGTATTTTCTCCCAGTCCCTAGGTAGGCCAAAGGGATCTCAGATTCACATGTCAAGAGCAGAGATTGGGCAGAAGGGAAGAACATTGCCCTATATCATTATATATTCTTGGTCCCAGTCCCACCTCTGGTGATGCGGTAGATAAAGCACCGCCCTGATTTTCTTCCTAAACCTTTTTTATTTGTGTTTTATATGTGAGGGGGGAGCTCTACATCCATTTCATCAACAGGTTCAGTTTACACTTGCAATGTGCAATAGATGAGCTAAGATTGAGGAGTGCTGGGAGAAAAAAATGAGCAAGGGAGTTCTGGTTTTTGAAGGCATTCTGATTTTAGAGGGTATTAGCATGCTTAATGCTGTGCTGCTCAGATTTGTAGCAATTTAAAGCTAGCTACATTTTCCTTTTGCAAAGGTACTAGAATCCTGCAAATAATTCTTGATGTCAAAATGTTGCCCCTAATGATTGTGGCAACAAACTTTGAAAAACAAATTGGCTACTCTGTCAAAAATTTGCTAATTAAACTTCCTCTCCCATCCCTGTCATTTGCAGATTTTTCTTTTGTTTTCTCACCCTGGTGTGTAAATTGCTCAGGCTTGGCAGTGTTGTACCAGGTATCACCAATTTCTCCTCATCTGCATGTTAACTCTTTGAAACAGCATATTGTGAGTGTTGTTTTTTTGCGTGAGCAGACTCTGAGAAAACATGAACATAGAAATAAGCTAAGAACAGCCATGTGATGCTAGACACAAGGTCTGTCTGTCTCAGTAACCTGTAGCTGATTAAGATCCCTCGCCCTGTGGCCGAGGACGGCTGCAAGAACAGGCCCAGCCTATAGCAACCTGCCATGCTGCTCCTGCAGGCTGGGGCTTGGAGGCTTCATGAGCTGCAATTTGTGTGTGTTGTATAGCTCTTCAGGGGTTTTTCTCTCTTTTAGTTTGAGAATGTGCTTGTTGAAATCTGGTGTCTGGAGATTGTGACAGATTTAACTTTTGGCCTACTTTCCTTTTTGGTTGCATTTGATGCACATCTGTTCCCCAAACGTGGTTGGCTCACTAAGGTTGTAGCCTGTGATGACCATGCAATAAAAACATCTCTGCCTTCAAGCACAAGGGCAGGTTTTAACTCTGCAAAGCAATGCAAGCAAGGAAGACCTTTTCTCTTTGTCCTCTCTCCTCTTCATTCACCAGTGCTCTTCCTAGGCTCAGGAGACAAAAGTGAGAGGTTTTTTTGCTGTTAGGATCAGCTCTGTAAGTTGTGTAGCAAGACTTTCAGTCTGACAAATGCTTCTGGTGAATAATAATGGCTCCCAACTTCCTGAGGGTGTCAGTTTGTGTTATTCACATAAAGCCTCTCACAAAGACTTGAAGCATTTCCTTTCGTCAATGTGCAATGCACAGCAGACCAGCTTCACGCGTGGAAGGGCAACATCTGTCTGTCCCCACTCCCTGTACAAAATAGTCCCCAGCAGTGATTACTATGAGTGGCTGCTTTCTGGCTGGCACAACTTTCAACATTGATTATCTCTTTTCAGCGTAGGATTCAGCTGTGGTGTTTTCGTAGTCATTCAGCGGTAATACAAAATAATATGTGCTGTGATGTGGAAGTTGCTTAAAACGGGCGGTCTTCTAGATCTATCAAAAGAGCTGCTCCATCTACTCGGCCGCTTCATCTCTTCACTGGGTTTCTTGGCAGTCATAAAGAAGATAATAAAACTGTGCTCTCTGCATACCAGACAGATAGAATTTGTCCTGAGTCATATTAAGTAGTGCTTATTAATTCATAGCTGCTGGATTTTTTTAAATGAAGATGAAAGTTTGGTAGGTGTTTAATTCACAGAAGTGTAGAATGGGCTTTTGTGTTGCCCTGTGGGTTGTAAGAATAATATAATCAGAAAGAAAATTATGAAAGGGCTCTCATTTCAAAATAGGGATTAAAACAAGTAAACTTTTATGCAAATGTGATAATCCTTGTTTTCACAAAAACTTCTTCAGACATGCAGTGGAGTTTTCTTCTCACACTGAGATCCTCGGGTTTTGTCCCATTTACTTTTTTATGTTGTTGGAAGGTACTGAAGTTGAATAAAATTAGCATTTTCTGTGAGATGCCTTAAAATGTCAAGTATATTCTGTAAAGAGAAAAAGTATATTAAAGATTAAGTTAAAATGTACATTTTAAAACTTAAATATAACTCATATTACAGAGTTTTATCTTTGAACTTGAAGACTGGGGATTATTAACACGAGGATTTGTGACTGACCATGTGAAATATGGTCATAGTGGCATTGCCTTTCATTCACGTATAATTCATTTACAAGCCAGAGCTTTGATCTTTCAGCTTGATATAGACCTGATATGGTTGATAACACATGGGTTCCAAGGCATTGAGTGATTTTACTTGTAAAACAAAATGCCACCTGGTCAGTGGCAGTCTAGAAACCAGCAGAGTGGGAATAAGCCAACAGAAGAAAGTTGTGGTCATCCTGTGTGATCGACTCACTGGTCCCAGTAAAATGAGATCCAGTCCTGTTGTTCTTGTCAGTCACTGTCTCCAGGTGTGGTGGCCTCAATATGGAAAAGAGATTATTATTTTACGGCTAACAAATTAAGCAGCAGAATGAATAGTTTCCCCAAAGTTTATGGCAGATTCAGGAACTGAACTATTAAGTCCCAGTCCACTGTCCTAACCACAGATGGTTTTTCCTACCATCAATTACATGAAATAATTTGAAAGTTTTCAAGGCTGTTTTTCAGGGATACCTTGAAGATGATTGTGCTGGTTCATCTTAACCTGTGAGTGTTTTAATGTCTGTATCTATTTTACTTAGAATTTTTCAGGAATTTAAATTCAGAGTTAAAAGTCTCCTACTAGCTCACTTTTGAATTCTTCCATAGTCCCAGAAGGAGAGAGAAATTGGTGTTTCCTCTGTAGAGAATTACTTAAGGTAGTATTTCAAAACCATCAGTGTGCATGTTTTCTAGCAAACCTGGTAAAATAATTCTTTAAATTCCTGAAAGATTGCAGCCCTATATTAGCTCTAAATACTGCTTTTTGCTATCATTCTTGATTCTTTGTAAATCCAGGGGTTTATTTCTGCTCTGGGGATTAGGCAGCACAGAGGTGAATGTGTTAAAAAAAGAGGAATTCTTTTGCAGTACAGTTGTACATGTCTGAATATAAGATTCCAGTGGGCATGAAGAATAGCTATCAGAGTATTTGCATTGAATTTTCACTTGGAATTTGTAATTGGATTTGGGGAATTTTACCAAAATACATAGCTCATGTAATACAGAATGCATGAACTTTAAGCTGTTTCAGTAGTTCCTCATTTTTATAGTTATCACTCTTCCTAATGAATTTGCCGCAACTTATTTTAATGACTTTCAGTGTGCTTGTTAGGATTCCAGGATACTTACTGTTTGTACGTCATCAAAACACCATGCTGTCTTTCAACAGAAAGGTTTCCCTTTTAACAATTATTTTAAGTACATTTCATGAAGTAACAAAGACAGCCATTAAAAGACAGCATTGAATAATTTCTGCCAAGTTTCTGTGAAGAAATTTTTATTTAAATTAGGAATGGAAAAGATTTCCTCAACGTAGCATTCGTTCTTACTGTTCCAGGCAACCTCCTCCTGCTATGCCATTTGCAAACTGATCAAAATCCCATTAAGTTCTCTGTCTTCACTACTGTCATTAAAATTATTTTCCAAAACCTCAGTGTGGTCAGGCTAGGAGCCGCCTTCTAACTTGAGCCTGAATTTCATTGTGGCCTGTTTATATCCACTTGTTCTTGAGTGAACATTGTCATTTTGATTAAATAGTTCTTTTACTTCCTCTGTGATATATTTATAGGAACAAATCTTCTAGTCCTCCCAGCGTATGTCTTCTGAGACAAACCAAGGCAAGTTCCACAGGTCCTCTTCTCATCTAGGAGCTTATTTGTTCCCTTGACCACACCAGTGACCCTGTTCTGCACCAGTTTGAGACCAGTTTCCATCAGTATGGGTAATGAAAACCTTTGTTCAATGGTCTAGGTGAGCTCTTGCTTTGTAGAGCTCACCTAGACCCAGAGCTCTTGCTTTGTAGAGTGATCTTTATCTAGCAGAAGCACAGCAGATACACTGTAGTGGTGTTTTTGTCTTTTATGATTATATCAGAGTGAATCTGTGTGATTTTATGAGTTTATCATCTTTGACATTTCCAGCTGATGAGTTTCCTGTTTATATGAGAAATTCTGCTTTCAGTGCTTTGCTTCATGATCTTCCTCCTTTCAGTTGCATTTCTCTAGCAGTGCTTCATGAACCCAGATTGTTCTTCCTACTTGGTAATTCCTGAGGCCAGATAATTATTTAATAAACTGTTTCCTTTTAGTTTCTCGCCCCTTTGAAGTCCTGAACTTTTGTTACAGGCATTTTGTTTATCTCTCTGTTTAGTTTAAACAAAAGCAAACAATGGTCTCTAAACTTGTGATTATTTTATTGATCCAGTTATATTACAGACATCTTTGCTACTCCCAAAATCCACCCTAAGAACACCCACAGATCCTCTTGTTTAATCAGTGTTTGGTAAAGAAATGCATAGGATCTCACAGCCAAAAATAACTTGGCCCCTGTGGTTACTAGATCTAGTTCTAGTTCTGCTATCTGCATCTTGTCACTTAAAATCTTGTTTTCTACTAGGAATTGTGTCTTTTGTGTGTCAGGTAAAAATTTTGGGGAAAAATGGAAGAAGTCTGCTGCAAAGGAACAGTGAGTCTACTGTAGAGCATCTTTCTCCTAAATGGATTTTATCTTGTCTATGTCATTCCTTTTTATCACATTGCCATTGATATTGCTCATGTTTGGTTCTCGTCTATCATTTTTACTTGTTTCTAGCTTTCCTGAACACAGTCATGTTCTAGTCTTGATTGCCTTTGCAGTTATTCTTGCAACAAATTGCTTCACATTTTGCACCACCAATTAAAATTCCACTTTTTCTTTTCTGGTCCGTGGCCTAAGTATTAGTACACAAACATTTTACTTGTTCTTACTAACCACATCCATTTCCCTTACTGGATTAGGCATAATCCTGTGTTTCCTCTCAATTACTGCACTCTGCAATATTGAATCTGTTTTCTTTCTCTTTTTTTTCTCGTGGATGTTCCTTACGTCATTGTCATATCTTTCGAGTGCAAGATTTTTTAGGATGGTTTTAAAACCTAATCCCATATCCTATATCCATTTGATAGGCCAGTCTTATTTGTGGATCCAGTCAGATAACAGGTTTTCAGCTCTTATTAAGGACAGTCTCCAACTGTGTGTATCCTCTTCTTCTGCCAGGTGTTGGTACAAGTCTGACTCCTTTCTCTTCCATCGTTTCTCCTGCCAATGGAGCACCCTGCTTGCTGGGTTAGCTGGAGTCTCCAGTACACCGTCAGGATCCAGTCCATCGATGTCTCTTTCTTTTCTCTTCCTGTAATGCTACTTTTCTCATCTTCCTTTCCTTCCTCTACTCATAGGTCTCATTCTCTGCTTACACAGTCACCCTACCTACGGGATTTTGGGTTTGTTTTATTTTGGTAAATCTGTGCCAAGTCCCTGCCATCGTATTGAGCTGTGCTGGTTGTCTCCATCCATAAGAAAGCATCTGTCAAATACCCCATCAAGGATGCGGTACACCTCGCTTTCTATATCCATATCTGTATCTATATCATCTCACTTGCCTTTGTAGTTATTTGGTCTGCCCCACTGCTGCTGCAGTCACCGTCATTGTTTTCTCATCCTTCCCTGAACTTGTAAAAATAAAACCAATGAGAAAACCCTTCCTCTTCCAACCTCCTGAACAGCCTGCCCTCTTTTCTGCTCTCCGCTCCTGGCTCCAAGGCTGCTGGATCTGGTCCACGGTTACTGGCTTCTTTCTCGAGAAAATACATACCATAATCAGTTGATGAATTGCTTAATAGAAAGACTTAGATTGAGGAGTCGCACAAAGCATAGTAAAACCTGATGAATATAATACTGCTTGTTATTGTGTTAAGGGAACATCTGACTACAACGCATACCAAAAAAACCCCAGCATAGCAGCAGTCCAGGAAAGCGTTTTAATATTTGCCTGTTCGTACAGAGATACTTTAAAGCTGCAGTTTATGAGAATTTTTTTTTCTTGAAGAATGAGGATGCTTCTATAAATTGACTTTTTTTCTGGTTGAAGCTGTTGAAATGTCTTAAGTAATCGACAAAAGCACCATATTTCTTCAATAATGGCTGATCCTAATGAGATAAATTCTCATTGCCTGTTTGAGCAGGCAATGTTCAGAATACTGCCTTGTAATACATAGAAATCTTCTGCAGTAGCTGGGAAATTACTAAAGCTTGTTTGTTTGAGTCACAGCTTTACATTTTTATTCTTTTACAAGACAGAGGATTTTATTTACTATAGAACAGCATAGTTGAAAGCTTTTGAAAAATTAGTGGATAATTCCCCCTCTCTAGAAAAACCTATGTTAAAAGCATATTGAAGTGTATAATATTGATGAATTACTACATTCTGATAGTTTCAAAAGACACCAAAATTTCTGTTATAATAGCAGGTGTTTCCTGCAGCCGAGTATGAAATTAGGTACATTTTAATTACGTTACAGTTGCTGTTTGTCAAGCTTTTTGCTGTTCCTGGTTGTTTTTTTTCTCAGTTGCTCTTACTGTTTTCCAGGAATTCTGGAACTAAGAAATGTTCTACTTAGAATTTGAAAACATAAAGCCTTCAATTCAGTGAGTTTGATTTTAAATTTGGAAAGCAGCAAAATAAGAGGTTTCTAATTTGTTACAGTATGTGCTATCTTGCAACTTGTTTAATATAATTGAATTGCATTTCATGGGTCAAAAAACACAGACAGTAATCGCAGATGCATTCTTGCTACCTTAAACAAACAAACATCGTCCTCCACAAGAGAGTGATTTTATTAATATAACAAAAAAAAAAAAAGGAAGGAAAGGGTAAGGAACTGAATAATAAAAGATGATTTTTCTTTTAAATGCGGAGGTTATGTAATAACTTGTTGTCATTCTCCTCTGCGCGTGGACTGAACATATCTGCTTTTTATTCTCACTGCCTTCTGTGAAAGTAGGAAGTTGCTTCTTTCTTATTGCTTTCCTGTTAATTTATTTTTCAGATTAAACATGACAAAACATGACTTTTCTCGTTTTATTCTTTTCCTTTTGCAGCTCTTTCCTCAGAAGCATTCCGTCTTTAGTCCTTTTCTGCATCTTTCATATTTTCTCTGCCCTCATCTTTCTTAGGGGTCAAATATACTCATGCTCGGTATTGAGAGGAAACCACAGCAGCATTTTCATCTAGGCTTTCAGGTCTTATCTTGTTCTTAGTGAGGCTGAGTAGAAGACATCCCTCCTCAGTTACCAGCACTGGAAGCTGCAAGCAGAACTCTTTTATTAATGCCTGCTGGTTTTTATGGAAGGGGAAAAAAAAAGAGGGAAGGAAGCACTAGACTAGTCAATGTGAAATGCAAGCAGATATCATCACATCAGCAGAATTCAAGCTCAGTTTTAGGAGATGAAGTTTATTGGCCCTGTTATCTCAGAATGTATCTCTCAGACACTAGACCTATCTTGTTGGGTTTTAATACCCAACAAGATAGGTCTCCTCCTTCTCTTTTCAGGATCACGATAATCACTCCTGGGAAAAGATTAAATAAATGGCCAATGCAGTTTAAGGTAAGGCTGGTTCCCACACAATGTAAAATGATATAGCTCCGCTAATCCTGCTTGGGATTACAACAGTTTCTGCCATCTGAGAGGAGTGAATAATTTCTTCAGTGGAAGACTCTGAGCTCAGCTTAATTGAGTTGTCAGTCAAGAGTACAAGTGCTCTCCCAGTAGTCAGTCAGCGCACAGTGACAAATACCTCATTTATCACAGCCCAGGTTTATTTTACAAGTAAGAATTACTGATGTGTGCAAAGAGGATCTTTTCCGACTATCTGTAAGGGGAAAGCAGATCCAAAACAGACAACAAATGGTAGCAAAATCAGCCCTTCCACAGCTCCATGGAGGGCTGATTGTTCCCTTTGCATCAGACTAGGGTCTCAGCAGCTTCTTCTCCAGCCACCATAGGCTGCTAGTTTGAGTCTGTATCTCACCTCCCTAAAATGATCCTCAAAAAGCTAAGGGTTGCCACCTCTTTCCTGCCTCTTGTCCTGGAGTGCATCCTGGGGTACTTTCCCCACTTCTCCCATTGGAGAGCCAGTACTGGAGCATGTACTGGCTGTGCACAGTTAGCCAAGCAAATGGTTAAGTAAGCAGTGCATAATACCTGCATCTATGTGAGGTTCACAGAATCACAGAATTGTAGGGGTTGGAAGGGATCTCCAGAGATCATCAAGTCCAGACCCACTGCCAAAGTAGGCTCCCTAGAGGAGGTTGCACAGGTAGGTGTCCCGACGGGTCTTGAATATCTCCAGAGGAGACTCCATGACCAGGTTCTGCAGCATACCTTCAGAACCAGATACACGATTGGTCATTGACTGCTGCTCTTTTAGATCAGTGGGCCAGATAACTGATCTTACTGCTATCTTGTTTCTTGCCTTGCTTTTCTTTTTCCTCACTCGTATTTTCCTTGCTTTTCCTTTTCTCCAGCTGAGTTTCTTCAGTATATCTGAGTGATACACGCAATCTCCTTTCTGACAGCTGATGTTTGCTTTATGCCAACCATAGTAAAGTAAACCATAGTTTTCTCAAAGCTGAGAAAACCATACTCCTGTTGATAAATTTGCTTTGCTTGACATGACATGTTGGCACTTGTATCTGTGTGTAGAGACTGACTCGAGTCCACTCTGTATCAGTTAGAGGTGACAGGAGTAACATCCATTTTCTGACTTGATTATAAGAGGTAACATGAGGAAAGCTCTGTATTTGTAAGGTATTTCTTCTTCCTAAACTTCAATCTTCAGCCTACAAAGGAGCAGCGGAGTTGGCCTTTTAGTGCAGACTTACTTACAATGCTGCAATCAGTTGCGGGTTTTGCTTTTCCCGTCAGGTTTCCTTTGAGTACTAAACTTCTAATATTTCAGATTAATTATTTAAACCTTGAGAGTTTTCTCACATACCACCATTCTGTTGGTCAGAAGTCTCTGGCTAGCTGAAATATGTAAAAACAACAAGGAAAAAGAAAAAAAAATATCCCTCCATAGGGATTTTTGTACTGCTGGGAGCAGGCATTGAAATTGGATGTGGAAAATGCTTGTGCTGTTTTGGAGAGTTATTTTTCATTTGAATGGCTGAAACTAAGGTAGGAAACTGAAAATAAGAAAGGAGAATGTGTGTCCCAGTGATCAAGTGTTTTAAATGTGATGTAATCTGCACAACACTTTCCAATGGATGAACGTGCTGGATCCCTGAAGCTGGACAACTCCCGAGTGCCTCTTGCAGGACTGGGTGCTGGCTGCCATCACCACAGCCTGCTGGACTGGCACATCCCTCAGGAACAGCCAGTTCCCTTACAATGTCCCTGCAGGCACAGTGCCTCTGCTGACACCGCCCAGGTCTGTCTTTAGCTTCTCACCCCCTTCTCCTGCTGGAGCCTTCTTTTTCTTGCAGCACACCACAGCTTGTTCTCGCATTCAGCAATAGTGACCACAGAGGTGGATAAGATAAACCATCCAAAATCTTCTAACCTGGAGATGCCCAGTTCATAATAGCATGACAGTTCATGACAGCCTAGTTCATGCTGTCTATTCTCCAAATGGCCACCAGCACCACTCCAAAGACTGTACTAGCAAGTTAATCCGCCATTCCCTTCCGCTGATGGGACCTCTTTCCTGTAGGAAGAGAGGCTGATTCAAGGCTATATAGTATGGCTCATGTTGCATCCCAAAACAGCATTGAGAAATTGCCTTCCTTTTCCTTTGTTTTTGTCTTGTATATAGTGTAAATGTAATTGATTAAGCAGAATGATTAATGTGGCTTCAGGGCTGTGGTGGCTTCTTCTGGACAGTGAGACCTGTGCTGGATCCTGCTTACTCGGCAGCGGGCAGCAGCGTGTCCCCCATCTTGCTGATAAAGTGTACCCCCAGCATCACTCAGGTACCCAGCATGGAGCATTGAGAAGTGATGCAAGTTCCATAGAGGAGAAGACAACGATGTGATGTATGTGTATGTATGTTTCAGTGCCTTCCTTAGAGAAGTGTCTCCATTCTTCCCCATGCTGTGACTGTCTTTGTGATTTCCCTCTTAGAAGCCTCAGGCTGCTCATGTTTCCACTACCTGGTTTCCAAACCCTCAATCCCTTCTGTTAGACCTTCTCTGAGCCTTCAGTGTGGCCAAGACCTCCATCCTCATCCATTGACATTTCTGGTTGCTACTAAAAAGCATCTACTTCACTCCCCAGCATGGACAGATCCAGTGACAGCCTGGTGGCTCTGCTTGCTCTTCCTTCCAGAAAGCTCTTCTTGCTTTCTGGAATGACCTAACTGTTGTGCTCATGAATATTTTCTAGACATGTAGGGCTGTTCCCAGGCCCCAGGAAGAAACCAGCACCTGGATTATCTCAGTGAATGACGCAATCAGCAAAAGAAAAAACTGTTTCTTGTCCCCTGAATGAGAAATAGCCACACTTCACAAAAGAAGGTTCCTAGAGCTCCCTTGTTCATAATAAAAAATGAGCTCTCCTTTCTTCTGCTTAGCTGGTAGGCAGACCTGGATGGTTGAGGAAAGATGTGGTCACAATCCTACATTATCTGTTCCAGCATTTTTGAAGGAAGATCTTTGTCTTTACTTTTCTCTCTCCTGCTGTTACTGTGCCTACCGCTCAGTGTCTCATCTGGGCTTGGCTTTGCTCTGCAACTTTCCCTTTGAATCTTCCTACTCTCACATACCAGCTGCTTACCCTCCCATCCAAGCAGCTTTTCACACCGTATAATGTTTTGCTGTTCTGCTTTCCCAGCAATGCAGCATGGTGGCTTGCCAAGCCGGGACACACCTCTGTCTGATGGGGAATGTGGAATNGGGTTGTGCTGTGGTGTCAGGGAGCAGAGCAAAGGCAGTACCAGGGGCAAAGTGGCTGGTACAGCAGTGGGGGTGTCTTCTGTTGTTTGGAGAAGGTAAATAAAGAGGGCAGATGACACAGCGAGCAGGAGAGGCAGGAGTGCGTGGTAACTTGTGGCATCAGTCTTCCATCATGGAGGCTGCCAGCCTACCCTCCTCTAGCTGTGGTCAGTTCTGGATCCCTACCTCCTGCCACCTCTGCCCAGCCACTGCTAGCTGCCTTCCTGGTGATTTTCCTTCCTCATAGGATACAACAGCCTGTGGTTCCCCATCTTGCCCTTCCTTACTTCTCCCAGGGTCAGCACTTCTCCAGCCAGATGGGGAAAGCAGGAGATGGCACAAAGAATGTATCCCAGGAGAGCAGAGGTGAAAAGATGTGAAGAACTGCTGCTGTAGCTCATTCCTAAATAGTAAGAGTGGTGTGACAGTGACTTGGTGGCATGGGTATCTGGTACCTCTGCCAGAACATCCATTTGATGTGAGCTTTGCTTGGTGAGGTGATACAAGTAGCAGAGAGGCTCACGGAGACCAGGGACTGTCAGACATAGTTGCTGCTTTGCTTTTTATTTTTATTATACTGTTAGGCTTTAAAAGTGACTTGAAGTACTTTTTGCCTGTAGTAAATCAGAGCTTTCTAAATCCAGCATTAGTAAACAAATCCTTGAAATTCAGGCGCAGTTATTGAGGTTAGAGAGACCAAAGCAGGTAGATTGAGTGTTCAGAGCATCCCCCACTCCCCCACCATTCCTGTTATTCTTTTCTGCCTGAGGTTTGTTTGCTTGTTCTAACAGAGTCTGTGTATCAAGGCCAAAATATTGAATAACTCTTTTTCCTCTCTGGAGTTTGCTTTTACAGGAGAATAAAGGGAACTGGAGGCTTCTTGGGGCCCTTTGATGCCTGTGGAAGGTGGGGAAGGCTGCTCAGTTGGTCCAAAATGTACTGGTTACCTTTTGAATTTGTGTGTTAAATGGTAAAATTAATCTTGGGGCTGTCTTATTTTTGTATTTGAAGGAGAGAAAACAAGCAAGGGAGAAATGGATTTGTCCAATATTTCTTTTATTCAAGATAATAATAAAAAAGAGCTCTTCAAGTGTATTTCAAGACAATAATAAAGAAGAGCTCTCTGAGTATGGTTATTTGTTCACCAGCCCCATAGGTAGGAAGTATAAAAACTCACAGCTCTCAGGCACTTCTCTCAAGAGTTAGAAGAAAAGCAACACGCACACCCAAAACAACCCAGCAAACCCATAACATCCAGCTCTCCAAACCAAACTGCAGCCAGAGTGGGACTCCCTAAGAACACAGCTACTGATCCTGAAACTTTCTATCTGCAAATTACCATTTTATTTTTCCTCCAGAATATCTAAATTAAAAGGAGGACAGGTTGCCAAGCCGTTTTATTATTGAGCAATGGTGAAACTGGTTAGAACTGTCCTGTCCTTTCTGCAGTCCTATTAAGGGCCAGTTTTATATTTAAGCACAATGGAGATCAGACTGTCTTATGTTTGGGGTCCCCTGGTGCTCTGGATCTTCCAAAATGTCCATAGAATGAATGAAACTACTTGTTGTACTTCCATTATGGTTTGTGTATGTTGTATGTGTATGTCATATTCTGTCATATGACTGTGGTGCACATCAGAGGATTTTGCAGGATGATTTAAATTGTTTGATACTCTGGCTTTTATTCAGTGGTGTCCTTATATAACAAGCCTAACTTAAAGCCTATGGATAGTTCCACTCATCATGGGTGTTGACAAAGCCATCTCCAAGAGTCCATTTGCTGACTTCTCTAAATATAGCCTGTCGTATCTTCTGCTGGTATAAAAAGTGATATTTGACCATTCATCCTGTATTTAACTTCTTCTTCTTCCAGCTTTTTCAGACCCAAAATATATTGGGCTCTTTCAGGCTGGGAGGATTTCATTCCTCTTAACAGAGTGGATGAGGCATGGGAAAAGAAATGTTTATCAAAAAAGCCAAGAGAAAAAAATTCTGCAGAACGTGGACGTTTCAAAACATATTAGTTCACAGCGAGGAGCAAGTGACTTCTGAGAGAGGGAAAGTGTTGTCCCTAATGAAAAGCATTTCCATTTTCACATGCACAGTAACAGCATCACAGAATGGTTGTGAAACTGGCAGGGACCCTTGGACATCATCTAGTCCAACTCTCCTGCTGAATGCAGAGAGCAGAGTCAGCTAGGGCAGATTGCTCAGTACTGTGACCCATCAGATTCTGGGCATCTCCGATGGTGGAGACCACACCCTCTCTGGGCAGCCTGGTCCAGTGTTTGATCACTCTTTCGGAAAAAAAAATAATTCTTGTGTTTGAGTTTCCTGTATTTGAATTCGTGCCTGTTGCCTGTCATCCTGTCGCTGGGCTCCACTGAGAAGAGCCTGCCTCCATCTTTATTAATTCCATGCTTGCACGCGTGGGTATGATCCCCATGAGCTTCAGTTTCTCCAGGCTGAACACCCCCAGCTCTCTCAGCTTCTCCTCTTGTGTCAGATGCTCCCTTTCATCATATNGATCACTCTTTCGGAAAAAAAAATAATTCTTGTGTTTGAGTTTCCTGTATTTGAATTCGTGCCTGTTGCCTGTCATCCTGTCGCTGGGCTCCACTGAGAAGAGCCTGCCTCCATCTTTATTAATTCCATGCTTGCACGCGTGGGTATGATCCCCATGAGCTTCAGTTTCTCCAGGCTGAACACCCCCAGCTCTCTCAGCTTCTCCTCTTGTGTCAGATGCTCCCTTTCATCATATACCTGGCCCTTTGCTGGAATCCCTCCAGTAAGCCAGTGTCTTGTACTGGGAAAGGCAGCGCTGCAGCAGCGTCTCGGCAGGGCTGAGAGGGAAAGGTCACCTCCCTGGACCTGCTGGCGATGACACATCCAGGCCTGACACAGCCGCAGCTCTTGGCCTGCTGTGGCGCAGGGGCGCGTTGCTGGCTCAGGGTCGGCTTGTTCATCAGGGCCCCAAGGTCCTTCTCTGGGGAGCTGGTTCCCGGCCTGCGCTGGCGCCCGGGGTGATTCCTGCCCAGGCGCAGGGCTTGGCATTGAGCTGTGTGAGGTTACTGTGGGCCGTTTTCCCAGCCTGTCCCGCTCCTGCTGGGTGGCAGCACAACCCTCTGGTTTATCAGACACTGCGCCCAGTTCTGGATCATCTGCAAACCTGCTGTCCCATCAGCCAAATCATTAATGAGCCTGGCCTTGGACCCACTATCTTCTGCTGGAGTGTGCTCCTAGTGACTTCCCTCTAGCTGGTCTTTATGTTGCTAGATGCAACACTTGAAGCTCAACAGCTGGTTCTGTTTGTTGTCAGTCCACTTCACTGTCTGCTTAACTAGACCGAACCACATCGCTTGTCAGTTAGGATGTTATGGGAGACAGTGTCAAAGGCATTACTGAAGTTGAGGTAGACAACCCTTTGTCACCAAGTAGTCATCTCATCGTAGGTGGCTACCAGGTTGGACTCTCAGATTGCCATTAAAGGATTGAGGATAAAAGCAGCAGCTAACAGGCTGTTGCATTGCTTTCACAGCCAGTGAATTTGCTGGCTCACTGTTCAAATCTCAGTAGACCGTGAAACTCAGATGTGGTTTTAAGCCTGAGGCTGGCTACTTTTAAGATGGAAAAATTAATTTTAATTTAACATAGCAAATAAGTTGTAAAACTTTTCAAGCTTTTTTAAAAATTCCAGTTAAAAAAAAAAAAGAGACATAAAATCAGTGCAAAAGCTTATTTGTGAACTTTGGATCAAGCAGGTTAGCAATAATAATTTATAAGCACTTTAGGCATTAGAGGGAAGAAGGTCACAAAACACTGCAGTATTATGGCTTTCAAATGTGACTACATTTTTTCCTACTGTAAGCTGAAGCAGAGGGAACTCTAGAGTGTCTGATTTTGTGTACTGTTTTGCTATTCTATTCCAGTTGGGGTCTCGTTGTTGTTTTGTTTTTTTTTATTGTTGTAGTTTAACTTTTTAACTTCTGTGCTAGTTAATAATTTGTAAGTGTTCAATACTATACTAGATTTTCAGGGAGTAAATTTGGCTCACTACCTCAGTAAGTAGTACTTTTTTTTTTTTTTTTAGAGTTTTAGTGTGTTGCAACTCTATGGCCACTGTTGAGTCATGCTGTGTAACTAGGCCAAGCAGGGTTGTCTTGCCTATTTCTGTCTTTCTAAGGATATTTCTAACATTTGGCTCTAATTAAGAAAATTAAGAAATGAGGGAAAACAAGATTTAAATTTTTAACATGACTTCCAATTACTGAAGGAGAGAGTTAAACTTTAACAATTCTTTTGTTAAAATGAAACTAGAGTGTTGGTCATTTGTAATGTGTAAGTACTTTTCATGAGGATAAAATACTTGATGCTAAAATAGGGTGTTACTAATAGGTTGTGTTAAATGGGAGCAGAAGGCGTAACAGGAGTCAGTGGCTGGAAGCTGGGGCCAGAAAATTTCAAATTAGATGCAGGGTTCATGTTTTTAATAAGAGAGGTGGCTAACCTTTGGAGGAAGGTGCTGGTTGACAAATTAAATATATCTTTTTAGTAAAGATGAAAAGATTTTCTGGAAGATGCACTGTCTCCAAACATAATTTGTCCTGTATTCGAGAACAGTTGAACCTAGTGCAAGAGTAACAATCTGGAATAAAATGGCTTGTGCTAATGCAACAGGTTAGACGAGACCAGGGTGGGGGTTTAGCATCTAAGCCTAGACCGTGCCTAGGCCCTCCACCAGCTTGCCACTCTGTTTCCATCCTGAGTTGGGATGGAAAGTGGCATGCCCCTGGGAAGATGGTGGCTCATAGCTACTTCTGCTAGGATACATGGTTGTCCAGCCTGTAGACCACTTTGCATCTGCTCCTGAGTTTTCACCAGACAGACCATTCTGGTGGGTAGTAACCTGCTCTCAGATCTCTCTGTCTGAGGGCAGGCAGGAGTATGTGGAAGCCTAGCGAGATCACTCCAGCACTGACCCTTAATGTTCAGTGAGTGTCACTCTTGGACAATATCTGCTTCAAATCTGGGATTAGATGGGCATAAGCCATTGAAGAGGGCAGATATAGACATAATCATTTAGAAAGACTGATCTCTCTGCAGTCAATATTCAAATACTGGAAAATCTGGAAGAAACACATGACAACTGCCCTTGGAAGGTTTGTGTCACCAGCGTAGTGTAATGATAGATGAATGGAACTGAGGAATCCCATAACTCCCTTTAAGAGATAGATAACATTCCTGTGATTAAGACCTAGGAAGCAAACATAAAAGGTGAGGATCCTGTCAATGCAATTTGAAGGCTGGGATTGACAGGGGAGGTGGGGAGTTATAAGGTACTGTTTAGCCAGCTCTCCCATATTATAGCTTACATATTCTGCATTGTAGTTCTTCTGTGAACCTCATCACTTCTGTTAAGTTCAGTCAGACTTTTCTGGAAAAACAGATGCAAAGAAAGGGTGAGCAAGAAGTGCAAGTACTTTAGCTCAGCATGTCCATTTAGAATGGAGAAGACATCTGGCTAATTCACAAAGGCATGGCTCTGCGGGTAGAGTACCATCAATCCTCAGATGGAAGGTAGAATACTCTTGTTTTTTTCTTGTGATCCTGGGCGTGTGTAAGGCCTTGAAGATGAGTCAGCTATGAATTAATAATGTGTGGAGCAATTAAGAAACCCATATAATTTAGTGAAATTATCTTCTTGTGACAGCAGAAAGTACACTGAGGTGTGTAGGTCATAGTTCTGCCACTGCTTGCGATCCTCCCACTGAAATCAGTGGCAGTGTTTGACATCGTGCTGAATTGTGTCAGCAGTCAGGAGAATAACAGATTGTTGTGAACCAAGTCTGAGACACCAAAAGCTTGCCAGTGCACCAAGGTTCAGCTCCCACTGGGCTTCACGAGCTTCTCTAGAAATGAATTACCAAGCAGATTACCTTCTGTTACCTGACCCACCTATAGAAACTACAACTGTAAGACAAGTTGTTTAAAAAATTGGCCTAAAAAAACCATTTATAATGCGTTTCAGAATTCATTCAGTCATAATTCCTGGGAATTTATATTCAGAACATGGGAACAGCTCTGATCCTTCAGCATAGGCCTGGGAAGATGACAGAAAGTAATAAGTTGTTGGGCAATTGGTATTGGTTGTGAGATTTATTTTTTGACTGTGAAACATTGCTGTAAGTGGTGTGTTGTTGTTATACACGTTTTATTATAGGTTATGGGGACCAGGGACCATTATGCAAATACAAAGCATGATCTTCATTTTGCAGATGGTCTCTGCTCCAAGTCAAACTTGACATAAATTGACATAGCACAGAATAAATCATTTGATACCTAAAGGAAAGTTATTAATTTGTGTAAGTAGAAACTTCCTTTGTTAATAATATCAAAGAGGTACCGTCAAAATGTATAATTCCACCAGCACTTTGAGATCACTTTCATACTTAAATTTTGTTCATCTTGTTCTGTTAAGATGAAGAGGTAGGCTCACCATTTTGGAGAAAGCTCTACATGCGTTGCCTTTTATAAACCATATAAATCAAAATATCACATTTTATTTTTATTATATGAGCACTGCTTTTATTACATTTACCCTGTTTACGAATTTTTAGTATAATCTGTGTCACAGTCACCTTACAAAAATCTAATCTAAACTTGTTATAATGTTTTACCCAAATAGTCTCATCATCCTATATCACATCATCTTCCCCACCTTCTCAATACATTCCAAGCTGCCCAATTAGCACATCACACTTTTCATTACCTGTTACCTAATTAGCAGGAAATAATTCCTTCTTCTGAGTTTTGGCAAAAGAAATTATTTGCCTTTTAGGCCAGAAAACAGAGATCTTAATCTGCTGGGGCTCTCAGAAGTCCCAACCTTTGTTTACACCACTGCAATTACTTAGCAAACAAACAAATCAAACACAAAGGCTGAAGTGATCTTTGTCAGCAAGATGGAATGCTCGGAACTTGGCACCTCTGGGCACTGAATATTGCTGACGTTTCATAGGCAGCATAGAAAAGGAGAATTTTGAAGAAAGAACTGCAAGAAGATTATCTGAAGCAAACGACAGATTTTTTTTTTCCTCCAGGTTTGCCAGCTCCTTGAGAAGATGTAAGAAGATGCTGACAGCCTGTTAATACTTGAGATACCAATTTCTAGAGATTGTGCAAGCACTCTTACAGTTACAGTGAGTGTTTGGAAGAAATTTGGATCTCTCTGTTTCTTGCATCACAGTGCAGTGCCTAGCATTGTATGGCAGGGCTATTTAACACTGCCTGGAGTACCAGCACAGCTGAGACAAAATGGTAGGATCTTTCTGCTAGAGCTTAAGATGAAACTCTGAGGCAGTTGAAAAAAGAGAGAAGCATTTTTCTGTTAGAGAGGCCTGATAGAAGTTGTGAACTGGCTTGGGAAAGGAGCCTACCCAGCACAGTGTGGCTTCTCTGAAAGAGGCTGGTAGGACATAGTGGTGGAGATATATAGGTCCTCAGTGTGCCCATTTGGATCACCGTGTTTTGTAGTCACTGGAGGCTGTTTATCTTCTGAATTTATCTAATCTGTTTTGAACCCAATTTTACATCAGCTTCTAGAACATCCTGTGTCCGTGCTTTTGGCAAATTGTAGTGAGGGGAAGAAGGTAATTTTTTTCTTTACTGTTTTCCACTTATAAGCAAGCAGCCTGTTAAGTTATGTATGGTAAGCTTATGTTTAAGGGTATGCTTAAGGGTGGCATGCATCTGTCTGTCTGTCCCTTTGTTTTCAGTGAGCGTTGCTGACATGGTGATAGGTACTAAACATAAAAAAATCAGTACCAAATGGGAAGGATGAGGGCAAATAATCTTTTCAAAAAGATTATATACTGTCTGCACAGATGGTGGCTTTTTAGTGTTCACAGACTCAGTTTCAAATAAGAACATACCTTTTATATGATCTTTTGAGACATACTGTAGCTCAAAAAGCAGTTTGGGTTGTTGCTGTTGTGAAAGCACTCATTTTTGCACAAATGATGCAATCTCTTGTTGTTCTGTGATGGTATGAGGTTGGAATGGACTCTTTAGTGGTTAATGGGTCATACTCAGCCTGGACGCCTGTGGCAAGTGCCCTGGCACATGCTGGCACATGCCCTGTTTAACATCTGACCTGGGGGAGAAGACCAAGTGCACATTCACCAGGTTTACATCAAACTGGAGGAACCAGTCAGTATGCTAAAGCACAAGTTTGCCATTCAGTGGGACCTGGGTCGCCTGGAGAAGTGGGCTAACAGGAACCTTTAGGATTTCAGTAGGGGCAAATCTGAAGTCCTGCACCTGAGAAACAAGCAATACAGGCTGGGGACTGACTGGGAAGCAACTGTGCGGAAAGGGGATGTAGGGATGTGATAGACAGCAAGCAAATGCGAGCCAGCACTGTGCCCTGGCAGCAAAGAGGGCCACCAGCATCCTGGGCTTCATAGGAGCAGAGACAGTAGATCAAGGGAAGTGGTTATTTCACTCAGCACTCATGAGGGCAGATCGAGATACTAACTGTAGTTTTGGCCCCCTGAGCACAGGATAGACATCAGTAAACTGGAATGAGTTCAGCGAAGGCCCACCGAGATGGTTAGGGGCAGGAGGACCTGCGGTGTGAGGAGAAGTTGAGGGACCAGGGCTGCTTCAGCCTGGAGAAAAGATGGCTTCAGAGGGACTTCCCTCACTGCTTACATGGGACTAATCGGGGAGATGAAACCAGGCTGTTGAGAGGGTAAGAGTCAACAGGTGTAAGTTGAAACAAGAGGGATTCAGGCTGGATGTAGGTAGAAGTTTTTCTCTACCAGGATGGTCAATTAGAGGTTGTCCAGAGAGCGTGCGCAATCTTCATCCTTGGAGGTTTGCAGGACTCACCTGGTTAAAGCCCTGATCTGATCTCACAGCTGGCCCTGCTTTGAGCCAGAGGATGGACTGGAGATTTTCTGAGGTCCCTTCCACTCTAAATTATTCTGTGGTCATGGGATTCCTTCAGTTATGCCAGCGGGCATTTGTATATGCCAGTGGGTGGCAAGCTTAGTGTGTGTTAAGGGCAGTTAGCGCCGGCAGCATGTACATTGCGTGACGATAGGTTCAGGGATTCATTTAGAAGGCAGACTCCAAACTGGTTTTTCTTTAAGTACGTGTCAGTGCCCCATCCTGTGGTAGATGTGTGTCCACTTGGGAAAGGCTTTTTCAGTGGTATTGTTTGTCACAGTCTATTCATGTTCTGTGCATCTGCTTGTCTTTACAATGAGGATATGAAAGAATAAAGCAAATGTGATCCTACTACAGCTCCCCTTTCCTTTCTGTAGTAGTGAGGTGGACCTTGAAATGTGTCCAACTCGTTGCTTTTATCAGACCTCAAATTTGTCCTTTCTATATTTGTTTGGGGAATAAAAATTACCCTCCATTCTCCTCACATCTAATTTTTGAGCATGGCAAATAAAGAGATTAAACTACGAATCAACTTGCCCACAGTATGTTTTTGTGTATGATTCTTCAGCATAGTTTCAAATGTTCTACAATTGAATTCCCACTGTCCTTAAATGTTGTAATGGGAAGTTCAGCCCAAGAGAAAGAAAATAAACTGCAAATAGTGTAGAATATGTTTCATTGTGCTGCATCCTAAGAAAGGCAGCAATCTCTGATGCAACCAATGCTAACAAATTTTATAGGAGCTATGAAGCTGTTCAGAGAAGGGCAACCAGGCTAGTGAAGGGTCTGGAGGGAAGATCTTAGGAGGAGCGGCTGAGGGAGCTGGGGTTGTTTAGTCTGGAAAGGAGGAGGCTGAGGCGAGACCTTATTGCTGCCTATAATTACCTGAAAGGAGGTTGTAGAGAGGTAGGTGATGGTCTCTTCAGCCAAGTGACAGGTGATTGGACAAGGGGGAATGGCCTTGAGTTGTGCCAGGGCATGTTCAGATTAGGTGTTAGGAAGAAATTCTTCACAAAAATAGTTGTTGGGATGTGGAACAGGCTGCCCAGGGAAGTGGTTGAGTCACCATCCCTGGGTGTATTCAGAACACGAGTAGATGAGGTGCTCAGGGATATGGTTTAGAAGACAGGTACAGTTAGACTCAGTGATCTTAAAGGATCTTTTCCAACCTAGTCATTCTGTGATTCTGTGATTAAAAAAACTTTCTTGTTAAGGATTCTTGCTGTTAGTCCTACATGGCCTGAAATAAAATCCGTGTATGACAATCTAGATATGTGATGTAAGATACCTTGATGTTCATGAATGCGCTGCTCTTTCCCGGACATTATCTGTGTTTCCTGAAGCTCTGGCTGCAGTGCACTTGTCCCTTATTTTAACAGCAGCTGTGCAGAAAAAAGTTTCATGCTGGTTCATGTCCTCCCAGTTGACAGATGAGCTAAACAGCAGGTTTTCCTTCTTAGTTCACCAGTGCCCCAATAGAGGATTTCATCATGGATGTTTCCAGAATAATAGAGCCTAGTTGAATATGTGGTTTCAGACACGGCATTTAGAAGCCATCGTGTTCTGTGGATGCTTTGGAACTCTGAACCATAAATGTGGTACTGTATTCTCACTTTTATCAAAAATCCACAGTGCAAACCCCAATGGACATGGTCTCTGCAATGAATAACAAGAAAATCAAGTTAATGCCCATTCATTTTTTCTCTGGAAACATAGGAGCTCTCCAACTCCCAAAATGATACTGTCTGTATTGAGTATCTTTGTTAGCTTTTCAGTTTCAAGAGGTAAAAAACCCCAACTTGTTAACTTGCCGAGTAAGGGGGCAATTCATGAGAAGCTGATAGAGAGCTGATCAACATCAGTGGGGCTTCCTGTTGTGGCTGTCATTGCTGCCAAAGATGTTAACAACAGAAACATTTTAACTCCAGGGGCATGAGTTCAGGGCACTGATCGTTGTCTTGTTGCTTGTGGTCTTCTTTCTCAACTAGTTCTCCTAATTTCGTTCCTTTCTAAAGGCTGAAGAGAGAAAGCCATGACTTTCGGAGATCCAAACTGGCTGGGATAGAGTTGGTGATACCCTTTTTCCATTGGGGCTTCAGCAGCTGGGGCTTGTTTCACAGCATAAATATATGGCAAAGAGCGTAAGCAGGTCCATGTTCTTTCCAGCAAACATACTGGTTATACACCTGATTATTATTCCTGATCCAACTCAGCCAGGACTTTGCAAAAGTTGTAACCTGATGGATGATCAGAGCCCAAGGCTCCAGCAGCACAGAGCCCGGCGCAGAGCAGGACAGTTACTTGATCTGACCCCCATTGAATCACCCTGAGGCATCAGCCCTCTGCCTGACCCGCTCTGTCCAAGGACACAGAGGAGATTTGTCACTCAGCATCCAAGCTGTGCAAATCCCAGAGCAAAACCCTTCATCTTTCAATTCAGCTCCGTCAGAGTTCCCCTCAGCTGTGCATTCTCTGCCTCTGCTCACAGTGCTCATAGCCTGCCCGCAGAGTTGTCTGTCAGCCAGGAACGTGCCCTGCACACAGCCTCTTGAATCTCACTAGTTCCTTTTTTGTTTCTTTTTTTTTTTTTGTTCAGAATACTGATTTTTTTTTTCATAGCTCCGAACTATTTTCTATTCACCAAATTAACCCTTTTCTGAGTTATTACTTTCTGCTTTTACCCTCCATAGCCCTTTTCTCTTGAATGCATGTCTTCTCCCACATAGTTGTTTCTACCAGTGTTAATGACTGAATCAAACATGAGTGCGGCTGAGTTTTCAGCTCCTGGGCATTCAGTAAGGCTAAGACTTAAGAAAAGACACCACCAAAAAAAATCCCCTAAGTCTGTGCTTTTTGAATGGAATTAATTTTATCTGGAAGTCACTGAGACATAAAAGGTAACGAATTTTAATGTCATTTGGATAAACCACTTTTCAGAATAAATTTCCTTTTAAAAACAATGAAATACATAAACCCCTGCTCTCTACTGAAAGAGACCTCATGAGAATATTTGGATTGCTAAGAGAATTATTAAAAATTAAGAAAACTCTGAAAGCAGAAGTGCCTTCACTGTTGAACTGGTGACTGCATAAAGCAGTGCTTTTGAATTCCGCTGTAATATGTATGCATTTTCAGCACTGCACCGTTACACTGAACTGGTTATTGGAAGAAGTGAGGGGACTTCACTTCGGTTTTATTTAAAACTTCAGACAAAGGTCGGCAGTTCTTAAGTGTTTATTTCCCCACAGGAAGTATAGTATATTCACCTTTGTTGTGCAGGCACAGTGCTGTACAATGGCTTTTCAGTGGGCTGGATTTTTTTTTCTTGTTTTGTTCTCCAGCTAGTCTTCACACCGAGCTGAGGAAGGATAGCATGTAATTTAATATAATGAAGGTTATTCCAGAGGTAATTGTTGCATGGGTGATATTAAAGTAGTACTTTGCAGCTGATGAGCACTTTGCTTCCCATTTCAAAGCTAAAAAAAACCCTCAACAGCAACCACGACAACAAAAAAAAAGAAACGGCATCATTTAGATCTCTCCATAAGAAAGCATTAGCTCATTCTCCAGTGTGAGGAATATACCAGCTGAACTAATAAATATAAAATAAAGCCACCAAATAGTGTTGATTGTAGATCCTCCGATACCGGTGTTGCAACCACTTTTCCAAGTTTGGGAATAAATTAGTGCATATTTTTAGACTTTGTTGCACAACGGAGACCCTTAAGTGCCATAATAAAAATTTGCCAATGTGTCATTAATGTTCATAATCCTACTTGTGTGCTGGCTGGCCTGTACACCCCTTTGTGGGAGCATGGACTGATCTGGGATTAATAGAGTTTGGCTGTGCCCTGCTCTCCCGTTTGGACTCGGGTGCGTTGCGTTCATCTACTGTCAGCTTGTAAGGCAGCTGGCTGGCTGTTGTGAAGAATTGGATGGAAGATGTGGATTGGGGAGTACAGCTTCTAGTTTCTTGGCAAAACCTTCTAGATCTTCAGTAAACCTGCAAGGCCAGTTTGATTAACATGGAGAGTATAGAAGGTGATCTCAAAGGACATGTCCCTTCAGCAGAAGAGCAGAAGATGGCAGAACTGACATGATGTTCACGCACATGTTAGTAGCTTTAATAAGTGGAACAAACATAGTGCTGCCTGCTTGCAGAGCCAGATCATGATCTCCTTATCTTGTAAACCTCTACTGAAGTCATGGGGCTGACTAAAAGGCTGCAATATCTTCTATAAGAAAAGTTGCCTAAATTCAAAGCCATGGCCAAATCTCAAATTATTAGTTTTCAGAACTTCAGGGGGAGTTTAGATTATCAGAATAGATTGCCATACTTATCTTTACTTATAGCTATGTAATTATCAGTGTAAGAACGGCCAGCTTTCAGCTGCAAGGTTTTATAATTCAGATGAGGCTGGATTTTCAGTAGCAGACAAAATTATTCTTGAACGCAGCTTGTTTGTAGACCTGTTTGGGACACATCAAGGACTTGTGTAAATTCTTCTGTGAAGGTAGAGTATTCAGGTCAGATACGTAGTATCCTCCTGGTATCTTAAACTTAGGAATTTTCCTACACTTCAGCACTGTCTCACTATCAGGTTTGGAAATGCAACTGATAGCCAACTGGCTTTTCTTTTAAGAAGACTCAGAATGCTTGAATGAATTAACAAGTTGTGAGGGCTTCCAAAGGGAAATTGCCCAGACTGGAGCTTGTCTGAGGAGAGTTTGTCATCAAGGGGAATTCACTGCCATCTAAGAAATCTTTCACCAGCAGCAGACATCCCTTACATAGAAAACACTGCCAAAGCACTTATGGAAATATTTGAACTGGAAATGACTGACTAATTGATTGACTGGGTTTTTTTCTACCACAGCTGTCTTTTTTTTATCTTTTTTTTTCCCTCCTCCTTTTTCTTTTTAAATCCGTAGTTTAGAAACCAAAGACATTCCTGGCCAGGACTGCTTCCTCAGTTGACTCAATTTTCCCGTTTCCTCCCTGGTTTCCGCCGGCTGTGCTGGGGCAGGAAGTTCTGCTGCATCCTGCTCAAGACTCATCACCCTTTCAGAGTTTCACTGGTCACTTGCAGCCCTTTGAGCAACCCCTGTTTGTGAACATTGAGGCAGGAAGCTAGAATGGGATTTCGGTGCCCATGGGCACCCAGAAGGATAACTTCACTGGGAGCTGACTGCTGTTAGGGCAGTCTCTTGAGAACTAAGGGGTGTGGATTTAAAGCCCCTTAGAAATGAGTTGTGGGTGCCCAGGGGTGTTGGTCAAAGTGGGGCAGCAGCAGCACTAGTTCTCAGATCTTACTGTGAGGACTGTGACATTGCTCATTTTTTAAATGAACGATTTGTCCAGCTGTGGAAGGGTACTGAAGGCTGAGAACCGTGAATGAAGACATATGGCCCCGTGTTAGGCCCTCACGTTATGGCAGGGAGTATGGCTTGGCATTTCTCACTTCTTTGTTTCTTGCTCAGTCTGACATCTCTTGTGGATTGTGCTCTCAGAAGCCTCACTCACTCCGTGCACAGCATAGAGGGAGCCTCAGACGTCAGGAAGGCGTCTTAAGGTCCCATGAAAATCCAGTCTTTGAAATCTTGCGACTCTGCACTTCCAGCTTTTCATTTGTTCAGACCTCTGAGGAGCCCTGAGCTGTTTAGAGCAGTTTTCTTTTTCTCCTTTTAAGCACACAGCACAATACCTTTCATCAGCATCTTTTCCCTGGAGTGTTGTTTACATTTGCCTGTTCCTCTTAAGAAGTGCAGAGCTTGCTTGATTCTGAAGCCTGAAGTGCACAGCTTGCAGCACTGGAGAAGGTCTCCCCCTCTGGGTCAATTCCAAAATAGAGAACTTGTCTTTTTCAGTTTTTCTCCTTTGCTGCTTTATCAGGCATTTCCCATGAGATGACAGGTCAGAGTAGAGAGGCGCCACGTAAGTCCCTGCCTTCTCTGGGGTTTTCCCTTCAGCCTCAGGAGCAACAGATGAGCTTTTCAATGCATCCTCTGAGAATGTGCCAGACTGTTTGCCCAAAGCTCGTATTTCTTGCTTCAGTGCAGCAAGCTGATGGTCACTTCATCCTCGAGTAAGATCTCTCCTTTCTCAACGATGCTTGACAAGAAGTTTGGAATTGCCTTTTCTTTGACTAAGACAAAAAAAAAAAAGTTGAGTGCTCCGTCTTGCAGGCAATTCAATGCTTAAGCCTCAGGTTCCCTGTTTAATGGCACACATCACTTTCTGAGAGAGCAGCTGGAGAGAAGGGAAAAATTGCCTCACAGACGTTTTGCAATCTTGCTGGTTTGAGAGGCATTGAGGGGTATTGTGGGGATTGTCTGTGAGAATCTGCTTGGGATGATGTGCCTGCTTTCCGTTGCCGTAACGCTCACGCCGTCCTTCTCTCTTCCCTCTGCACCTTCAGCCTTGAGGCCCAGGGAGATGCTAGAAAGGAGAAATAAGCATACATGAGCATCAGGATGCAACACCCGAGTGTTATCGAGCATTAAAGAGGTTAAGGAACATCTAAACTAAAGTGAGTACTGCAGTGTGTGAAACAGGCAGGCAAGACTAACCTTGAGGCTATAAAAAGTAGTGATCTGATCCTGGTGTCAGTCGGTCTCATGGGAGAGCTTTGCTGAGCTGTTCCATCTGCAGGGAGTTGGCTTGGAAGGGATACCGCAGAGGGCTGAGGACAGTTTGTATCGTTTTAAACTGTCAGTTCCAAACTGCAGTATTTTAATGTACGCTTACAGTGAGCAGTCGTACCAGCTTGGATTGCTAAAGCTGGAAGAATTTTAGAAGCTGGACCTCTGTTTTTCTGTTGGACTGCCCATGCATACGTTTGGTATTTACTGACACTTGATGATGAGACCAGAGCCCAAATTTGGTTTTCTTCACAGAATTTATGTTTCATGGTCATGAAAGGTGGAAATAGACTGGCCACTTTCACTTTCCTTTTTAAGGGCTATTTTTAAAGTGTTTCACTTTCTGGCTCCCCTCCATTTGACCTGTGGTGTAATGTTTGGACTAGAGATGCTTCTGGGGAAACATTAAATCCAAACAAACTCCCTTCCACCCTGTTTTTCATGAAATATTTCTTGGATGGTCACTAATGCTCTATTACTTTTTTTTTTTCCATTACATTCTCTATGAAACACAGACACACACTACAGATCTCATGATTAGTAATTTCCCCAAACTAAAGCAATTTTAAATGCTCTCTTGTTTGTTGTATTTTGGAAGGCAATTAGAGACACTGTGGAACTTACTTGTTTGGTTTGGTTTATTTTTCTTTGCTTTGGGATTTTGGGGATTTTGGAATTAGTTTTTTTTCTTTGTTTTTCCTGAGGATGGGCTGGGAGAAGTGAAGAATTGGAAACCTTGGAAATCCTTGGCACTAAAATCAAAATAAATTTTTCCCCTTGGTAGTATGTCTGGAAATGAAGAGATGAGTTGTTAAAATGTTGTTCCATTATGCTCTGATTTATGGAAACTTTCTGTAGTGACAATGCCTTCAGTCATACCTAGGGATGCAGGATTTCCTTCTTTCACGTCATGCTGACATATTAGGTCTTCTTAAAGTTGTGCAGACCGTGCATCTGCAACATGGTCAAGCTCTGGGATTGTTTTGAAGTGAGATCTTTCCCTTTTGCAGGGAGTGTGACAGAAGCAGAACAAGATATTCACAGGTCACTATTAAGAGTTTAATAAATAGGTCCTCCTTGGCTGCTTCTCCACTAGATAATGTCCCAGCAAGGAAAGAATGAAGGTCCGAAATGATAGCGAAGAGGGGACCAAATAATCAGGGTAGAATTGATGAGATGTGAAGCTTTGCGTCTGTGTTCTGATGGAACCGCTGCTGAAGCCTGGCTTCCCAAGAAGTTCCAGTATTTCTCTATCTTGCTTTATTCCTGCTTTATTATTTTATTTCAAGTCTCATAAAATCGTCAACTCAAAATGCAATAAAATCTCTGCTTGCTTTGTTTATGTCTAACATATATATCTTCCCCCGCACACCCACACCTGGGATAACGCGACAAGGGGTCTCCTCATGTCTTCACAGACTGCCTTTGTTACAGGGTTTTTAAATCAAATCATTTGCTTTGTGTCCTATTGTTGGATAAAATATGTATTTCATATGCTGCTTTGGTAGCCTGAGACTTACATTCTTCCTGCTGGAGTGTTTTTTCAAAAATATCTGGTTTGAGTTGATGAATCTGAGAACTATAATCTGTATTTTTATTATGAGCTTCTTGGCACTGATATGTAATAAATTCACTTCGTTACCCTATCCAAGAGAAATACTGCTAAGTTGAGGGTCATGAATGTTTCATATCAATATCCTGTCTTTAATAAATCCTGGTCACTTCTGAAAAAAAATCTGTCTGCTTTCTGTTTTGGGATATTCAGGAAGAAAAATATGGGAAAATGAAATATTTTAGTCTGGGACTTCCTTCCTTTTCCCTGCCTCTGTCTCCTTTGTCCTCCTGGTAGATATCTCCTGGACATGCTAATTCATCAGGGATGCAACTGATCCCAGGAGCCGAAAGGGAGTTCATCCATCCATACTTCTTATGACTCACTTTCCAAAATGTTCAAATCTCTAGCATTTTAAAGCTTCTGCCCTCTTAATCCTAAATTATTTGTATATTAGAGCTTCCTCCCAAGCCAAATATTTTCTCTCCGTGGCAGCGGCAAACAGAAGGCAGTATGAGACCAGAAGATTTGTTGAGTTGTGGAATCAACCAAGGTAACCTGAGTGGTGGAACCCTGTGATGTGTCTGGCATGAGGCATGTAGCTGGGGCTCATGGGCACTGATGGTTTTAGTAGTAAGAAGGTTTTCTTAGAATACCATTGTCGGGTCCTCCTGCTTTGCCAGTGTCGTGGTCTTCTCAGCAGGCTGGCATCTACGCTGTCAGCCCATTCTGGTTTTCTTCAGTTGCTTTGCCTATCAGAGATGGGCAGGCAACCTTAGGGTTGAGCTGATGAATTTTTAAAGAAGTCCCCTAAAGTGAAAGAAAGTAGATGAAATGAGAATAAATTCAGGCTATTTGTTTTTATTATGCTTACAGTGTTCAGAGATGATCCATGGGGCCCCTGCCAGTACAAAAACCTGGTATGGGGGAAGATTAAAGCACGTTATTAGGTGTAGCACCACCTGTTATCTATCTATAACAGAAACTCAAGTTACATTCTCATAACAAATGAAAACTATGGCATAGTAGGTTCCCAAACGAGCTGCGATACCAAGATTTCAGTTTACTTTGGAAGATGCTACCAGGATGTAATTTCATAGGTAGGTTTTCTGGGCTGTTATAACTTGTCAAAACACACTTCAATTAGTCCAGTTACTGGAATTCCCTGGAGGAAAGCAGCCTTCAAAGTAATGAAAACCACAGCGTACCGACACAAATAGTTTTCCCGTCTGTTGCATAATAGGGTGACTTGCCTTGGTTATTGCCTGGTTGGTCCTTTTCATGCTGAAAGAAGTATCTGGAAGCAGAAGTCCAGATTGCGTTCGATGGCCTGATCTTTTATTTTTTTCTGGGTTTTTTTCAAGTTAGGTTCTCAAATGAGGGAAGAAACCTAATTGAGGGAAGCTTAGGGAATTTCCCAATCATCTCATCCCCTCCAGGATGAAGGAAAATACTAAAGATTTGCTCTGTGCATGGAAGACAGGAAGCATGATTTTACTATTACGGTGCCTGACAGACACTCCAGAAATCCCAAGTTTTTAGCTCTGCCACAAATCTGTCTACCATTCCCCTCTCTCCCTGCCACAGGCGACACTGAAATCCTTCTGGGAGGACCCTGGAGCCTTGTAGGAAGGATCCGGGTTGTCTTTTCTGCCTGATGTTGTTGCAGAATCTCAGTGCCCATCGGCTTTACAACACACCTAGAATTCCTCCCACAGACAACAACAGGGTGGATCTAGGTTGAGGCCATCGTGTAGGTGGAGGTGCAGGACACTTCATGTGTAGTGTAAATAAAGAGATAACATGTTAACATTGCGCTAGAAAGAAAATATCTACAGTATGCATAAACTATCCTTTGTTTTGGCAAACAGAAATGACACCAGATATTCAAACCTTTGGCCTGAACCTCTGCACTTTCTCGCTCGTCATTTGGTTTCCTTTTCAGCTTACAAAGCAATACTTTCCCACTCTAAATACAGTTTATCACACCAAAAATGCGCGGTGCTGCTGCAGTTGCCGTGGCAGGCGCTGCTCTTGATGAGATGTTCCATGTGGAGAGCAGCAATTCCACAGGGCGCAGCCCAAGCCTCGCTGAAGCTAGAGAGAACAGCTGGCTTGGCCGGCGCGTGCTCCGTGATGCTGGATTTGGGCTGACACCGTAAAATCTGACCCATCGGTGCTTTTTCACTGGTGCAGGGTTGCTGTGTTCCAGCTGCAGTTGCTAGATCAGCAGTTGCTGATGGTCTGCTGAGAAGTTGGGGTGTTTCTTCCACTCCTATTTCCAGGTGCAAGCAGGCTCAGAGTCGAGGAGGAAAGAGAATGATGGTTGTTTGTCCCCAGAACTCGTCATGTTTCCAACAGCTGTTATTTGTGTTGGTTTGTGTGGAACTTACTTGTGCCAATGGTGGTGGCTGGACTTTCACTTATTTCATGTTTTGTAGGTAGTTTTTGAGTTTTAGGAGGCCAACGCCCTGCTGCCTGGTCAGGGCAGCATTGAGTTACATCTCACTGTGCTGGTGAGCCCCACCACACTGTCGGAAGGAGGGATACCCAAAGGAAGGTGTACAGCTGCCTTCTGGTCAGAGCATGCCCTCGGAGCCTGCGGGAAAGGGCCAGTCAGTTAACAGCCAAGCCTTTTAGGAGGTTCCTGGACAGAAATACATGAAAAAGCTGCCGAAGGAATAAACTAAATTGGGATGTGTTGCTGTCGCTGTGCAGTCCTGCCTTATGCACTTGCTATTGCAATCAAGGTTCGGGCTTGTTTCCATGTCCCAAGCATTCATTTATTTTTGTCATGGGAGACATAGTATTGTGAGAGCAACAGGTCGCTTTCTGCTTTCCATGGTGCAGGCTCTGCTCTGAACCATGTGGATTTCTAGTTGGGAATTCAGATTTTCCCAGTAGCCTCAAAAAAAAACCCAAACCCTCCAACAACACCACTGGTTAAAGCAGGATGATTGTTGTAGGTAATTAATTAAAATTGTGTAAGGTTAATTATACTGTCTGGCTAGTTATGTGCTCGTGTAAAACACAAAATAATGGTTTGAAGGAGGGAATTGGAGAGACAGCTATTTTTGCATTGGTAAAGAGAGCAGCAGTCTTTATTTTTGAAAATAGCCGGGGGCTGGTTTGGCAGCAAATTCTTAACCCAGCAGCCATCATGCTTTGCCATCTGCTCAGACAAAACACGCCTCAAACAAGGTTGACTCCTGAGCAGAGAGACAGTGTGTGATGCATATGCACTCACTGCCTTCATCAGGAGGGTCCAGAACCTGTCCAGTACCCTTGGAAAATCAATAGCATCGGTGCCTTTTCCTTCTCCTTCACCAGCCACTCCAGTCTCTACCTCTCTCTTCCTGCACAGGAGAGCTGCCCCGGCTATTGGCCGCTGAGGTCCTCTCCTCGCTTACCAGTGCTTTCCTCCCTCCTTCCCGGACACATGGAGTCAGTGGAGATTAACACCGGAGGTGTGCAAAGCCAACTGGCAGGAGGAAAGCATCACGAGCTGTGCATCCACGCTGGGCTATAGGGTTTGATTTATGCAGCCGAAACCCAGAAAAGGGTTTGCAGTGATGAAATTCAGGAGAAAAATTCAAGCTGATGTCTTGCCATGCTTACACCTGGCATCTGTGCTGACCGAAATGGTGGTATCAGCTCCCTGCTATCTTCCACACCAATTGTCAGCATTAACTGCACTTATTTAGCAAATTTGAGATTACAAAATGGCTTCTGAACTTCACTGAAACAAACAACCCAAGCCAGAAAAAATCCTTTCTTGGTGGAAAATTTTTCTGGTTTGTTTTTTTTTTTTTTTCTTCCAACAGAAGCTGAGGAAATTATTATTTTCCCTGTCACTCTCCTTCCTGCTAGAAAAAGTAGGCAGAGAAGGAGAGAAAAAAATGAAGAAAAAAGAAAAAAAAAAACCAAACCCCAAATTCATTATTTAAAAGTAGGAAGGGATTTTTGTTACGGAAAAACTTGCAACATGCCTTTGACACACCCGAGTCCACCCATCCGGTGGAAGGACTGCATGCCTGCTCGGCGTGGGTTAGGAGACAGACCGATTGCCTTTCCGTGATGGAGGGACCCGTGGTAGCACCCTGCCCCAGCTCCAGGGTCCTCCAGCAGCCACGGCATGAGGCAGGGAAGAGCAAAGAGATGGAAAAGGTGGCAGATGGTGGGAACAGACTAAAACAGTGCTAAGAGTGAGAGTCCAGAAGAAACCCACACTGTGAACTGTCTGGGTAAATCTATCACTTCGTGTAAAGGCAGATACCAGATTTCAACTTAGAGATGTTTTCTTCCAGATTAAAGAAAGTGCCTTAAATTCTGCATGAAGCAACTGGCAGAGTCGCGGTGAGGTACCATGCTGATGTTGGAGATTGCTTGATAAGCAGTGACACTGGATTCAGCCACGGTCTTGGTGTGGCTTTTCATGAATTTTCAGGAAATTGCCATGACAGCACCTGCACATACAAAGACATAGGAGATATAGAATCATAGAATCACTTGTGTTGGAAGAGACTTTCAAGATCATTGAGTCCAACCACAGCCTGACCCTGCCTAGTCCACCTCTAGATCATGTCCTGCAGCACAACATCTATTTGCCTTTTAAGTACCTCTGGGGATGGTGACTCCACCACTTCCCTGGGCAGCCTGCTCCACATCCCAACAACTCTTATAGTAAAGAAATTCTTCCTGATGTATGACTTAAATCTCCCCTGGTGCAGTTTGTAACCATTTCCTCTCATCCTCCTCTGTGTGGAGCCATCCTAGCTCTGCAGGTCAAAAGCTCGGTACAGAGACATGTGGTCAGAGACCCAGCCTCATCCCCAGCTCAAACATGCATATTTGTTTCCATAACATTTCAGCCTTTCTAGCTCAAATAGCTACTGACCCCTTTGGTTGTCTGCTCCCATTGATGATCAGTACCTCACCAGATTTCCAAATTTCATACTGGAAATTGTTTGGGACAATATATATTATGTACATTTCTGGGACCTGGCCAGTGAGGTTCTCTGATTACAAGTGAGATGTAGCAGGGCTCCATCAACACCTGAAGATGGTCACCTTTCAAAGCAGCGGTCCTGCGCAGGGTGAGCGTCTCCAGGCCGTTGGCTCCTCCAGTGCTTTTCCTTCTCAGCCTGCGTAGTCGCGGCTCTTTGGAGTTATTTGAACACAGCCATGTCGGTTTCTGCGTTACCTAAACTAACACATGCAAAGCCCTTTTCACAACCCATGCCTGAGATTGCAAACTCCCCGGCGCAGTCTCTCCTCCCTAGGCCAGTCTCGTGGGGAGTTTCCAGACAGTACAGTGTGGAAACCATAAAATACAGTAGTACAGATATAAGCAAGTCTAGGAGGTTCAGAGTTCCTGGAAAGCCTGGGATGGTGTACAAATGAGGTAATATCTAAAACATTTTCAAATATGTTTCAAAAGCAAATGTTGCACAATTAAATTAAGGCTTCAGAGAAATAAAAAGCAGAGGCAGATTTGTTTTTCTGTTGAGCAGGACAAGTGTGTCATATTTAATGTTTCCCATAGAAAAATGTGGACTTCAAAATTAAAGCCACAGCCATGTCGTTAGTGTAACAAATCGGATTGTGACACACAGAGCTGTAGACAGCTGCCTGAAAGCTGAGGAGGTTTCGCCATCTCTTTCAAGTAGCATTTTGTCTTTTCCTAGGCTTTCTCTTCGTCTCATGTGTATTCATGCAGCAGTTACGTTTTTTCTCAGGCCAGAGACGGATGAGCACCAGAGCTGTGCCATAGATTGCTTCAGCTGCATCCCGCTGTCCCCGCATGGAGCTCTGATCTTATTTGATAGATATTCTCAAGCTGTGTTTCTTAATGAAACTGTCTTTAAAATAGCAATCTGTGGGTTTACAGAGCTACAAATTTTTTACATTTGTGTATCTGAGACAATTTTATATGTGGTTTGAAATTACTTCATTAACTTACGTTCAGCTGTTCCAAATACACTTCTGTTCCCTGTAAAAGGTGTGTGCTCCTGCCACGCTTCCAGGCAGCTCTGGTTGACGAAATTTCTCTACTTGCATGTGGAAATAATTGCGTGATACGAAGAACAGTATTAAAAACTGCTTCTGCTTTCTGTGTGTGGTTTACAGAAGGGATCTGTTGAGTCTCTCTGTCGAATGCTTTGCATCTGCTTTGGGCCTGGGTTGTTTAGAAAGGACAGCTGTCGTCTTGTGGTGATCCAGGGATTCTTGCTCTGTGTCTCACAATCCACCTGCACAGAGCTTCTGGAAAACATTGAGGCTCCTCACAGTTTTCATCTCAACTGTCCCCATTCATTTGGGGCTTTTGGAAGTGAAAGACTTCTTAAGTCTTCAAATTCGAAGATGCCTTGAGCAAGGACACTTCAAGGAGTGCCCAAAGTTCTCAAATGATTCAAATACAGTATAAATATCACTATTTAATGTGTCTGGAAAGACCTGAGTTGTAGCAGTACCTTCACATTCTCGACAGCTTCTTGCAAGCAGACAAGCAGCCCTTCTTTTCAATCTACAAAACTGAATAAAGGTATTTAAATAAATAAATCCTTTTGTGGATTTAGGATGCAAGTCCTAGACTGAATAACATAAAAAAAAGCTGTTGTCTCCCAAAATGAGAGAAAACCAAATTCTCATCTGTCTTCTGCTCCTGAGTTTGTGAACTTGAATGTGAACCCTCCGTGCTTGTCCTTAGCCTACTTACACACACTGAAGTGCAATTGGAAGGTCAGATGAGGTCGCTGGGCACCGTTCGTATGGTTTGTACGCAGCCAAGTTGGGTTCGTACCCACTGATGTGGTATGGCGCGCTCCCGCCAATGGAAATCTGAGGCCACTTCCACAGAATGTGTTCACCTCGCATGGCCAGAGCATTCTCCAAGGATTGTACATGCAAAATTCCGTACCATATTGAATGCGAAGCTCAAAATACTTACCCTGTCTAACACAGAAATCAATTAGGTGGTTCATTGTGGGGTGTGTTTGATTTCTTTAATAAAGTCAACTGACTTAAAGTAGTTACATGTGAAGAAGGAATGAAGAGAAAGATGTTGATGTTTAGAGTTCTGACACTAAAATTTTCATTATTAAAAAAAATATCTCTCTTGAGATTGTAGAACTAAAATATATTTGCTTCAGAAAAAAAACCCCAACACTTTTTAAAGATTGCTTTTCAGTTGTTACCTCTAGGAGGTAGCTGTGATGTCAGAAACAGTTGTCGAGGAAGTAACAGCCCTTCTCTCTTGTTTGCAGCAGGAATTCAAATTCAGCCTCCCAAGGGACACAAGCAGCATTTGTATTTCTGCATCCCTAGGTCTGAACAAATTTGTCTAGGTTTTTGTTTTGCCTTTTTGTTTTGTTTCAGTCTTACTAGGGTTGAGCTTAGCTGTGTAAAAATCCCAAACCAAGTAAAACAAATCTTTTATGGTCTGTCTGATCTTCCAGCCTTTCCAGTTCTGATATTAAAATATTTTTATTTCTGATTTGCTATGTATAGAATCAAAAATGACCTTAAATTTTAGTTCTGGATCAGAATCTGGCAGCTAGTAGTCTACAAAGCTTTGAGGGAAAACATTGCTCTGTGTACATGAGACACAAAAATTAGTTGTTTAAGCAAAAGCCTTTTTTCAGCTCTTCAGGTTTTGCACATGAATTGTCCCACTAGTATAAATCTTTTACAGATGCTGTAAGTAATTCCAATGTTTGCTATTAGCGGGTTTGATTTTGAACTTGCTTCAGTTGCTTTGACACAAAATACTATTCCTGAGCAAGCAAACGAGTAACTGAGTCCGCAGCCTTCAAGAGCATGGCTACAGCTGTGAGTCACCTTATTGCCTCCAGTACTGTCGTGGGATCTCTGATGCCTGCAGCTGGTCAGCGTGCCGTGTCACCCGGTACGAGCCATGTCACAGGGCGGCCACGAGCCACGCCGGCGAGCATATTGCATGGCGTATTAGGTCAGCGCTGCCTCAGAGGGGAAAGGAGCACTCATCAAACGAACCCCTGGTAAAGTGCTGCGTGAGTTGGGACTTCTGTTTGTGAAACAACTTCCCCTATGCTCCCATTTTCATCCTGTTTCTGTAGTGGATGCTCTTTTCTGCCTGGTAGTGTGGCAGTTCCCTAACCTGAAGTTGTGGAAGTGAATATGACTTTCAGATATCTTAAGGTTTTCACACTTTTTTATTAAAAATTTACATTTTTAAAAAATGTGAATATATAAATAGGTGTATACTTGTACACACACAAATATAATCTCCTGTTTTCTTTACAAATAAAAGTCCTGTGACTGTGACCTTCTAACCTTACTGCCCTATCAGTCAGCTAAAATGGCTTTTGGACAGTACTGATCTGTCAAACCAGCCATGAGATTCCAAATTAATTTCCTTTAGATCTTCAAGTGACTTGGCATTAGAGAAGGTTGGCTGTGTTGCTAAGCCTCCCACCAGTCTGGAAAGGCAGAGAAGCTGATGAGACCACCAGAAACTTTCCTTCCTGCCGCCTATGGAAAGCCCTGCCTTCTGACTCAGGCTGTTGAGCTGTAGGCTTGGCAAGCCACGTGTAGTGACCAGCTGTAGTTGAGCAGTGTGTTTTGGGACCAGTACCTGTTTTTTCCTGTAGATTTTGAAATGTTGAAAAGTTTACCAAAGTTCATAAGCCTTTGAAAGCACTGACATCAGAGAAGGAGGAGAAAAAGAAACCAGGAGGGCTCGAAGTCCATGTTGCTTGTGGCATTTTGTGAAGCCTTTTGCACCTGAGCAAAATGCTTGTAAAGAAACACTAATCTAGCCTGTTGCATTTTGTTTGCTTGGTTTGCATGGGTTTAAATGATTAAATAAAATGCCAGGTGGGGGAGGATTCAGCATAATGATAGCACTGGTTTAGCTTGCTGTGCATGGCTTGTTCTATTAATATATGTTTGTGGTCAGGAAGGAACGCGGTCTCACTTCACTAAAATCTGAAACTCAGTAAAGCATAATATGTGCAGTATTAATTTTGGTTTGACACCTGCCAGGCCAAGATCCTCACCAGCCAAAGGCATTCTTCTCAACCGAGCTCCATCTGTTGTGCAGATCTTCGGTTCTGATATTTCTAACTACTTGAGCCAAAGCAAGAAGAGACAACTTGAAGGAAAAAATGTATCTCCAGGAGGAATAAACAGTTTTATCGAGGCTAAATGTGATGGCTTGTTGTCATACTTGGTTTTAAGTCCGGTAAGGGAAACATACACAGTTAGTTGTGTTTTATAAGAAAACAGACCTTCACAGGGCAGTGTCATTTTTGTTGTTGAGTGAAAGGAACATCAATAGCTAAAGCCCAGGCACATGATTTTATTGTTGAAATGGTGCATCCTTTAGAAAGATTTCTTGGTAGGAAAGTTGCTAGTAAAAAATTTACTCACTTGTTGTACTCGACAGATAAAAAGCCCCAAGGAGTCTTCTGAGATTCTTGCACGCAAATGAGCAGCAGGATTAACACTTGCCTCAGCTCACTGAAAGGCAGCTCAGGCTATATGAAATAAGCATTAGAGTAACAAAAACCCAACCTGACAAAAATTGGGTGATGAATTTGTCACCTACCAGACAAAACAATCATTAATTGCTCCAGTTGCCTTTGTTTTGCACTTGGAGTGGGTGAATTACTCTGTCAGAGCAGCCCGGCCCACCCGGGTAAACATTTGCCTCCTGTGAAACTATGAGAAATCTACTGAAGAAACGAATGTGCACGACTTCGTACAGCTATCCGCCGATTGTTAATTATCATTTGTGGTAGTGTGAAGGAGAAACTAGACTGAGGGAAATGATGGCTCTGTATGCTTCAGAGCAACCATTAAGGGTTGAAAGTGCTGTGAATGCTGTCAAACTCCATTGAATTCACTAAGAACTACAGAGCATTCAAAATGTATATGGAAATCCACTGGCATGCTCCAGAATTTGACTTTTTCAGCATTATTTCTGGAGTTGACTCTGATTGTGACTGCCGGCCTGTAAACCAGACACTATCTGTGAGGCTGTCAGGTACTTTGTGCTAACAACTAGTTGCACCTTGCTTCCAGAAAATGGTAATACACATCTTTCTATGTAACTTTTCAAGTCATTTGGGAAAAAAATCTTAGGACAGAGTCTGAATGCCCAGTATCTGTATTTAAGCTGTCCTTCCTTCCAAATAATTCCTAAAAGCTCAAGTGTTCCTCAGAAGCTCCCAACTGCATCTGTATTTCATTTTCCCTTAGTGTAATGCTGTGTGCTGAACCTGCACCAAAGGTATCGCTGTAAGGATGCTGTCCTTAGCTGTGGCTTCAGCGCTAATGCTATAGCTTACTTGCATATAGCAATATAGAAATATATAGGAAATATCAACCAAAATTTACTTCCACTTCAGTGTCTACAGCAGCTACTATGAAGTATAAAAACCACAGAATGCTAAAGTCCTAACCTGTTTGTAATGCTTAGGTAATGTAATCCTCCTTGAGAAGAGAGCAGGTAAATGCTGTCTTTGTGGTTTCATTGCATAGGTATGCTTTACCTCACATGCATCTCACAGACTCACAGATGCAGACTCATTACCACAAATGCAGACTCGCAGGCCTCTGTAGTCACCATTTTAGTTATGAAAATTATTATTTGATTTCATGGTACGTAGGAGCAGAGGAAGATGATACAGTGTTGTAAGTAGTTTCTTTCCACAGTAAACAGAATAACATCCATCCAGGAAGGATCCACAGAGGGACCTGGGCAGGCTGGATCAATGGGCAAAGACCAACCTTATGGGGTTCAACAAGGCCAAGAGCCGAGTCCTGCACTTGGGTCACAACAACCCCCAGGCAGTGCTACAGGCTTGGGCAGAGTGGCTGGAGAGCTGCCTGGAGGAGAAGGACCTGAGGTGTTGGCTGACAGCCAGCTGAACATGAGCCAGCAGTGTGCCCAGGTGGCCAAGAAGGCCAAGGGCATCCTGGCCTGTGTCAGGAACAGTGTGGCCAGCAGGAGTAGGGAGTGATTGTCCCGTTGTACTCTACTCTGGTGAGGCCGCACCTCGAGTGCTGGGTGCGGTTTTGGGCCNTGTGTAACAAGCGATAGGACAAGAGGAAATGGTTACTAACTGCACCAGGGGAGATTTAGGTCAGACATCAGGAAGAATTTCTTTACTATAAACGTTGTTGGGTTGTGGAGCAGGCTGACCAGGGAAGTGGTGGAGTCACCATCCCTGGAGGTATTTAAAAGGCGAATAGATGATGTGCTGCAGGACATGGTCTAGAGGTGGACTAGGCAGGGTTAGGCTGTGGTTGGACTCAATCTTAAAGGTCTCTTCCAACCCACTTGAGTTTATGATTGCATTAACTGCTGAAACTTCCTGTTCTTCCCAGTAAAAAGCAAACAAGGAAGTGAAGACCCAATCTCTTTCAACTCCCTAACCCCAAGGATTGGTCCCTTTGACTTGAAAAGGGTGCAAAGCCAGTATGCATTTATTTAAAGACTTCTCTGTCTGTTGAATGTGGGTGAGTATAGAAGGCTGTCAGAATAGCACAATCTGTGGAGGTACAAAACCTGTAAGGCAGATTAAAAAAAAGTGTTTGGGAATGCTGCATAGCTGCTGGGACTGAATAGTGGGAATGCAATTGAAAACTTTTGTCATGAAATCTGAATGTTTATGTTTCAGGTTTTAGCAGTCTGCTGCCATATCCACAGCTACTAGGCAGTCATTAGCAAGTGATAAAGAATATACAAATTAGCTGCTGGTATTGAGCCAAAGTAGAAACATCTGTGTTCTTGAATTGCCTGTAGATTTACAAAATATTGTGCTGCCTTTTTTCCTACCCTAACACCCAAATTGTATTTAATGTCACAAAGCACGATGCTTTAGAGCTCACACAGGAGATGGGATTGCCAACGAATGAAGATAGATGTACTTTTTGATTGCCCCAGTAATGCAAAGTCCCAGCAAGTTTTTGGCAGGAGAGAGTTGAATTTGGTACCACAGGTGAATTCTCCTTCACTCTCCCTTCCTTTAAGGAGGGAGACTCCTTAAAGTTGCCATAGATTTGATTATCATGGGATCACAGACATAATTTATTCGGCAAGTCAGCTGTTGTGCTATTAGATTCCAATATATTTAAAATAAGACGGAGAATGTCCTGTATTTTAATACAAGTCTTAAAAAAACATCATGATGTGGAGGAATGCAGCCAGTCTTCAAAATTTATTTCATGCTTGCTTTCATTTTGATTAGTGCCTTTCCTAATTTAATTACAAGACGTGGAAATATAAGTTACCACGATATCAGTTTGCTTGGTAGTAAGTGTTTTGTGATCATGACTGTCAGAGTTGGTTTTATTCATCCACGTTCCGTATACTGACGTCTGTTTTCATTCATCAGTTCAGAAATTATCAGGATTCAGAAACTCTGCAGTCCTGTATTTGTGAAGCACAACTGCGGCACATATTCAGGCGAACATAAACTTCTCTGTCGGGTTTTGTAACTGTAGCATGGTCAGTTAAAAAAAAAAATGCTGCTATCTAAACTTCGTTTTAGGTGGTTTTCTTTTAATGTTCTTATGGTACCAATTCCATTCAGTTTGGGTGTTTAACTGACCAAGATTTTACTTCGATCACATTAGAGAAGATAGCATTTATTCTTAGGAAGGTAACCGAGCCTGTTGTTCCTACGAAGGTGAGGTTTTTCCATCACCAGGATTCCACGTGCTGGGTCGGCTCTATGGGAGGAAGAATCAGAAGTTTCCAAGCAGAGATCAGCATGTGCTTGGTTCAGTGGTGTCCTGATAGACTCAGGTGGGATGAAAGAGGTGGGACTCTCTGGTATTGAGCAGAAGCCTACAGAGGAGGAATCCAGTGTAGGTAAGTGGAACAGCTACTACAGTCTTGCTGCCTCACCACCTACATTTGACAGGAGAGGCAGTGACACAGCTGTGCACATGCTAAAACCAGGAGGCTATACATCTTAACCAAGTTATTTTAATCTTATTCTTTAGATTATTTTAATCTCAGAGTATTATTTTTATACACAGAAAGATATCTCTAATGGGGTCAGCTGTCTGTTTTCAAATAGTACAGCACTTAGTGCTTTCTCGCTCCTTGGCCAAACACCTTTCGAAACCCACTGATGCTGGAAGGCGAACCTGGCAGTGTTGAATAGACTTTGGTGGGCTGCGTGATCTGCACTGTTTGCAGATATATAGAAAAGGTATGTCTATGGTGATAGACATAGAAATAATTTTCCATGTTTCCTGGAGCACGGATATTTGGAGCTGTTGCAAAACACTGATGTTCCCTTCCCAGCCTTTGAATCAGTTTGGTGTTTAATTGTCAACAGTGACAACAAGAAAAAAAACAAAACCAACACCCAAAATATATAGTAAGTGTTGGTGTCTGGATAGTCTGTCTGCTTTTTTTCACCAATTAGTGTTTTGAGCTTGTTTCTTGTATCTAAACAGGTCCCGAATCAGCCCCACCTAAAGTTCACAGCAGCAAAATAACCTCGTAATGCTTCGCGATCATTGTTAACTTGCGCTGCTGCACGCTGGCCTGCCAAGTGTTATATAACCAGCGTGCTCCTTTCCCATCTGGCATTCCAGTCATCCCGTGCCACAGGTTGGCTTAGGGCTCATGAATTGGATGTGCCGTAAGAAGAGGGCAAGCGTTTGCTGGCAGTCCCACCTGTTAGAAGAGGGTCCGGAGACAGCAGCTGAACAAGAAAGTGGAAGAGCAGACATACAAATGGGGGCCCACTGTCACCTCCCATCCCCTTTTCTGACAAGTTGAGCTAAGCCACCCCCTGCAGCTACCCAGCACCTTCTATTTACTCCACCCTTCTCACCAGGACCTCCACCATGATCTGGCCACTGACTTCAGTGACCTCTGGGATGCTTACTCTCTGCTTTCCCTTTCATCCACCATCTCTGGTGGCTTGGGGGGAATCTGCAGCTCAGAGAAGTCTCCAATCTCTCCATTAGTGGGAGCTTTACATACCTGCCTTCCAATTCAGGTTCTGCAACCCCACCTCACTTCTCTTGAAAGCCTGTCCCAACCTGATCCAGAAAGTGTTGTTTTGCTGCATGACCCACTTCTCCTGTTGCGTTCAGGCCAAGGGGATTTCACTTTAGAGCAAATAGACCAGGTTATGTGCAAGTTGTTTGCTGTTGTGACATTCAGTCATTAAATAATTTCTGGAACATAACACAGCTGCCAAAACACACAGCAAACAGTCTGGCAACCATGACCATGCGTTCAGTACATGCTGCTGGGTCTGTGACTCGGGCGAGTTGAACAAGTGCACTGCACTACAAGGGAGCTGGAGGGAACAAGAGCCTGGCTCTAGATTCTTCACTGTCTGTGCTTCCCTCCAGCTGAAGTAGCCAAATATCCCTGGCTGCTTGTGCATTAGCCATGATGGCTCTGTGGAGCTTCCAAGTCCCTTTCAATGTAATTTCCTATAGTAACTGAGTCTGTGCTCTCCTCCGCTGCAGGCTGTTGTGTGTATGTGTCTACCCCTAGTAGCTTCTGAACCTGTTGGCCAACTTTAAGAAGCCTGCCTAGTTGCTATTGGGGAGAGGAGCAATTTCATGAGTGTCTTGAGAATCGTTAAGCAGCTGGAGAAGTCCTGAAGTTGGCTGTAGGACTGGCATCTCAGGGAAATAAGGCTGCGTTGGTTTGCTGCTTGTGGAAATGCTTAATCTAAGTTCAGCACTTCTCAGGGAAGAACTGTGATTTTTCCTATGGTGTAAGACAGCCTAAGAAATAATCTCAGCTTTTTTCATCACCAAGAGAAGGTGATGAGAAAGCAAAAGCCAAAAAAAAAAAAGTCTTTAAGTGATTCACAGCCCATTTCTTGCATCCTCCCTCTTGTGCTAAGCAGGACAGAGCTGGGGTGAGTTTATTTTCCATCCCCCTGATTGTTGAAACATCTCCTTGGAATCTCCTACTTAAAGCCGGAGACGTCCTGAAGAAAAAGAAATGCGAAAGTGATGACCAGCCACCTTTGCCCCATTTACAACTTTGGTGTCTGGGTTTCTCTGTTTTGTCTGGCGCGTATCAGTGACACTGTCTGTTTATACCCAGTACTGCTTCGTCTCCACACTCCAGGAGATAGAGCAGCAACGCTCTATCTCCTGGTGCTGTTTGGTGGTCTGGACGCACACACATACACACAGGCCAGAAGTTGTGGATGTCTCTGGGTTGTTTTTTTTTTAACTGGGACAGATAGGAAAGAGGCTTTGAGGGGGGTGCGGTGAGCTTCCTCGACCAGTGAGAGCTGGAAACAGAGAGAAGCATGTTCCCCAACCCTGGAGGTGTTCAAGGCCAGGTTGGATGGGGCCATGGGCAACCTTACGTAGATGCAGGCCTGGAGGTCGGTGGCCCTGCCTGTGGCAGGGGGGTTGGAACTCGATGATCCTTGTGGCCCCTTCCAAACCAGACTTCCAACTTCAAATAGAAGGAGCTGTGGGTATTTCTCTGCATTGGTTTCCACTCCAAAAACAAGGTGGAGAGTGTCCTCCCCACCTCCAGTCCAGAGAAGGGGGATTTTCTTGGTCCCAAGCACTACATCAGCGAGCTGGCCAGCAGTCCCAGGACAGCAGCAATGCACCAGACTGCCTGACTCCCCAGCACAAAGCCGTCAGCTTCCCGTTCCCTAGGGACTTCATGGCTTTAGGGTGATCCCAGAGACTTCAGCCTCTAATGCTCCATGTGGCACTTCATGGTGTAGACCATGTCCACAGCCGAACGCTGTTTGACTCGGTGTGCTTGCTGGAGGTGGCACTGCAAATTCCCTTCTCTGGGGAAACCCACAACACCCTCTGGTCGAGCCTTCAGCTCTGCTTCTCCCTGTTTCCAAGAGCACTGTCCTGCTGAAGCCTCTATCTAACATAACTCCGTATGCCTCCACGTTGAGGCCAGCTAAAGCAAGATGAGTTTCACGTATTTTGCACATCAACGTACCTTCCAAGTGCAACTGCTGGAGCTGCATAACTCAAGCTTTTCCTCTCATCTTGTTACTTCCCTCAGCTCCTGACAAATGGGGATCATAAGCGAGGGTCTGGAGTGAACATAACTGCAGGAAGGTGGCTTCGGTGTTTTTGCAGTGTGTTCGCAGCAGCTCTAGTGCTGAGCACAGAAAACTCAGTTCCCTTTTACCTGAAATGCCGTTACGTTTATTAAATGGTGAGTCGCATTAATCCTAGAACATATCCAAGTCTTTTTGTGATTTTTGCATTTGTCATAACTAAAAGATCTCACTAAATATTTCTCTGTAATTGTAAATAATATTGCCTGCCATGTAGCTTTTCCTCAGCACCTTTGTATCAGAGCTGAAAAAGAGCGATCACAGAAAATAAAATGGGACTAAAATAACAGTCCTTTGTATTAAATCTAACATTTGGCTTCTGTCCCAGAATTTTCCACATCCATATTAGAATCAGATGGCAGCATAAGATGAAAAGATTTCCTGGATGGGTTTTATTCTTATTCTTATTCTTATTAAACAGCTGATAACAGGCTAAAGGCAAGATACTTGTTGTAGTAAAAAAGTCTGCATAATATCAAAGGCTGGATGGACAAGCTGACATGTATTATTGTTAGGCCTCCCTGCTTGATCACATTTTAATATCCTAAAATCATTCTCCTGGTGAACATGAAGTATAAAAATGCCGGTGTGATAGCAGCAAGCCCAGGCTGGCAGGTAGCACTTCACTGGGCACGCTGCTTTACACTTAGTAGCTGACCGTAGTAAGACAATGCAAGGGTTTAATAGTGAAAAGTAGTGTTGGTGACAGCAGAGGGCTGTTTTAAAATACTTATTTTAAATTTTTAATTGCTCTCAAACACATGCAGTCATGAAAGGCACTCTCTCACCCTGACTCACCTGAGGAGCTGGTATGCTGTGTGATGCAGCAGCGTAGGGCAGCCCCATTGGCACTGCTCAGCCTCCTTCAGGATCTGTGCATCCTCTTCCCTGTCCCCGAGCCAGCCACTTGCCCCTGGTTCCTTTGGCAGTCTGGAGACAGGAAGATCAAAGGGACCTAAATACTCTTCAGTAAGCAATTTTCCCTTTACTCAAAGCAGCTTTGTATAGTACTTATGTATGATTGGGCTTAAATTGTACAAACGTTTGCAGGCTTTGGGTATTCTATGCAAAAACAATTACTTTTGATAAAATGAAGGAGCTGTGCTTTCTAGTGTTGCTCTTCTGCTGTAGCGGAGACTGCGAGCATGATATTGGAGACACAAATTAGATTCTGCAAAGCAGCTCTCCTGGAGGGAGACTGCTGCTTCAGACTGACAGGCTATAATTAGCATTTTCTTCAGGATATTTTTGCACTGTTTTGACACAGTATCTTAAGCAACAAAAGCAGAGCAGCAGTTGCAGGCAGCATTGACCCTTTCAGCTTGTGATCACAAAGGGTATCGAAGAGCAAATGTGCTCTGTAGATACCTTAGGCTGCTTTTCTAAATGTATCTTTTTTAAGCAGCTGGTATGTGGTTTCATTTTCCAGGCAGAGAATGGTTTCACCAGCACTGGGTGTTCACAGTGTCGACGTCGACAGCCGAGCTTATACCCAGAGCTCCTTTGGCAGTCAGTGGAGAGGAGTGTGCATGTTTGGAGGGGTAATTCATTAGTTTAGACATCTTCTTTCCACTGATACTGTATTCTGGAAAAGCCTGTTTTCCTCCTTAGCAATAATTAATCCTAGTGTAATTAGTTCACGAGAGACTAACTGTAGATAGGAGAGATGGGTCCCATGCAGCAGCATGTTTCTGAGTAGCACCGTATTCTCACTCTGCTCTTAACACTGTTTTTTTGGTCCCTGAGAAATTTTCTACTGCTGATAATTACAGCTACCTTAATGATTCCTGTGAAAGCTGTTTTAGTAGCTGCATCGATCCTGTCCTCCGTTGACTCGGATACCAGTTAGAAGCTAAATGTCATCTCGGATGGAGAGTGCGTTCTGGGGCAGGTTGGGTACTTGTGCTCAACTATGGGACATATGGCAGAAACCTCTGCAAGAACGTGGGACTTCCTTGCACTCTCCTGTAAACAGTTTGTTGGGGAGCGGGTGGGGGGGGGGCAGTGGGCACATAGGTGAAGAGGGCTGTGACACATACGTGCCTGTTTTCAGGAGTGTTACTACAGATGGGCTGAGGGACAAGGAAGGATAATTTCCATTGGCAAACAGTGTTGATGCTATGCTTGTTTGGGTTCACCTGAACCATGCTTATGGGTTCATTCAAACAGAAAAGTCTCCGGAGCTGGTCTCCTCAAGTCATATATGGCAGAGCAGAAAGGGTAGGGAGCATCTTAGGAGACAGAAGAATTTCCTGCGAGCAGCACTCAGGAAGAAAAAAAAAAAAATAGACTAACACCTGGAAACAAAGGAATCAAAGTTATTTCTGAAGCATATAAACAGAGACGCAGAAGAGGTGTACTAAGGTATGATTGGTCCCATGTTTGTCATTTGTCACTCTGTCCTGCTGGCGCAGGCAGATCTTCAGAGCTCAATGGCGTGTTCCTTGAAAACATTTCTTGTTCTCTACCCCAGAATCTCTATTTACTTTTTGGAGTCTTGGCTTTGGAGTAGAATTCTGATAACTGGGTTGTTGACACCCAAAACCTCAAGGGGCCCTAGTATGGTACACTGAGCATTAGCTTCCTTCTAATCAATCTTACGGTAGATTATGTAATTAATTTTTATAGGCGAGCCTGCATTCTGTTTAATTAATTAGTTCTTTCACCTCATATTTGCTTACTCCCACCTTTGCCAAGGTCCTACATTGATCTTTCCAGCTTTGTCTAGTGACACGTGCTTACTTTCCCTGCTTCTTTTACAGATGTCACTGAGATCGCACCATCTGTTTTGAAGACTTCACCAACAGATCAGCAACTGAACAAGCTCGCAAGGAGGCTGGGACCGGAATGGGAGCATATCGTTCTTTGCTTGGGTTTGTCTCATACTGACATCTATCGATGTAAAGTCAATCACCCTCACAACCTGCAGTCACAGATAGTAGCGGCGTTTGTCCTGTGGAGACAGCGTTTGGGGGAAAAAGCAACAATCCAGAGCCTGCAAGCCGGTCTGGTGGCGGAAGAAGTGGATCCTTCTGTGATACAGTACATGCTTGAGTGAAGCTTTGCTATTGATTAGGAGCTTTCAAGTACTTCGCTGAATGAAATAAAGAGGATTCACTGAAATGTCTGTTGAAGGTGTGGTGCCTCAACATGGGAAAAATGGGCTGAGGACCTGGGTTTGTATTAAGCTTAAACATTCCATCTTTCTGTGGCATCTTGTGACTTGTAATTCTTTTCATGCCAGATTAATTTTTTTAGCAGGCATTAAAACATGGATCACTCTTTCCTGTTTGCTTTTGTACTATTCCAGTGGGGATATAGGGTGACACTTAAAGTCCTTGCGCAGGAGGCCCTGTAGTGAGTTCAGCAAGGTTTCTGGTTTCATTGTGGGAGCAACACTTGGTTTAACCTATTTTCTGATCTATGTAGGAGCCTTTTTACTGCTGTTCCATGCTCGTTCCCTGATATCCCAGCAAGAAATGAGAATAATCACTGTTACTAATGTAACAATTTTACAACAGTTATTGCAGGTGGCTAATTCCACATTTATAAAAGTTCTAGCACATAGAGTTTGTTGTGAGTATAGATGGCTGCTGCCTTAGTCTGCCTTTGAAACTGTCCCTAAGTGGAAGAAACGGGAATCTAGTGTGCCTGCGAGGGTTTCTCCTGCTGTGTTGTCATGGGCGTAGGTTTCCGCAAGGAGACAGGCACCGTGCGTGTGTGCCATCTCTTGGTATGGCATGGGTGGGGACTTCTCTGGGAAGACATGGGGTAGAAAAGCAACCAGGGAGTAGTCAGGGACGGGCAAACAGAGCCAGAAAGGGGCCTAAAAAATGAGACAGTTTCTAAGTTGTCTGTGTTTGCCTCGGCTAATAAACTGGGGGACAACCTGGTGCCTTCAGAGCCTTTGTACTGTGCTCTGGATCCCGACAGTCTTGGTGCACAGAGGTTTTACTCTTAGGCTGAGTGTCCATAGGCACCTTTCTCTGACCACCATGTGCCCAACAGGCTGCTGAAGCTTGCAGGTCCTTTTGGGTCAAGATGAACTCCCCACTGCTCTCCTTCCACCTTGTGCCATCCATGAAGCTCGTTTGCTTTCTGCCAGCTTTTCTGAGCTCAGTGGGGACAGCTTTGACACTACTGTCCCCAGTTTCTGCCAGCTGTAATTTCACCACCAGTGATGATTAGATTTTATCCAGAAGAACAGTAAAGCTTGGGCGTTTCTCCTCCTCTCCTGTCAAGGAAGAAACCTCCTTCCCTCCTGCTGGAAGAAACCACCGAGGTTTTTGCTGACCAGGTAAGCGAGGATCAGCCTACAGGGTATCCATCCAAAGGTGGTGGAAATGACCAGCTGCTCTCGGAGGCCTGATGTTGAGAGGCAGGATTACGCTTGAATTTCCCCTGAGCAGTAATTTCTGTCCAGTAAATCAGAAACAAAGTTTGGATGCAGATTTTCCAGGTCTGTTTATGAGCAATTTACAGTAGAATGTTTCACCTAGAGAGTCATTGCCAAGTACCTTCCCATCCTACAAGAGCAGCCCTATATAATTTAACAACTTAACAGCCTTGTCTCAGGAGTCTTTATTGAGGCAAGAATGAAATTTACTGGCTTTTTTTTTTTAATTCTTCCTATACTCAGATTTTGGAAGACACCTGGGAAATTAGGACAGACAAAAGAGATTTTATAGGAATCCTGCCTACCTTAATTTTCAGAAGCATGGGAACAGAAAGCATATTCTGGCAGATCCAGCTCCCATGGATCCCAGAGCAATCTGATGGTATTTAATCTTCTGTATACACTTCTAACCTTCAGTAAATCATGGACCTGTTATGCCTCACTTAAATATTAACTAATCATACCCTGCTATGGCTACTTACAGAGTTTACATTCAACAACAAATCCCAAATAAACAATATAAATACACATAGGTCTTGAGATTTACTTAATTTTCAGTTTCATGCTGCTTTAATGTCAGTGTGCTCTTTTTTCCCTTGAAAACCATCCTAGAGCAGGTATGCAGACATTTGGCACATTCACATGAGCGTGGCCCAATGTGGTGAGGACCCCAAAGCAATTCTGGCAGTGAGATCGGCAGGAACTACATGTTCTGCATCTAAGGGAAGAGGGGCAAAGCAGCATCCCTGGCAGCAGTTGGGAAGAACAAAAGCTGAAGACCAAGAGAAACATCTGAAAACAGGATTTAGAAGAAGAAGCTGGCTGCTTGTAAGATAAATGCAAGTACCTTACTTTGTTCTGAGCTAGCACAGACCAAGTCTTAGCACAGACTGGCCTTCAAGGAAGTCATTCCCAATTAACCCAGCATGAGCGCAGTGATCTGGGAAGACAACCAGTCTCAGGGGAATAGCAGTGTAATGGACACTCTCAGTGGGGCCCTGGTACCTTCTTCTTCAGATGAACTTTGCATTTCATGTTCTTCATCAACCTGACCAATGTCAGGTTGGCTGTAACTGATATAGTTAGTCTTTATAATGGTTAAGAAAAAGCCTGGAGTAGGCTGCATGAAGGGTCATGCCAAAGAAGCCTTCCTTACAAGGCAGGTGTCCTGTGCATCGGCTGTGGGCCACTGGAAACCTGACGAGCGAGTATCATGTCAGGTAATTTTCTCCATTTCAACTGGTCTTTAGGTGGGCTAAATCCTGCATCCCAGCAGCGGCACTGGATTTACAGGAGCCACGGCTAGACAAGGAATTTAAAACCTGGCCACTGCTATTGTAGAACAAAGCACTTAATTCATAATTTATAGTTACTTTTGCATTCCCAGGCCCTAAATTAATGCCATAATACTCAAGTCGCAAATACTGAAGGGAGAGGTTTACTTATTTTATGAAATTGTTTCCATTGCTGTTATTTTTAAATTCATGGAAATGTCCCTATTGGACTCTTCAGTTTTATTGATGCTTGGTTTTGCACCACACAAATGCAGAGACACATTTAACTTGACAGTAGTATTCCTTTAACCCAGTGGATTTTTCCATCCACTTAAAAATATTTTTCTTCTGTATGTAATGCTTTATTTTGCACAAGGATGCAATTAAGACAATTTAATTCTTTAGATGTATAGTAAAGCCTCTTATTCTCTCATAGGACAGCCAAAAGGTCATTAAATGTTTATTCTTCTCTGGCTTATTTGGAAGCCTGGAGTTACTTATTTAAATCTCTCTCATAGACAAGCCTGTGAGTTGAGTATTGTTCAGAAGTGAGGCAACTCAGTGAGCAAATTTCCCCATCTCTCCCTTCGCCTTAACTCCCTTGTGCCATAACTTTGGGTTACAATAGGGTCTTGTACAGGGGCTCCTGTCCTCCCTGCTCATCGTGCCTCCAGCACTGATGCATGGAGCAGGCTGACGTCCAGGGCAGTCCCCCTGCAAGGTCTCATCCATCTTCCACTGCCTATGGGTTGCAGTGAGGCGTGTGGCCACTCCAGGCTTTGGGCTAACCCATGGGCTTGGGTGCAAAGGTTAGCCATCAGCAGGGTGGTTGCTGATGTGTTTGGGTTTCTGAACCAGTGTTGGAAAAGGCTTCCTAGTTAAGATGGTATCTACTGATGTGTGACAGTGCTTAGGAGGCCTGGGAGAGGAAAGCACAGGAGTGGTTCCTGCTGAGCCTTCCACTGAAATGGTTGTCTTATCTTCTAGTCCTTGGGAAAAGCAGTCATTGATTTTTCTTCCTTGGTCTATAAAGGAGACGTATAGATCCCATTTAACTCTCCTATGTAGCGAGTAGGCTTTATAAAAGCTGTTTTGCACTCTTCAAGTATGGGTAGACTCTTGGGGAACTCTTGGGGCAAGGACTACTTCCCTCATGGCAAGTAGCAAGTGCTACTTCCCACATGGATAAAGCAGCATGGATAATCACAAAGGAGGGATCTCCTCAGGGCAGAACCATGTCAAGGAGGCTTTAGACTGTGTTGAGCAGTAGCTGGAGTGTAGAGTAAAATGAAAATACAGTCATCTTTGAGCCGCTTCTCCTAGATGATGCAGGGGAAATTTCCATCTTGAGTCATACATTATGACAGTCATTGATCTGTGGAGCAAAACATTTTGCAAAAGGCTGGAAAAATAAACAAAACTCATATTATATTCAAAGAACATAGGAGGCATGCTTATCTGATGCTAACTGTGGTCATGCTGCCAATTTTGTTTCTTGGTGAAGTAAAGACAGTCTCTGCAAGCAGATCTGGAGCCTCTATATTCTCCGTGGCCATAGATTGATGTCAAAGCATAGTAGAATTTGAGCTGATAAGGCAGTTCCTAATATTGCAATGAATATTTAAAAGCTCTGCCCAGATTTTACTAAGTTAAAAGAATTTTGAGTTTCAAGGTGTCTTTCTGTCAACTTATAAATAGACCTAAAAGTAAAAGGAGTGGTTTGGCTTTTTTCTTTTTTTTTTTTTTTTTCGCCTGAACACAGTGTCTTTTTTAACTGATTGCCAGAGAAAAAGGAACATTTGTCGGGAAACAGAAATAATCTTTAAAATCTCTTTCCAGATTAAAAAAGAAAAGGAATATGTGCTTTAGCAGAATTCACTTCTGAACCTAGCATTTTAGTTGTGAAAGAAGATGAATTGGCAATTTCCCTTTGAAGCTGTTGGGGAGAGCTGAATGATCGGCACTGCTGATAGTGGCGCAGGAAGACTCCCAGCACTCCTACAGCAGTGACTGCATTAAAATGCCCACACGTGTTCCAGATACCGTTTCTGACACCGATGTCTGGTCCAAGCCCTGACGGCAGAGACAAAAAGTCTCTTATTAACTTCAATGCTCTTTGGATTAGGCTTTTCTTTAATTGGAACCTGCTGAAGCGTGGTACTTTTACTACCTCCCTTTGAAAAGCAGTCTTTATGGATTTGGGGCAATAAAAAGGGAAGGGGCTTTGTGGGTGTAGTAAGCACTCTGGGTTATGGGGTCCTCTTTTCACCACCTCAAGTGCTACTTTGCACTATTCACTTCAAAGTAAGCATCACAAGAAAGGGAAAAGAAGAGAGGATTGGAGCTCTTCAGCAAAGGATATCAGTATGTTTCCAAAACCGAGATCGTTTTGAGTTCTGGAATGTGAATAATCCTCTAAGAGGTGGGACTTGATGATGCAAGAGATTGTTAATAGATTTATGGAGTTTTCCACCTAGAGATCAACGATCCAAACCCACACTGACCTAAAGGAGACACAACCACACAACCTAGAGGCAGCCTGTGCAAAAGGAACCACATGTTTTTCTTTCTTTCTTTCTTTCTTTCTTTCTTTCTTTCTTTCTTTCTTTCTTTCTTTCTTTCTTTCTTTCTTTCTTTCTTTCTTTCTTTCTTTCTTTCTTTCTTTCTTTCTTTCTTTCTTTCTTTCTTTCTTTCTTTCTTTCTTTCTTTCTTTCTTTCTTTCTTTCTTTCTTTCTTTCTTTCTTTCTTTCTTTCTTTCTTTCTTTCTTTCTTTCTTTCTTTCTTTCTTTCTTTCTTTCTTTCTTTCTTTCTTTCTTTCTTTCTTTCTTTCTTTCTTTCTTTCTTTCTTTCTTTCTTTCTTTCTTTCTTTCTTTCTTTCTTTCTTTCTTTCTTTCTTTCTTTCTTTCTTTCTTTCTTTCTTTCTTTCTTTCTTTCTTTCTTTCTTTCTTNTTCTCCCTTTCTCTCTCTCTCTCTTTCTCTCTTTCTCTCTCTCTTTCTCTCTTTCTTTCTCTCTCTCTTTCATCTTTAGGAGTTTTATTTCTGACCTACGCGGTGGCAGCCCTCCCTATCACACTCAGAAAAGGGCACAGAGGATTGAATGAGCCTTGTACTTGAACTGCCCTGAAGAGGCACAAACTCTTTAGATCCTGGGAGGGCATATTAGGCAACGTGAAATGCCACAGCCAATGTTACTGTTCACACGGTCTGTGCAGAGAGGCCAGCAGCTTCCCAGGATGTTCCTCAGACCCCCTCCACACCGGCAGTGAGCTCATTCACAGAGACAGGACACACAAAGACCTCCTTTACAACTCCTCGCAGCATAGGCTCAGGGGTGGCTTTCACTTGCTGGCTCATTGTTATCGCTCCCCTGTGAGTGCCGTCGTAGCCCTTCCTGAGGAATGTGTGTCTAGGCGTAATATTTAACTGCCCAAAGTCCTGTTTCTGCATGACAGAGTCTTCTCCGTGAACAGGCTCAGGGCAGGACAGGACACCACCTTAACCGGGCATGCTGCCCAAGCACAGATCCCATCAGCAATGTTTCTAGTTTCCAGAGTTAGAGTTATTTTCTGATTAGAAATTCCTGTTAAAAAATTTATTTCCTTCAATTCAGAGCTGATCCAGTACTTGATTCTGTGGAGGTAGAGGGAGCTTTGCCATATGAGCAGGATGCTTGCTCTTGGCCATGCCACAGCTGTATGCCAGCCTGCTCCTTGGCACGCAGCTCAGGTGCAGGCCTCAAAATGAGCCCTTCTGACTTTAAAAATATCCAAGTTCTTCTAGCAGCTGGGACATCCGCATATTGCTGTTCCCTGTGATGTCAATCAGTAGCTCTTTCATTTTTATTTATGCCAATCTTCCATGTTTGCACCATTAATCTTGGATTATGCTGTAGACAAACTAGAGTTGGACATATTTTTTGCATGCACACTGAAGACCGTTCCCTAGGGAGCACACACACAGAGGCCCTTGCACTCCTCTCAGTGCTACAGGCTTGGGGCAGAGCAGCTGGAGAGCTGCCTCGAGGAGAAGGACCAGAGGTGTTGGCCGACAGCTGGCTGAACATGAGCCAACAGTGTGTCCAGGTGGCCAAGAAGGCCAAGGGCATCCTGGCCTGTGTCAGGAACAGTGTGGCCAGCAGGAGGAGGGAGTGATTGTCCCTTTGTACTCAGCTCTGGTGAGGCCGCACCTCGAGTGCTGGGTGCGGTTTTGGGCCCCTCACTACAAGAAGGACGTTGAGATGCTGGAACGTGTGACAGAGCTGGTGAAGGGTCTGGAGCACAAGCTCTACAAGGAGCGGCTGAGGAACCGAGGCTGTTTAGTCTGGAGAAAAGGAGGCTGAGGGGAGACCTTATCGCTCTCTGCAAGTACCTGCAAGGAGGGTGTAGAGAGGTGGGGGTTGGTCTCTGCTCTCAGGTAACAAGCTATAGGACAGGAGGAAATGATTACAAACTGCACCAGGGGAGATTTAGGTCAGACATCAGGAAGAATTTCTTTAAACGTTGTTGGGATGTGGAGAAGGCTGCCCAGGGAAGTGGTGGAGTCACCATCCCTGGAGGTATTTAAAAGGCGAATAGATGTTGTACTGCAGGACATGGTCTAGAGGCAGACTAGGCAGGGTTAGGCTGTGGTTGGATTTGATGATCTTAAAGGTTTCTTCAAACTGAAGTGATTCTGTGTGATTTTATGATTCAATGTTCATTTAGATGTTTTAGTGATACTTTCTCCACCAGAATAGTGACACTTCCTAGCTCACAATCCTGTGAACTCCAGGAAGGGGAGTGTTCCTGCACAGCTGAGGCTGGTTGTGATGAGCACACAACCACATTCACCTGTGTGGTACCTTAACAGGAATGTGCTGGGCATGCATGGAAGAGTCATTACCCTTGAAAACTCAATGGGCACCCATCAGCTCTGCAAGAAATGAGGGTATAAAGACACACTAACAGGAAAATGTAACTTTCAATGATCTGAGCAGGCAGACCTCAAGTGATACAGCCTTTTATGAGGTAATTTTATTTTTATGGACACATTTGCTAATCTTTAGTTAAATAAGAAAGCAGTTGAATAACTAGAGCATGTGGAGACTCCTGATAAGGATCTATCTTTCAGGTTATTAAACAAACTGCATAGCAAGTGCTCAATTATTCTTCAAAATACTTAAGCAACACCTTTTGTTCAGATTTCCATCTAGAATTACCTCCCAGTAAGTTGCCTCCCAGTAATTTCCAAGAAGCAGCATGTGATCAGCTCACACCCCTGTTCTGGATAATAAAGACTTCTGAGAAAAATCTCAGGATTAACAAACAAGCCACGTAGGAACCTGGGAAATCAAGCCTTCTGAAGGAATTTTACTTGCCTCGCACTGGGCTCTCTGTGCCATCTGGTCTGATGTCTGCATGTGAAATGAGCCTCAGTAATTACCTATTCTTCCCCTCCATTGCTAGTCCCGACTTTGCAACATTTGAGAAACCACTTCAGGCTGCAACCTGTAGCGTGATGCAGACTTCCGATGAGCAGAGTTTGATGAAGATGCAGGGAGCCCAAGATTATTTACTTGCTGCATGCTTGGGGTTGGCTGTCTGAGAAGGCGGCTGTCGCACAACAAGCAGGATGGAGCACTGAAACCTCTGCAGACCAGGGAGAGCTCTGAGGAGCATGGATGTGCTTCTCTGCCATGGTGCCAAGCGTGTCAACACAGGCCTTGAAGACACCACCAGGGGTTTTCCTCCTTGTGATACACACAGGGTTTCTCACCCAGCACCAAGTATTTGGGTGCCACAGAACCCTAAAAGAAACGATCCCTGAAATTACCCATCTAAAGCAAGAGCCACCTCATAGAAGCAGGCAAGAGTAAGCACAGATCTGAAGAGCACCAGGCTGGAAACAAAACCCCAAGTCTGTCTGAGCAGCCTGTTGTGTGAATTTGAGGACTATGATTGTTCTGTTTTCAGCTGCAGACTGGGCTCCATGTCATGGGTTGCTGGCTTCTGTGCTTCCATGTCAGCTCAGGGCACTGGTGAGTCAGCTCCTGGGCACCTGGTAATGACAGGGAATAGCCAACAGGTCAGAGAGGGACACACATGCCTGTGTGAGCATGTAGATGACAAGGATAAAGGGATTGGGAGAGGAGGGAATGAGCTTCAGAGCTCCTGGAGGGCTCACTCCCAGCACTGCCCCATCCCTGGCAGTGCCCCAGATCTCTGCTTGCTAGTCCTTGCAACAAAGTCACGTGCCGGTACACGTGTCCTCTGACACCAGCAGATGCCATGGCAGGTACAACTTTTTTTTCTCTCTCTCTCTTTTTTCTTTCCCCCCACCCCACCCCCAGGCAGACACAACCAAGATTGCATCCTGAAATCCAGCTGACAGGCTGGCTCCAGGTTTAGCATGCTTTCCTAGAAGGGACATTGCTTACAGGGCACGCAGCTGTGATTTCCAAAAGCTAATTCCCACGAGGCGTGCGTCCTGGCAAGGTGACAACCCATAAGAGACTGAAGCAAAGTCATCACCTGAAAGACGCACTGACAGGCGCCTGGCTAAGCATGGCCAATAGCAACCACTTCTGGCCATGGCTTCTGCCTACGCAGCAATGCTCAAGAGGTGTGCATGGCCACCACTGCCTCCATACACAAGGCATATGAGTGCCAAGACAATGTCAGGACATGTGTTGTGTGAAACTGGATGCTGAGCCCTGGACACCCTATCCAGGGTTTCCTGATGGCTTTTGGGCCCCAATTTTGAGATATGTTTAACCACCTGAGCCAATGGGTGCACCTTTAGTGGAGCTGGAAAGCATCAAAAGTATGTCAGGATCCATCGGCTGGAGAGACCTGCCTGCTGCTCTGAGGCTGGGAGGAGCACCTTACTAGTGCAGGACTGTGAGTTGACACAAAGCCTTGCTTCAACAAACTGACAAACAAAATAGCTGGTTCTTGGGAACTAAAATAAGTCTACAGAAGCATCAGCTGCTTCAAAACCTCTCTTGAGTGTCTTGTCTTAGAAGTGCAGGTTTGTTATCCTAAGTGTTATAAACAAAGCACCTTGAGCACAGAGAAGAGGAATGGGTGAGTGCTGGGCCCAACATGGAGGCCCGTGCTCCTACTCGCTCCTCAGGGTGCCCCTTTGCTGTAGGCCCAAGGCAGGCCCAACCCATGCTCGCAGCTACTCCTGTAACGATAATTGTGACCTGTTGAGTTGGAGCTCTGTAGTGGTGGTGAATGGCACTTTCCCTGGCAAATAGCAGTGCTGTTCATGAAAGAGCCATCATTTCTCAGCTAGTGCCATTGTGCTCTCCTGTACCTGAGCATGTTGGCAAATGCTTATGTGGTCTATGGCCCTGGTGGGGGGAGAGCGAAGGGGCGATTCTCTTTGGTGACCAGTGCTACTACTTGAGGGAACAGTGTGAGTTGTGACAGAGGAGGTTCAGGTTGGATATCAGGATGAGGTTCTTACTGAGAGGATGGTTGGGCACTGGAACAGGCTCCTCAGGGAAGTGGTCACAGCACCCAGCTTGGCTGAATTCAAGAAGCATCTGGATGATGCACTCAGTCCCATGCTCTGACTTGGCTGGCCCTGTGTGGAGCCAAGACTCGGACTCAACGATCCTTATAGGTCCCTTCCAGCTCAGGAGATTCTGTGACTCTATGATTCTATGACTCTTTTTATAGGGGCATTACAGCAACAAAATCGGAGCACTGCACAGGAGTAACCCAGCAGTGCAGCTGAGCAGAAGCAGCTCTGAAGGGCTGACACATTCACTGCTGTGAACTCTCCTGGGAACAAAAGTTTGGTAAGGGAAAGAGGAAGAGATGAATATTTCACAGTGGCTAAAACTGACGTGGTAGGAAAAATCCAGACCTAGTGTAGGAGAGATGATCATATGGCATAACAGAATTGCTCATCTGTTAAGCATTATTAAATGCTTACTGTACTAAGCATTGCCGATCTCCAGGAAATGTACCTAGGTGAAGCTGAAGATTTTTAAATCTAAAACCGATGGCATAAATCAAACTCTTCTTAGGTTCTTGCAATAAGAGGAGAAAAGGAAATTGCTTTTCATCCCAGAAAGCATGCTCCTGGTAGCTGATAAACTGGCTGTGACTCCTCACAGAAGGCACAATGAATAGTGGGACAGCAAGTATAGGAGCTATAATAAGCCTCCAAAGGGACACTGGGAGCAACAGCAGTGGCTGCCAGATGACTTTGGGGCCACAGAAGATACCCTTGGGAGGGAGAAGAGTGGGTGAGAGAGGAAACTGCGACCTCAGGTTAAGGGCTCCAGGGTAGCAGCCAGAGGCTTTCCTGTGTCACTTTAACTGCTTAACCCTGGAAACCGAGCAGAGGAGACGTGGCAGCACTGATGCATTTGCACCATGCCCACCAAAATAGAGCTGAGACCTCACTGAGGTCATGGCTGAGGGTGTGATCCTGAAGCAAAGTAACCCTATGAGATGGAGACCTGACTTTGTCCTTTCTAGCTTTCCTCTGGCCAACTGTTTAGTGTTAGAAAGCAAGAGAAGGATCCATCTAACATAGACATCTACTGTAGAAACACCTACATCAGAGCTGATTCCTATCACATCTTTTCATAGACAAGGAAGAGAAGCAAGCAACTTTTGGCTGCATTTCATCTACTTTCCATATGTTTTTGCTAGGACGAGGTGAACTCACATCCCAGTGACTATAATTGATGCCTAGCTCAGCTGTAGGTATGCACATTAACTGAGATTAATCCCATCCTTCACGCTAGATTAAAAGAATCCTACCTCAAAGCCCTGATTTTTTGAGACAGTTCACTCCATCAGCAGCTCGATGGTTCTGGCTGCCAACGCAGACAGCCCCTGCGGTAACTCTGCCCCCTTGCCAGCTGCGGGGGTCCTGACAGCATGCATTTCAAGGAGGCCTTTTCGGGGGTGGTAATAAATGTCTCACGTATCCAATAAAAGGAAATTGAAATTTGGTAGACAAGTTTCCCTGGAAAAAAAGACCTACTCAGTTTGTATAAACAGTTCACACGCAGCAAGAGGGATTCTGGAACAAAACGCACCCCTGTAATCCAGTTCTAGCCCTAGCTGTGTATAAACATAGAGTGGATCTCTGCTGGAAAAGCGGATGGATCAGAGGAAGCCAGTGGAGACAAGGGTGCCTCACAAAGGTGATAAACTACCAAGCAGGGCATGGTATACGTTACCTTAGCGAGATACTTCTCTGTCCGCTTTGGGAAGCACCAGAGCAAAAATGTTCCATTTTGCTTCTTGCAAGAGGTTTGGTGGTTTGGCTTCTCTCTGACCCCCGNAAGCTTGAATTTGGAATAGCCTTGCATTTCCTCGTGTCTGTGCGTCTCACCTCAGTGCTATTAAAAGTCACGACACGTAATAGAGAAACAGCTGTGCAGGAAACGTCGGGCATCTGTTTAATATTAATTGCATGTATTCCTAAAAAGTCATAGCATGGGTTTTTTAAAAAAATTTCACTGCACATCTGGTGCGTCATCGCTTAGGGTTGTAGGGGGGGGGTTCTTTAAATTGTTTTTATCTGTGAGTCACTGAGAATTATCAGCCACAAGCTGGCCCGAGAGTAGGGGGATACACAGGCAAGGAAAATGGAAAAGACATTTCTAAATAGCTTCTAAGGAACCACGGCTCTGAACTGAAATTACAAAGCAGCACTTGACTGCTAGCTGCCTGTTGGGAGACACCGAATACGGAATGAAGGTTTTGGGCAGGAGAGCAATTTCTATTAGGAAACACAGTGTGATTTAAATGCTCTATCTTCCGTGGGAATCCTGTCCCAAACTGGAAGCTAGGTTTGCTTTCTCAGCCAGAGGAGGAGGAGGAGTTCTCCTTCAGCTACCCAAAAACCCAAAACCTGTTCCCTTCTACTTGTCCCTCTACCCCACTTTAAGTTCAGCCTACTTGTCTTTAGCCATAAACTGCTTTTCCCACAGGCTTGGCAAGTGTCACAGGATCACAGGCTGGTCTGGGTTGGAAGGGACCCCAACGATCATCAAGTTCCAACCACCCTGCCACAGGCAGGGCCACCAACTTCCAGGCCTGCATCTACACAAGGTTGCCCAAGGCCCCATCTAACCTGGCCTTGAACACCTCCAGGGTTGGAGCACCCATCACCTCTCTGGGCAGCCTGTTCCAGCACCCCCCCACTCTTTCCATGAAGAACTTCCCCTGATATCCAACCTAAACCTTCCCCCCTCAGCTTCAATCCATTCCCCCTTGTCCTACCACTATCCAGCCTTGTGAAAATCCGATTCCCCTCCTGTCTATGTGCTCCCTTAAAGTACTGGAAGGCTGCAGTGAGTTTCCCCCCACAACCTTCTCCAGGCTGAACAAGCCCAGCTCCCTCAGCCTGTTCTCATAGGGGAGGTGCTCCAGCCCCCTGATCATCTTTGTGTCCTCCTCTGAACCCTCTCCAACAGCTCCACATCTTTCTTGAGTTGGGGGCCCCAGATCTGGATGCAGTGCTACAGATGGGGCCTCACAAGGGCAGAGTAGAGAGGGACAATTCCCTCCCTGTGCCTGCTGGAACCATGTTAAGGAAAGTGGTCTCTGGAAGATCAGATCAAAGGTGTGTTCTTCAGCCTGGCCTTGCACTGGAAAGCCTCCAGCTCCAGGAGGTCTTCTCACTGCTCTGTCCTGCTCTAGCCTGGGCGATTACAGAACCACAGCTCCCACTGCCCCAGGGGGAAGCCCCAGTCCCTGGGGAAGGCAACGGCAGCTGGTCCCATTGGTGTCCAGGAGCTTCTGAAAATTGTGCAAAGTCTCTGAGAAGTTTTTCTGAATGAGTGAGCAAATGATGGATAAAGGATTTTCACACCTCTTTCTGTATGTCCACCCACTTGGAGACAAGGACCCCAAAAAGCATCTGTGTGAACAATTCCTTTTTTGCTAGAGAGTTCTTTGCCTCAAGAGCTTGTCTCGTGTTCTGTGCACAACTGGGTGTTTCCCACTTTCAGCTGTTTGAAATATTTGCTGAGTGGTGACAACCAGTAATTAATGCAGTAACAAATGATGATTTTATATGTTTATTAATGCATTAAAAAAAAAAAAAGACTAGAAGGCATAGATTTGGAGAAACGCAGTATTGTCAGCGGTATAGGGCAGGTGCATCCCACGGTGAGCTCAGTTAGGAGAAGTGGTGCCCTAGGTCTACAGTGAGTGTGCACGTGTGTGCCAGGGGTTACCTTCATCAGATGAGAGGACCCACGGGGGCAGGGGCAAGGGAAGGAGGGAAGCCACGGGCACAGCTCTCGCCCTGACGTGCTGCAGCAGGCACCCACATCCACACAGAAGAGGGTGTCTATGGGAGAAGCATTCTTCAGTCCCATATTTGGAGGTGGAGAGTAAAGCCAGAAGAGCAAAGGCGTGTTCTTGTTCTCCACTCTGAAGACTTTCCACTTTCTCCTTTTGAGTTTCTCTACCACAAGCCCTTCATTTCATACCTTACTCCAGCTCTGGGGAAAGTCCTCGTTTTGGGCTAAAGTTCGTGGTTGGTTCCTGTGTTTGTAATTGAGTGACCAGCCACGAGTGCCACAGTACTCCTTGGGGGGCTTCTGGTTTGGAGTTGGTGCCCTGGGTGGCTGTGAGATCACTGTAGCCCTCCCTTCCCCTCATCAGTTGTAGCTTTCCCCCTCTCCACTTATCAGCAAACAGGGAGAGTAATTTTACTTTCTCCCTGAGTAAAAAAATGCTTTGAATTTTTCAAATGGGGAAGACTTGGAAAATCTAAGAGCGAGTGGGAAGATGTGAAGTGGGTGTACTCCAGAGGTGCGGAGACTGAGTGATACCACAAGAGGTACCTCCCAGACCTTATTTTTCCTGTCTTAAAATACCTCTGCAGTTGTACGCTAAAGTAGTTTAAGGCTAGAGAAGATGAGCTCCAGGCCACTGAGAGTCAAGGCAGGGGCAGTGAGGGGAAATGGAGCAGCAGTGCAATGTGTCCACGATGTGAGGGTGGGAAAGGGAAGGTTTCTCTGAGCCTCTGCTTGGGGACTCATCAGCTCTGGTGCCAGCTTTGGCAACTGAGTCGAGTGTGTTTTGTCTTGATGTTCTTACAGATATGACTGAAATTTAATACCCAGCAGAGAGCAAGAACATAGTTTGTGGATAGAGTTGAAAGGGGACAACACAGAACCTGCAGAGTGTTGTGTAAAAATCACTTTAGTGAAAATCTTCATTCAGGGGCTGCAGGAGAGAAAGAAAAAGCTCACAGAGCTCAGAATCACAGAATCACTAGGTTGGAAAAGACCATTTGGAACATCGAGTCCAACCATACCTGTCCTCTCCTAAATCATATCCCTGAGCCCCTCATCTCCCCGTCTGTTAAATACATCCAGCGATGGTGACTCAACCACCTCCCTGGGCAGCCTGTGCCACATCCCAACAACTCTTTCAGAGCACAGACAGTGTTTCACCTGCAGAATCGCTGCAGGCGGAACTCAGAGGCAAGGGTGGCTTTTTTGCTGTCCTTCCTGGCCCTTATCCACCTCATGCTGCTGGGATAGGATATGAAGACAAGTCCTGCTTGTGCTCCTCTGGTGGGACAGGTTCAGGGAGAATTGTGTGGCTACCACTGATGGTATCAGCATGTACCTGCTGAGCTGTGCTGATACAGACGTAAAGATCCTTTAACATGATAAGGAGCTATCTAGACCAGAATTAAACCAACCAGCCATTCTAAATCTCTCTGAACATTGTGAAAAAACCACCCTTTGCGTGCAGAGGGGCAAGCCGGACCCAGGAGTTCAAATGGGGGGACACACATGATCCCAGTTCAGTTTCGCAGCCAGGAAGGGTCAGAATGTTGTAGAGCCAGCCTATGGCACTTTGTAGGGAGCTTTTCTAAAATGGAGCAACTTTCCTTCCTGGCTGGTGTCGTGAGGGCACAACCCCTGGCACTCTTTACATGCAGAGATTGGAGAACAGACACTGGGGAGGCTGGATGCCTGTCCCCACGCCCAGACCCTCCCCGCTTCCACCCCCCGGGCTGTCCCAGCACATGGCAGCAATCCCTCCGCCCAGGTGTGAGTGCCAGCGAGGCATCCTGACCTGTCCTGGCTCAGGCTGGGCCACACTTACTGTCCAAGACCTTTTTCCTCTCTTAGCAAGATGTGCCAGGACCCACCCCAAAATCAGTGAAGGAAATAGATCTTGCCAGGGCAATTACAGCCAGGAACAGGTTAAAGGCAGGAGAAGGGACGAAGAAATCACCCACCATGGATCTTCTTTTTTTTCTTCTTGCCGGCTTGCCTCACCTTAAGCAACTTTCTCCTAGCATGACTTCATCCCTGCGCTTCCTCGCTGCTGGCAAACCGCAACAAGCTGCGAAAGCTAAAATGCAACGGATGCCTCGGCTCGGTCAGACGGCTGGGGACAAGCAGGGACAGCCTGAGCCGCCACGCTCCTGGCCGCCATGTGCACGTGTGTGTGCGTGTGTGCGTGTGTGCAAAGGGGCAGCCCTGTAGTTTGCAGTCTGGGGCTGTTCGCCTTCACACAGCAATTGTTCTGGCAGTGCAGGACAGCCACGGTGGTGCTGCCAGGAGGGGAATGTGGCTCACGGCACACCGAATCCGGAGAGCCACTTTGGTGCCGAGCGGGTTGGATGTGGGGCTGGCATGGTGCTGAAGCCGGGGTGGGGGGATGCCAGGGCAGCAGGGCGGGCCCAGGCACAGTCGTCTCCCCTTCGCAAGAGAGGGAGCGAGCAGCATGCGGCGCGCAGAACAAGATCTGTTCAATTCCATCAGTCAGCACTCTCTTCCAGAAGATGACCTATTGAACATTTCCAGGAATAGCTGTGCCAAGCCTGTCAACTGTTTCTTGGAAATACACTCAAGAAAAATGGCTTCCTTCCAGTAGGGATCTGCAGAAAGCCTGGACTGGATCAAGGCTGCTGTCAGATGCCGAGGTGGTGATGCTGTTACAGCAGCTTTTTCAGGAGCTGGGAGGGGGGCGGGAGGAGTGCGACGGGCTGGGACGAAGGGGCTGCTTTTTCTCTCCCTTCTCCTCCTCATTTCACATCAGATGGAGACAGTGGGGAGGGAAAGGGTGACTTATTATTTTCTGTGGATCATCCCAGCTCACTGGTACGCTTATCCTTGCAGTCTCCGGCAGCAAGCGGACAGGAAAATCTGCACTGCTGCAAGTGATAGCTGCCAGTCTGGCATGCAGCCTGCCTGGGCAATCACTACCCTCGGTCACCAAGACTTGTCCAGGCCCCCCACAATCATAACTCGCTCCCAGCATGGTACTCTTGGCATTCTTTTATTGTTTTATTGCTGGAATTAACATGATAACCTGAAGTTATAGTTGTGGTACCAAGGTTTCACGTCCTTGCGTGGTGGTAGGGTAAGAGTGGGGTTGAAACGTGCCCTGGGAAGGCCCTCTTGCAGTGGCCCTATGCTAGCTGAAAGGTCCCACCAGCTACAGTCGACCCTTTGGGAGAGGTGTTGCAAGTTGCAGGTGGCTGGAACTACTTGTTAGGGCCTGTCCCCACCACACACGCTGTGACTTGCAGCCCTGCCTTTGCCAAACACAATCCTCTTTTGCCAACTGGAACCAGCAAAGTACAAACCAGACTCACACACCAAACCGAGTTGAAATTCAAGGTGATTGCTTTGTACTTACATGTCACGACGTGGTACTGGTGAAGCAGATGGCAATTGCAACATGGGAGTCTGAGTCCTTCTTGATGTCTCACCAGTCCCTTTCTGCCATCATTCTCTGACATGCATTTGGCTGAACAAAACCCCATGAAAGTTAGTGTTTCCCCACTGTTGGGTGAAAGTGGGCAGACGCTGCTGTGCCATGGGAGAGGGATTGTAGAGGTGCCTTTCAGAGCTGCTCTGGATCAACTCCAGATCTGGATTTGCATTGGGTCCTTCCTGACAGGTTACAAATAAACCAAAGTAATGGGATCTGGCATGGCTTGGCAGACTGTTAATAGGATATAGAGTCTTTCATTTCTGGGTCATTAATTCAAACCAGCTTAGATGTGTAGCGGCCACATTTTGTTGGGAGTGTAATAGCTGTATAATAACCTCTATGAACAGAATTAGGGAGTCCATTGCCACAATTTATATTAATTATAATAACTTTTGTTGGCTGTCTCAACAAAGAAACCCCGGGCTGATTATGCCCCGAAGTGGGGGCTCCCTGGAGAAGCAGAAGCAGGCAGTAGCTCTTTTCTGCAGAAGCTGAATGCAGCCCCTGGGGCTGTTCCTCTGTCGCTGTTTACAAGGCGAAGCTCCCCAGCATGCAGGGAGACCACCTGAGCAGCGAGCATCTCTCTGGCTATTAAAAACTGGGCTCCAGATGTAGCCTCCAGCTTAGAAAGTCCCCACAGTGCCTGCTTGACCATTGGAAGTGTAGGAGCACTCTATATTGGCTCCGTTTCTTAGATTCTTTCCAAAGCATCTGTTACTGGCAACTCTCTGAGTCAGGACACCAGGCTGGCTGGGTCCGTGTTTGACCTAACAGGCATATTTTTTTCTTTTTTTTTACATTCTTGTGGTCTGATAACCTCAAAGGGAGCATCAGTGATAAGCAACACACTTGTCTGTGCACACTTTTTCTCCTAAATTCACTTGTGCACTTGTGTATACTTACGCATGTCCAGCATTTGCCTGCATTTTTGCAATGACCCTGCAAATAAAAAAAACTTTGAATGATTTATAGTGCCTTTGTGGGGAAGGAGGGATATGCGGCCCTTCTGTGTCAAGTCCAGATAGCTGGCCACCATCTCATTTCAAAAAATTAACTAAAATAAGCTTTCTGTTTTCCTGGGAGGAATATTTTTCATGTTTCTTTATGGGTGTGGTCAGGATTTTTGGCAGTGCTTTTCTGAACCGAAGCGTGTGTCTGACTAATGCAGCAAGCAGGCTAGTGCACCGTGCCATTTGCAGTGATTATTCATTTCATACCATCAGATCCCATCATTTCTGATTTGTGGTGGCTACTCCAAAGAGCCCCGGAACTTGATGCTGAGTCCACTTTACATGTAGAGAGTTTTGATGCGAGGCAGAGGGCAATGAGAGGCAGGAATGCTCTGAACTCTTGTAAAAATGGAAGTGGTGGAAAGAGGTCCATAAAGGTATTTATCGACAAGGACAGCTTTTTGTCAATGGATTGTCTGAAGCAGGGTACTTTGCAACAGTTCTCACTTCATTGCATCACTAGCTATGCCACTCCAATTCTGGTTTTCTTTTAAAATATTATTAACAAAATCATTATTGTTTTAGAAGAGGGGCTGAGGTCCTTCCTTTACTAAAGGAACGAACAGAACCATGAGCATCTGCTGGCTGACTAGCCAGTGTCCTCTGGGCAACTCTATCTGACCCACCATGGTGTCTGCTAGCAGGGGCTGCATTTACAATCTGTGCCTCCAGTTTTCCTGATGAGGAGGCTTCGTTGTGTGTATGGGTTTGTACTGTTATGCCTGAGAGCTTCCCAAGTCTTGCCTCCACCCCATTCCCATGTCGTAAGGTTGCTGCCTACACTTTGTGGATAAAGCCTTGAGCTTTAGCACTTGCAAATGAGAATCAGAGAACTGAAATGTGACCAAAGAGCTGGAGTTAGACCCTGGGGACCCTCTTTTGAACACAGTGAGACTTTGAATCTTCTTGTTCCCCACAGGGCTCCATTCTCATTGCATTAGCATTGCAATGGTGTCAATCACAGAATGTTCTGGATTGGAACGGACCCCATGGCTCGTTGAGTTCCAACCCCCCTGACACAGACAGGGCCTGCATCTACACAAGGTTGCCAGGGCCCCATCCAACCTGGCCTTGAACACCTCCAGGGTTGGGGCATCCACCACCTCTCTGGGCAGCCTGTTCCAGCACCTCACCACACTTTCTGTGAAGAACTTCCTCCCGATATCCAACCTAAACCTTCCCTCCTCAGCTTCAATCCATTCCCCCTTGTCCAGCCTTGTGAAAATCCGATTCCCCTCCTGTCTATGTGCTCCCTTTAAGTACTGGAAGCTGCAGTGAGTTTCCCCCCAACCTTCTCTTCTCCAGGCTGAACAAGCCCAGCTCCCTCAGCCTGTTCTCATAGGGGAGGTGCTCCAGCCTCGCAGCATTAGGGGACGATAGTTTTGAAGGACGATGTTCCCAGACAGACACTCAGAAACTCTTCTAAATGCTGTGTGCAAGCAGGGTAAGATGGACACAGAATAAAGAAGAAGACTTGCAAACACTTCAAAACACTGAGTGCTCAAGGTGCCACAGGAGTAGCAACTGTGCGTGTTATTTGCATAATACAGAGGTTTACGTGTGGCATTATGAATTGGGGGAAATTTTGGAAGAGCATAACCAGGAATGCAGAGGATTTTGAAAATCAGTGGTAGTAAATAACTGAAAACCTAAGTGCCTATCAAAGGATGAATGCTGCAATTTGTATAGATAGATCTCAGCTCTATTCAGTCGTCAACGTTCCTGTGCCAGTTGCAAAGGGAAATAAGCCCTTTGATGGACAAAAACTTAACGGAGTTTGAAAGACTATTGTGATTTATTATGGAGGCTGCCATTCATGTGCCACAGTCATGAGTACGAAATTAAGCTATTATAGAAAACCTTCCTGAACAATAACAGTGCAATTCTCTTGCAAAAGCATGATCAAAGTAGACCAGGAGCTTTACCCATGAGTATATGAAGAATCCCATGCACAATTTTGGGAAGACTGTGGTGGTTAAAACTGCCCACAACTCCTTTCACTACCACCAAAAGGAACTGTGGAAACCTGTTTGGTGCATACAGTGTACTGGATCATGTTGGGCGGGAGCGCTCTTACCTTGAGGCTGAGGCTGGGGATTGTGCTGGAGCACAGGTCTCACCTGGGCAGCCCTGCTCCATGTCCCTCTGTGGTTCTGTAGGGCAGGTGGGAAGGAGGAGGCTGTGTCTGGCCATGGTGTAGGTTCACACCAGGCAGAATGGAAGCCCTGCACTGGGTGTATATAAGGGGTCTCTGAGCAGGGCAGTGTGAGGCAGAAGGTAGCTGTGACTTGCACAGAGATCATGAGAAGTGACTGCTCAGATATAGCTGGAGCAAGGCTGAAGCTGAGCTGATGAAAATTAGCATTGATGGCTGCCTGCCATTATGCTTCCAAATTCTTTCAGCAGACAGACCTAAGGGTACAAGAAGATCCACTCTCTAGGACTCCTCATGTTTTGGTCTGGCTTAGATTTAAGCCAATGGGATTGTAACCAGGAAAAGGCTCAAGACAACCCTTGGACTAATTTCTGAAGCAACCAGCAAGAAAGCTAATTGTACTGACCTTGATGGCAGCATTAGCAATTTAATCACTTATTCTCTGAGAACTCTACTGACATCAGCAAATCATGTCCCATGGGTGATGAAACAGCCATCCTGGGTGACAAAATTTTGGTCACCACCAACAAATCTGGCTTTCAGTCCACAGTTCTGCCATCTGGTGACATGACATTGCCAAATCCTTGGGAGCGCCATGGGATTGCTCTGTACGCAGTCTAAGTGATGTGTAGGCATATCTAGCTGGGTCAAGAGAGGCAACCCGTCAAGCGTAACACCCATGCCCTAAGCCTTCCTCCTGACTGTACAACACATTGCCCTGAGCATATTGATCAATCCCCATTTAGGAAAGATGCGGTATGGATGCCTTCCATGTTTCCTGCCAGCTCTTGTGCAAAACAGCTATTGCGCGTTTCTCAAAAGACAGTGTACTTTCAGTGGAGGTAGGAGCGCCCAAGGAGCTCCGAGGCACTTTGACATCCTCAGCTCATGTATACTACAAAAACTGACTGTGTTATTGTTATATGAGCACAGCTGTGAGAACTGTTTCCTTATGCAAGAGTGCTGGGTTCGCCAATTTGATTTGTCCCACTCTTTAAAGGAGGAGACTAATTCTTTTACTCTACCTACACCCCTGATTGGAATTCAAACCTTTATCACTCTTCCCTGCAGAAAACCACAAACACCAGATTGTAAATTCTTTGCAAATGAAACCAAGCTTTTTATTTCATTTTACATCTAGCAGTGAGCTCTTTTACAGACTGAGTTCCTAAGGTAAATTCCTTATGCATCTGTCAGCCTGTTCTTCATAGATTTGACCAGGTTAACTGGATTCTACCATATTTAATAATGAGGTAGAAATTGCTCAAATCCTGAAAGTCTTTGGATAACAGGAAGCTGTGGAGAGGAAGGAGACCAAAGCTCATGGCCTTTCCAAGTGGAAAGATTCTAAACAGTGGAGCAGTTACTTTAACTACTGTGCTCTATACAGCACAGCACGTGCTGCCTTTTGTCCAGGTTGCAGCTGAGGGACATTGAAAATAATTGATATGGAGGGGGGATAAGTGTGTAAGGAATCCAGAAGATGTTGGAGGAATTGAAATTCTTGTAGCGGGGGTAGTCGTTGGAGCTTGAAGATAGGAACTAGATATGCTGTGGCACAAGGGAACAAAGGTGGGAGAAGGAAGGGAGAGAGAACTCAAATCCTCAGGGAATTGGCAGGTTCTTCACTCTTCAATAACACATATCTCTAACAGTCTTTATGCTAATCTTCCACTCCTCATCTCTTCCCCACCAAGCACCGAGCAGTATGTGCCCATAGGCCCTGCTCTTGAATCAGAGGAATATCTATTCACCTCCTGTCAGCACAGTTTGTGATTTTCCAGCTCTGCCTAGTCACTGTTGACAGCAAGTTACCTGTACACCCTATCCATTAGACCACAGATATAATATTTCACCCTTCTTCACGACATTCATGAAGTTTTGCCTTAAAGAGGTCCTCTGAGTGCACACGAGCAGATTTCCTTGCTTCTGTTAAAAGAGGACACTTCTCTCTTCGCTGCTGCTCCTTTCTGTGCTGTCACAGCTACGTCTACACCAGCTGGTATGAGCTGCTCTAGGGCTGCTCTCAAGACCAGACTTGCCTATGCTGCAGGTGAGCCTGCAAGGACAGCAGCTGGTCTGGCCGGGACTCCTGTGAAATAACCCTGCCCGCATCGCGGTGCGGCATGGCAGTGCAACGCATGCAGGCTCACACAGCCCATGGGTGGGCAAAGGGCAAGACCCCATACAATGCTACAGGCTTGGGGCAGAGTGGCTGGAAAGCTGCCTGGCAGAGAAGGACCTGGAGTGGTGGTTGATAACCAGTTGAACATGAGCTGACCGTGTGCCCGGGTGGCCAAGAAGGTCAACAGCATCCTGGCCTGTGTCAGGAACAGTGTGGCCAGCAGGTCTAGGGAGGTGATTGCGTCACTGCACTCAGCACTGGTGAGGCCACCTCTCAACTACTATGTTCAGCTTTGGGCCCCTGACTAGAAGAAGGACATCAAGGTGCTGGACTGAACCCAGAGAAGAGTAAAGAAGCTGGTGAAGGCTCTGGAGCACAAGTCTAATGAGGGGTGGCTGAAGGACCTGTGATTGTTTAGTTTGAAGGAGAGGAGGCTGAGGGGAGAACTTACTGTTTTCTACAATTACCTGAAAGGAGGTTGCAGTGAGGTGGGGGTGGGTTTCTTCTCCCAAGTAACTACTGATAGGATGAGAGGAAATGGCATCAAGTTGCACCAGTGGAAGTTTAGGTTGGATATTAGGAAAAATTTCTTTACTGAAAGGGTGGTCAGGGTGTGGAACAGGCTGTCCAGGGAAGTGGTGGAGTCACCAGCCCTGGATGTGTTTTAAAAACATGTGGATGTGGCATTTCATGACATGGTTTAGTAGACATAGTGGTGCTGGGTTGACACTTGAACTTGATGATCTTTGAGATCTTTTCCAACCTAAACAATTCTATGATTGTATTCTAAGACATGGGGACCTCCAGCTGACACCCTTTCAGAGACCTGGCTCCCACCCAGGAGATGATCCACTAAACAGCTCCTATTCCCAGTGTCCTGTATTGTTCCTCATAAGGAAGTACCTTAAATTAAAATCCCATACTTCAGTCTGGCAGGCTACTTTTATGTAGTAACCACTTAATTCAAGCTTCCTAATCAAATATTGCTTGGGTCGAAGGCGCTGCTGGAACATACTGGGCTTACGTAAGAGCCAAGAACTGCAGCACAAATGGCAACCTCATGCTTGTCAGTGTAACAGTCCCTCATTTTTTGTCTTCCTGATTTCCTTTCTCTTTCCACTGTTTTTTTTTTTTGGTTTTTTTTTGTTTCTTTTTGTTTTTTGTTTTTGTTTGGTTTTTTTTTTTTTATTGAGGTTGGCTTGGAGGGTAATTTTAAAACAGCTTCTTCTGGTATACTCACATAAGAATTTTCTGTTTGAAGTCTTTTATAAAGAATTGCAAAGAAGTTATTTTTTTTTAAGAACTTGACATAAGAATAGTGAGATTTGAATAGTGTCAATAAGGAAAAGAAGTGCTTCAGACCTGAGGCTCATTTCACTGTTTGTCAGCTCACATTTTGACTAGTTCTGAGACTGGAATGAGAGCTTGATGTCGCAGTAGGCTTCAGGGATAAAACCCCAAGCAATGGCTTCAAGCTCTTCCCCGTGCCTAATAGTGTTTTGGAGCAGCTGAAGGACCTGAGCAGGTCCCATGATGTGGTGTTGTCTCAGCCCATCTGCTCACCCACCCTCTACACAAGGTGGCCATGGGCAGATCTGGAGCAGGGTGAGCAGCACGGGGAGCACGCATCCTGCCTAAGGCCCCAGCACAGCACCCATCAGGTGCACTGCGGAAGCTGGAGCCCCTCTGCCTGCCTCCACTGCCTTCTGCCTGACGTGGAAGATGCTGTGCTGAGATGGCTGCTAGAGGCAACTCCTGAGCCTCCAAAGACTGTTGCTACCTGCTTTCTGGAGTATGATTTGCTTGTGAAATAATATTCTTGAGAGTGCTGTGCAGATGCAAGTCATACCACAAATGGGCACAGAAAATCACAGAAGCCCTAACTGAAAATTACATGTTTTCTTCTCCTGGCTTTCCACCCCTTCAGATTTTCATTTTTTGTGGCCCAAGAAGATGGCATCTTCCCTTTTCAAACTGTGGAAAACTAGAATACCTGTTCCTCCCCCTCTCTCACGCTCAAATCCCCACCAACAGGTGTCTTGTGTTTCTCTCTCCAATTGCTTACGCTGGATGAGTTTCCCACCCTGGAATTACGATATCTGTACATTTACTCACTGAAGTAGGTACAGTAAACACGGCACAATCAAGACTTTCTTTGCATTGTTATGGATAAAGATAAATTAAAACAAGATAGAGACCATGTACAAGGAAAAGGCAATAACTGCTCCCTTAGCAAACATGACGCTCATCTGGAGGAGGTGGAAAGTTTTTGCGGGCTCTCTGCTCAGATGGCTCTTTGTGTCTCACTTGCTCACAGGCCTTCCTCCTGCTGAGTGGGTGTGGGGGAGGGGTACCTTCTCTCCCCACAGCCCCATGTACAGACCCTACAGACCACCATGCTGGTTCTAGCTGTCCAGTCGCTTACACCAGCAATGCTGAGCCTTTCCCTGGGTCAGCTCTAGGCTGCAGCAACTTGCAAAACCAAAGGAGTTCTCCAGAGGCCTTTCCACTTTCAAGTGACCTGGGTCAGCTCTGCAGACACCTGTACAGCAGATCATTTAGGACTGAGTTTATACATGCCAGCGAGGATGTGAAGCTGCTGTGCACAAGGGCTTTTTATCGCTTGCTGTCTGTTCTCACACATGCTCATCAAAGAAACTGCCCGTGCCCCTCGCCACCAGGAAGGGAACACAGCAGTTTTGATAGCCTTATCAAGCGTGAAGCTGAACGTTTACTCTCCCATCCAGCTTTTGCAATGGTACAAGGAAAAAAGGTAGCTTGTGGAAAAAATAACAACCAGGTGAGCCGGCCTGGCAAACCAGCTACACCTGCCCAAGGCAGCAGGCGGTGGAGGTAAAGCCACAGCAATTCTTTGAAAGCCATCGGGTCACAACAGCAAGAGCACAGGAATCCTTAGAAAAGCTAAATTTACCCCACAGAGTGGCCCTCCAACAGCACATCTTCACAGTCAGGAGCGAACAGATGCAAAGCGAGTCCTCGTCCCAAAGCCCTGCTACCATAATAGCGTGTTGCTGTGCTCCTGCCAGCTTACTGTGTTGCGGTCAGCGCTGTGCCAACACGGGACTAATCCTGAGCTGGCTCGCACTTGTGGCACGCTGGCAGAGGGGCAGGAGTCTGTCTGCACCTGCTCATCTGACACACACGGCCTGGAGAAGGCGTGCACCGTAATACGTGCCGGGACTGGTAGTGCATAGGCCTGTTCTCTTGTTCCACCACTGCCTTCTCGTTTACCTACCCTTAAGACTTTGCTTTCACACAGAATGGACTGTTTTGGGACTCAGCATGGTGGTAGCAAAGTTCCATCCCTTGGTTGTGACTATGGAGATAGTAAGGACCACGAGAGGGCTCCAATGGCCTCCCGAGTGTTTGGAGTAAAAGCCCACGTTGACTGTTTTGTAGCTCACTTGTGGGGTGGTCTCTAGACTTTTCTATACAGTGGTCCTCACCACAACCAAATAAATAATCCATATTGATTAAAAATAAACACAGGGGAGGGTGAGAATCACAACCACTGCCTTGTGGGCTTGCTGTTGTTTGGAAGAGTCTTGAAATGCACGCCGTGTTTGAGAGACGCCCGAATCCCAAGGTGGTGCGGCGTGCAGCGAGCCATGTCCCAGGGAAGGAGTGGGAACCCATCAAGGCAACTGTTTGAACAAGGATCCCCTGTTCATTCCTGAAACCTGCTGGCTGTGTGGAGAACAGGAAGGTCTGTTACTACACCCAACAATTTTCCTCTCAGATAACACCATCAGTTATCCAAAATTACAACAAATGTTTTTTTACTGTTTAGGAAACCGGTAAAAAGTGATGCTTTTACCAGACAAGCTCCTTATTTAAAGCTAGTGCTAGTGAGGCAAGCAGCGTGAAGCACCAGCCTGCCCCTGGCCCCAAAAAACCTTGCTGCCTCTCTCTCCAGCAAAGGTGGGGAGCAGTTTTCCAACGCTGAGCTTTTCTCAAGTCCTGGATGCCATCCAGCCTTTGTCTTGCCCAGCCCACAGGCAGGCTGTTGGCCATGGGGGGCAGTAGGAGCATCTGTACCCCTCTCAGGAAGCCTGAGGCCCATCCCCATTCAGAGTTCCAACAGCTCCAACTCCACCTGTGCCCACAGGGATGCTCAGACATCCCCCACCCATTTCTCAATAGCTGAAGCTCCCTCCAGCCCCATACATAACATCATCCCTAAGCTCTGCCCATTAGTGAGGCTCTGCACCTCTTACAGTTGTGTGGTTTTCCGGAGTGTGCGTTGCAGCTCTGACTACCCTCTGCAGCAGGTCTGTACACCAGAAGAAGTGTTTGATGCTCTAAACTTGCCATGTGCACTCATTCAGAGATCATCTGTACAGTCTGTTCCTATCTCACGCAATACGATGAGAAGTGTTTAACTATGTCCCAGTCCAGCTGCAGCCCTAAGTCTGAACTGCTGTGGGAGGAAGAGCAGTGAGGTGACACTTCTAGGACCAGTCTCTCCTGAAGCACAGAGTCCTGTCTGCACAGAGGTTGTTTGGAGGAGTATAGGAACTGGCATAAATACACTTTCCAAAACCTCATGGGGTGGAGAAGAGGCATCATCCCCCAGTGTGTAGTAGAGGGGTCCTTGTAAATAGTGGAAGGTGCTTGGTTTCCCCTGTGTAGAGTCAAGCCCTGCACATGACATGGGGCACCCTGGTTCATGCACCGTAGGCCATCTGGAGAGCCTGTGTATAGGGTTGGGGACACATTGGGATGCTTTGCCGCTGTTCCTCCTGGGTATGTGGGCAAGTAGGACAGGGAATGGAGCCGAACATGTCCTCTAGTGTGCTCTTGGTGCTGGTAATTCAACAAAAACTGAGTGGTATCCAAAGTGCATCTATTTCTGAAGATTTCCTCTTTTTAATTCATGCTGACTGTGAGCATTACTCAGTTTTTGGCATCTGGTTAACTAGGTATCACTGCTGACAGTGACTGTAACATTCTCTTTCCAAAATGGCCAGATGTGGGGCAGCCAATGCCAAAAATGCCATGCATCCAGCAGAGAGGCTACAGTGAAGAGGCTAACATCTCAGTCCCATTGGTTTTATATGAAAGCAAGAAAAGACCAAAAATAATCCCAGAATCAGCTTTTTAAAGGGGTGCAAACACCTAATAGGCTTTAAAATCTGCAAGTGGTAGGCATCTAAATTTCAAATTTGTTTCTAAAGAGATTACATGCCTGAAATCCTTAAGAAATGCAGGCTTTCCTGATGTAATTATATCAGGCATCTCCTATGGTTTTGATTTTTCTTTCCACATATAAGTTTATGCCAGTAAAAGCTTTTACAGGGGCGGAGTTCAGTCAGGAAACCTCAGTTTAGCTGGTCCTACAGTGAAACAGTCCATATTTAGCACTTTGATATCAGTATAATTATACACAGTCTTTAAGGGGTGGCTGCAATTACCAGCTTAAGATTGGTTATTGAAAAAAAATCTGTTTTGGAGATGCAACTCTGCATCTCAAGCTTGGATGTTCCTCCCATCTTAATGGGTGGGTGCAAAAGTTAAAGATCCATCAAGAGTACAGAGACATAAAAACAATAAGAGCATTGGAGTGGAGGTAAGTTCCCAAGTGCTCAAGTGTTTTTTTTGAAAACAGCCCTTAAGCTCAGCAATGGATCTGGAGCTGAACTGAAAGGTCTGATGCAACCAGAAAGGGGAAACACTGCAGCCCGCAGAGGTAAAGCTTATAAGGCTATAATATTGATGGCCTGAAGCTGGTGTGGGTCAGGACAGGCATCACACCCTGAGTTATGACAAATTGCTAAGACAGGTGTTCTAGTAAAAAATTGCCCTTAAGTCATAACTTATTTACAGTCTGTTACTGCGTGGCTGTATCTAATCCTGTTACAAAAGATTCCATGAAACACAAGAAGAGGTCGTGCATGAGGTAAATTAAAAAAAAGGACCTTTGTTTTTTGTTGTAAGGTGTTGGTGATAACACCTCCTGTCAGCAGCCTGTGAAGGAGGGACCAGAGGAAGATGAGTAATGACAAGGGGAGGTGGTAGAGGTAGGGAGTTGGGCAGCGTGGGCATTGCCCACAGCTGCTATATAACTCCAACATAGGTTTTCAAAACATATATAGTGAAAAATTATGCAGGGGACCCATCACACATTAGCCAAAGTATGTCGGAAAAGAAGACAAAAGTAGTAAAAACCTCTGTAACTGACTGCTCCCTTATCAGGCCAGCCAAGCCTGGAAGAGTGTTGAGTAACATTAATGGCTTTTCATTATCAAGCCCTCTGACCATCTGAACTGCAGAACTGTTTCCAGATCTGCAAGGCAGGGAAGCAATGGCCAAACTGGGTGTTTTGGTCCCACAGGCACAGCTAACCTGAGGCACTGAGATACTGCCTGGAGGACCACAGGATGAATTAGGAAAAGCAAGCCCCACATGCCGTCTGCGGGAGCATGGTTGGAGTGCTGGATATCTACAGGGGTTTCTTCCCTTACCAGGTAGGTTTGGGCTGATCAAGATGCTCCCACTGCCCCCCTAATGCACCTGACATCTTCAACCAACCGGTGCTACACTGGATGATGGCTTCACTGGAGCTGTGGAGAGCAGAGCTCACATTCCCAAGCTCATTCAATTATTGTCAGTGGTGACCCTGTTTCCGGTAGGCTGGGCCATTGCCAGTCCCAGGGCCCATTGCTGAGTGTGGTATTGAGGGGTGATGACTGTGAACAAGATAAACTGGCTGTTGAGCTTTATTTCTAACCAATGTCCATTAGTCTTTAACATCCAAGTATTTGGTCTACTTACCAAACACTCTTCGATCCCACTGGTGAGGTGGAGGGCATCGCTTCATGTTTGGATTTCACTTGAAGCCAATGGAAATGAAAAATCTGATGGACCAAAACAAGTGTGGACATGTGTTTCTTTGGATTAAGAAAAGGAAGGGTTTGTAGGTGAAAAAAAAATAAATAAAAGAAGTAAAGGATGTGAAGTCATTTTATAAGGCTAGAAACCCTAAATATGTCCCAGGACAGGTACTGTCCTGAAGAGCAGCCGGGAAACTCTCTCCCCAAGCAGCATCTCCTAAACCTCACTCCCAGGTTGGTCCCTCTGACATGGCAGCCCGTTTCGGAGGCTGCAGTGAGCTCTGCCAAGCAGTTTTGCAATAGTCTGTGAGGGGCTTTTCCTGTGTAAAATCACACAGAAATCTTATATTTCCGTCAGATAAATAAACCTTAGGATAGGTAATGGTTTCTGCCGTTACTTGTTTGGACATTTTTTGATTACTTGATTATGTGTGTTCTTCCTAGTCCTCCGCAGTGTGGAGTTCATTACTTCCTTGAGCTGAGGAACAGCCTTGTGTAGCACACGCTTTGTGAATATCAGTTAAATTTGTGTTGGAGTAAGCTTCCTTGATGGTAAAATTAATGGCTGCACTGTGGGGCAAATGCGAAACAACTGCAGGTATTGGCATTATTTTGGATTAGTGCTGCTACGGCTGGCAGCAGGTAACCAGACGCCTCCAGGACTCAGAGTGGCAAGGCCTAGCCATCTTCTTCGGCTACAAAGCCAAAGGTATGCAAAACAATGCTTCATATTATTAGCATTTGGGGTATGAGGGGTTAGCATCATCTTGATCTTCACTTTTCTCATACAGAAGGTTTATGGAGTTTCTATCAGTGATTGCAAGGGCTCAAGGAAATGCAAATGAAACTATTTAACAGAAATGTGGCTCCTCGGTTCCCTAATTGTGTATGTCTGTGTATGTCAGAGAGGGAGGCCTTGCGAGGGCCCATTTTCTCCTCACAGTTACATTTCATTTATATTCAATCGGAGCAAACAGTTTTCAAATGCAGTGAAGTGCACGAATCAGGTTTTGTTAAAAGTGGCTGTGGGTAAATGTTTCAGCTTTGGTGAGACAGAGAAGCTAACTGTGCTTTTCGAAATGTGTGAGAATAGGGCTGAAACAAACTCAGGTTTGTGTAGGATGGGAAGGTTACAAACACGGCTGTGTCTGCCTGCAGTGCTAGCAAGAAAATAAAAATTCTTCATGTTCAACATTGACTTGAAAAGGCATTTAGCAAAATGCAGTGATACAAAGATTGGAAAGAGTGAGTGCAGGGCCTGAGACTGCTTCAGCAGCAGCCTATAACTGTTGTGAGAAATACGGATTGGGGGAGGGGGGAGGGATGGAAGTCATTTGTGGTTCAATTGTTAGAAAGATGAAGAAAAATCCACTCAGAAATATCCAGAGTGATACATTTTGGTTTTATAAGTGTGGCAAGGCTCTACTCTGCCCTGGTGAGACCACATCTGGAATACTGTGTCCAGTTCTGGGCCCCTCAGTTCAAGAAGGACATACAACTCCTTGAAAGAGTCCAGTGCAGGGCTACCAAGATGATGAAGGGAGTGAACATGTGCCTTATGAGGAAAGGCTGAGGGAGCTGGGTCTCCCTAGCTCAGAGAAGAGGAGACTGATTGGTGACTTCATTAATATTTATAAATATGTAAAGGGTGAGTGTTAAGAGCATGGAGCTAGGCTCTTCTCAGTGATGGCCAGTGGTATGACAAGGGGCAATGGGTCCAAGCTGGAACATGGAGAGTTCCTTCTGAATGTAAGGAAAAACCTTTCACTGTGAGGGTGATGGAGCACTGGAACAGGCTGCCCAGAGAAGTTGTGGAGTCTCCTTCTCTGGAGACATTTAAGACCAATCTGGACGCATTCCTGTGTGATTTAATCTAGATGATCCTGCTCAGGCAGGGAGGTTGGACTAGATATCTTTTGAGGTCCCTTTGACCTTCTAACATTCTGAATGTGAAGGATCATGTCCAGCATATTAGCCCAAAACCAGACCTGTCCTGGGTGGTTGGCTCTGCCAAAGGAAGGCTCCCATCAAGGCTTATGCCCAGGGAAGAGGCTCATTTTTAGTGATGAGAGGTAACAGTACGGCTGTGCAGAGTGGGAAGGCACTGGGGCAATGCCTGGTTCTAAGAGGGAACGATCTGATCTCTTTCAGTCGCCTTCTTTTGGGGGAGAAGAGAGTGAAGAGCACATCACACAGAAAATCTCAGTGCTAATTTTAGCTTGTCACTGTACGTGGCCACTGTCACTGGTTATGTCAGGCAGCACCACAACATGAAATTTTGGTGTGCTTTGCTCATCACCACCCCTGTGGACTCCAGGGCTGCTGGTGGGGGGAGCCAGAGCAGCTCCCATATCTCAGCAGGCTGGGTTTGTGCAGAAAGAGGTATAAATTGGCCCACCTGTCCAGAGGAAAGGCTTATAAGCTTTTCAAGACTCAAGGAAAGTGTTGTGTTTGCAGTCATGAAATCTTTCCAGTGAACTAAGGAAGTTTCCTAAATGTTGGAATAATCCCTCATTTCCTTTTGAGTCCCTGGGAACTGACATTTTCTCTCCTTCACTCCGAGTAGAAACAACCTCTATTAGGCAAATCAGCCTGCCACAAACCATCTTCCCTTCCATGAGGTGCCAGCAATTGCATACCTCTCACTGCAGGTCAGATGTGTGCATCCAGGAGCTGGAGTCGCAAAGCAAAAGTTGGGAACAAGCATATCAGTACTTTGTTCCCAAGAATTTCCCTGGTTTCTGCAGGAAAATGCAGCCTGGAAGCTGCGTGCAGAGTTCCCTTTCCCTGTTCCCTGTGTCAGCCCCAGCAAACCACGTGGCCACTGTATGTTACCTCTGGTCTACAGGACAACTGTTAGAATAATTCTTTGTCTCGTGTGTTTAGACTATGAATAAATGAGATTCTTCAGCCTGAAACCCATGCCCAAGTTTAGGGTCCTTCACTTAAAACTTCTGTTTTTCCTGTGGCAGCATCATATTAGATTTTTAACCCACTGACGAGGTGGAAGTCTTCCTCCACACAGCCTGGAAGAGAGACAGCTAACGACATATGTCATGGCCCATGTTAAATCAAAGAGAAATCAAGATATACAGCTCCAAACCTAATTCCAGCTTCTGTTAAAGCAGAATGGCCCCACTGTGTGATTACTAATGCTTGATGATATTTGACTAGAGCACTTCAACACAGCTTCCCTGTGTCATCTGTTACAGTTGTAACACTCACGCAATTTTTGAACAATAGTGATTGGGTGTGATTTGGCAGTTTGAACCCCAGGAAGCCATATATTTCCCCATGACACAGTATTATCTAATATACTGGCTATCTCAGATTGCAGCAGCTCTGAAAGCTAGCATAGGGGTTATGATTTAAGGCAAATAATAAAATCCATTTATTGCTTATTAGACGTGAAGCAATAACATTTCTGTCATTCCACCTCCCTTGCTCCTACCACGGGTTCTCCTGAAGCAGAGGGAACATGCTGTTTAAATTTAAGGCTCTTTGCTGGTGTTTTCAGGAGAGCACTTTGCGGAGGTGGCCATGCTTCGTGTAGCCAGATCCCCACACACCACGGCTTGGTGTGCAGGCTTCTGCCCAGACATCTCCCACACCCTCCTGCTTTGTTTTGGCCAGGCAGGAGACAGCAGGGAGGGGGTTGTGGGGCTGAGCAGAGCCCAGACAGGGATGCAGCCCATGCTGAGGGGCAGGAGGCGCATGGGGATAGGCAGCTCACAGCTTGCTCATGGCTGGCATGCCTGCAAGAAAGGATCCCTGGGGATGTGCCCTTTGGGGCATGATGTGGTTGTTAGGACTGGCACAGGCAGCAACTAGAGTCCAGTCTGGAAGGCACCACCACTTCTGGTACAAAGCCCATTTCAGGACAGTCACGGTTTGCAGTGTTGATAGTCCTGTCCTGTTCTTTACTGTTATTTATAGTCTGTTGTTATTTACAGCAGAAAACCTTCAGGCATGCCTTCTGACTGATACTAGAAATTAACCAAGGGTTTTTAAAATCCAGTCTTTGAGGCTACTTCTCATTGTCCATTTTTCTGACTGAGGTTCTGAAGAACTCTTTCCCTTTCATTTAACTTCATTTCATCCCCTTCTATTTAATGGATATTAGGAACCTGTTACACAAAGCCAAATTATTTCTGTTGATTTGGCATTTGATTGTTTTGTATGTCAAAGAATCAGAGCATGGAACATCCAGCCAGCTAACAAACTCTGCCATGTGGGTGCCGCCATGGGATAGATTCTGCTTTCATTTACACTGACATAAACCAAGTTTGTTTATGACATCTTGTCATGATGTTCTGTATTTACATCAGATGTGAGGCCTGTTAGCCTCTGAATTCCATCATAATGTCAAATAAATAAGTTTTTGAAGTAAATACTTTTAAAAATAAAACAGCATTTTGAAAATCATATTGGAATAAAAAATATTTCACATACTTTAAAACACTTTAACTTGTTATTAATTTCTTATTCAATATTCTCAGTGCCCATATGTCAGCTGCCAGCCTTGCCTATTGCCTGTTACTATGATCTCCTCCCAGCACACAAACTGTTCAGGATCTGATTCTCCTTGGAGTTTAACCCTTCAGATTTCCATTCACGGTGCCACACACGGTGTACATTTAAAATGCCATAGAAGGTATTAATAATGCCTGAATCTACAAAGCAGAGCCCAGAAAGAGAAAGGACAGAGAAGCAAAATATAATTCTCCCCACTGAAATTTAAGCAGCACAACGAGATTAATTCTCCAGCTCTTGCGAAAAGCATCATGGGATCTTTAAAGACCACAGACAAACTGTGCCAAGATCTTTAAGTCCCCTCAACAGTAATGCTCCCTTCACACCATATAAACTATATAAAAGCACCACCAAGGGAAACCCTCCCAACAATTTAAACAGCTGTGTAACACGTAACCCAACGCCGGGAGGGTTTATGTGTCCATGCACCCAGCGCATCCTCCTGATTAGTCCTGAATGCTGTGCAACGCGTACCAGCCAAAGACATACGGACGTGTGTCACCAACGGTGCGTAACGGACAATGCGTGGCAGTGAGGCCATGCCAGCAGCACGGCAGCTGAGAGAGGGTGAAGGCCTCGTCTCATTATGGCTGCTTCTTGAGCAGATGTTTTTAACTGCCAAGGCTGCTGCAGATGCATTTAATGAGATTAACTTCCAAAATGAGAATTCTTCAAAAGAACTGTATGGATAGTTGCTTGTATTCACCGCAGACAGCAGCGAACTGTTCCTCTGAAGGACTCTTTGTCCTGAGTCAAGCCTTTTTCCTTTCTCACACCTACCACAGGCCTGGGCCCTGCCACAGAGGTCTTTGTTCCCTCCCTGGGATGCAGGGTCTCCTTTTTTCTGCAAGTCAGACAGGAGAAATGGAAGCTCTTCCAGAGCTTACAGGGCATGCAGGGATTTCCTCCTGCCCTGCATCAAGGCATGGCCTTGCTGCTGGAGGTCTACAGGCTCCCTCAGCCAGGAGGGCAATTAGTAGTTACAGGTGGTGTAGACACAATTCAATAGGTGTTACTGATAAATTGCCAATCTGAGCTAAATCCAGATGAGCACAGCTTTTGGAGAGAAAGAGGAAACTTATGATGTCATCATGACTGCAAAGAAAAATGGTGTTGCCGGATTGATAGGAAAATCACGGCAAAATCACATGCCTCCAGATCAAAAGCAGGAAGGTGAATGCAGGGAGAAATGAGCCCAGCAGCAGGGAAGTTCTTCAGCCTACCCGCAGCTTAGACAGCTTGCATCAACCCCAGAGAGACAATTTCTCGGGTGTATATGTTGGATCTCAGAATAACTAGGCCAAGAGCTTGAACATCAGAGGGAAAGCTATTCCTGATTCAGTCTTAATTAATACACAGGAGTTAATTCAAAGAAAATGTCAGCAGCTGGATATTAAATAAATAGAGGCAACTCTATAATTAGAATCAAAAAAGAAAAATAAAACACTGGAAAGTTACATGGTTCTGTTAAGCATTAAGAAGTAAGATGAGCAGGTTAGTTTAAAAGGCATTAAAATTAAAATAAAATCCCTAGAAAGTTGCCTACTCACAACAGCTCTGTAGTGTCAGAAGATAAGTCTATGGCTGAATAGAGGGGAACCAGACTGGGCAGAGGAATGTCAAGTGGCAAAATTTAAAAGGTAATTTGATCCAGTCCTTCAGTATTTGGAAATCTAACCCTACTGGGGGCAATAAACAGGATTATAAATTATGGTAGGCAATAAATTACCAGGAAATCAGAAGGATCAACATAGGCTTGCAGGGAATATGGAAAAAAAAAAAGTAAACATATAAAGATGTTTTAGTAAGTCTATCAGAAGTGATAATCATAGGAAAGAATCCACAGGGCTGTGAGAGGACCAGGGACGGAAGGAAGCAACTAAGGCAAGACAAGAGTGATTTCAGAAATGAAGCTACCTTTCTGTGGAAGTCTTGACCACAGATGATGTTGGTCCTGTTCCTGGGACGAGATGAAGCTGCTGAGAAAATGTCGCAAATGAGATGTTGAAGCAAACTGAAGAAGTTCTGTGATGCTACATTCAGATGGTAAATGCAAGACTCAGAAGCGGCTCCACTGCTCAAGGAAGCTGATGGGCTGAAAGAAAGCAAGCTGTTTTATGTGCACTTCAGGTGGGAAGTTTATCCAGTATTTACCCCCACACAGGGGAAAATCTGTCAAAGATCACTGATTGTTGCGTTGTACGTCATTTGTATGTCAGAGCCAGTTGAAACTTGAGTAATAAGAGGTCTGGAAGCAAAATAAGTTGTTTGGATTTCTACAGGGATCTAGTCCTATCTCACCCCAGTCAGAAAAATCGTGAAATAGTGAGAGTTAGAGCATTAGCATGAGCACTGTGCAGGAGGCAGAAAGCAGTGGGTAGGGCTAAAGGTTTCTTTTCATTATAAAAACCCTGGTGACAGGCAGAAGATTGTGTTTTGGTGCCTGTGTTAGTAACATTTATCAATGATTTGGAAGTCAGAGTGGATTATAAGGTAACAAAAGTATGGATGGTTCAAAGAAGGAACTAGAGTAAGATTAATTAAAGGTATGACATTCTTGGCAGATACTTGCCCAATCCTTTTTTAAAAGCTCCAGTGCTGGAGACTTCACTGTTCTCCTTTGCTTGTCTGCTCCAGTGCTGAGCAGTCTACTACTGCAGAAATCTTCTTGATGAGTAACGCGTCTTCTCTACTGTAAGGCTTGACATTACCCTTTATCCAACCCCCAGCAGACATTGAGAAGTATTTTATTCTTTTCCTATGACTTATCTTTTGCATATTTAAAGAATTATTTTATGTGTAGTGACTTACATGTGTCTAAGGGCTCATCATGAATTATACGATGGATTCATCATGTCTCACTGGAGTCTCCTCCGCACTAAGCCAAATTCCTCTGACCCTTCTTACTGCCAACCCCTGGATGACAAATCCTTGTATCACAGACCTAAATGGGACACAGCCTTACTAGCACCATATATAGCAAAAGAATTGCATCATATTTCATGGACTGGTCATTTTTATCCATCATAACACAGCTGTTGCCTATTTTATGTCTGAATTCTTGACTAGTAATGAATTTGCTAACTACTATACCCCCTGCATTATTCAGTCATTCTCCTCCTATGTTTCTGTAGTTTGCTATTCCTATTTAATTGATACAATTTTTAATTTATCCTTTTCCCATTGCACCCTGTTCCTCCCAAGACATTTCTTCAATCTGTCAAGATTGTTCTACCTAACCATCTTGTTCTCTGTCATCACTGCAGATTCTCCCAGTTTAGTGATTCATGTAATTAAAAAGCGTATGCCTGCTCTCTCACAAAAGTAACTGTTGGAAATTTTGAATACTACTGGACACAGTACAGCCACTGTTGAACCTCAGCAGATAATTTTTGAAAAATTGAGAATGAACCATTGATCACTATTCTTCGAGTATATGGTTTTAACCAGTTACAGTTAAACATTTCTTCCTAGCCTTGTAGCTTCCAAACTTCCTAACATGTATCTATTTTATCTATTATCCATGATTATTTATGGGAAAGTTATGCGAGGCATGTTGGAAGCCTTAAACTAAAGGTATGTGCCATTAACTTTCTCCTTCTAACCAACAAGACCTGTTGCCCTGTTGCAAAGAGTAAATTATTTCTTTGACATGTCAGATCCTTGTCAGCTGTAATTCATCTGGGTTTTTTATCATCCAGATGCCCCAAATTCTTTGATTTCTTGCTCCAGCATTTTTCTGTGGATTGAAGAAAAGCTGTTTATCTTGTAATTCCCCTTCTCCATTATAATAACAAGAACTATGTAGACCTTTTTTGGGTTCATGATTTACCCAAGTTTTCCCCCGACACTCAATTCTAGCCATCCTCCTCACTGGGTTAGAGCATGTTTCTGACCTTACAGCAATGTTCAGGAACTCTCCACTTTCCTTCAATCCTTTCTCTTACATTTGTTTTATATGTTGATCTTGCCTGCTAGATCTCTGCCTGTTTTAAGAACTGCTTTCTTAAGTCCCTTCTCTTTATTTTGTTCTTTTCCTGCTTTTTCTACAAGTTATAGGATATGTCGTAGCATGGTGACACTTGTATAGGTCACCTTCAGTTCCATGTCCTTACACAGAATCAAATGAAGAAGATACTCTCTTCCAGTTGCTTTCTTCACCTTCCATACTAACAATGCTACTCACAACACCTCACAAGATCTCAAGGACTGTCTCTACCCTGCTGTTTTAATCTTCTAGCAAATACCCATGTAGCAGTTAATCTCATTAATAGTGAGTCTTGTGTTTTGGGTGGTTCTATTGAGTGCTGAGAAAAAGTTGCATTCATCTCATCTTCCTGCTATTGCAAAATCATGCCAGTGCAAATGTTTTTCTGTTTACTCTGCAACTTGATGGCTATGAAAGTATAAGGAAGATCTGCATTGTTTATGTTAAATAGAACATGTGGGTAGCTCTTTGTCCCTTCTAATAATAGGTCACTGATATACAGAAGACAAGAAATTTGAGATGAATAAAAGGAAACCTTTTCTTCCTTATCACTCAACCTTTCATTCCCATGGGAACCCTTCAGCTGAGATATAAGGTTCAAAAAACCACATGGGGCATCAGTGTGAATAAGGTACATTTCCAGATAGCATGTGTACTGAAAACCATGCCAAAGAAAGATGCTAAATCTCATTCTCCAAAACTCATGCCAGTCTCTGACAATGAAGTGCCAGAATGACTCACTAGGTGCTAAACTGGCTTACCCTCCCAATTGTATGTCGGAGCTAAGGAAGATGTCTCAGCGCCAGACTAGCTCTGCCACATGTGGCACGTTTCTGACCGCTGGTGGTATGAGGGCAATGCAGTTGGACTGCGCACCCAAGCTGTGCATTTACCTCTGCACCCTTTACATTTGTCTTACACCTTCCCCTGGAGCATTTGCTGCCAGAATTTATGGAAGACACAACAAGGTTTCCAGACTGAATCAGAGCAGAAGCTACTTTCCTGCTCCTAAACTTCAATAACTTTCTGGCAGCTGTTTGCAAACATTTTACATATAATCCCACTTCCCGTGTCACTCATCTACTTTTGTTTGCCCTTCCGGACTTGTGAGCCTTTCTGCAGTGACTGCTGCTTTATGGCATCATGTGCTCCCCACATTCCCTTCCTCCACATTCACATCTTTCCTGCACTCCTACCTCACTGCTGCTCGCATCCCTCCACTCTTTGCAGCTCTCTGGTTGTTCCCTTCCTCTGTTCCTCTTCTGCAACTCCACCCAGCAGATGCTACCATGCTTACGTCAATTCTACTTGCTTGAGGTACCCCTTTAGCCCCCAAAACTCTGCAAAAGTCTTGCTGCATTTTCAAAGTCCCTCCATACTTCCCTTTGTCCTGATCCTGCATCCCTGAGTGTGTACTCTCAAAACGTCCAACTCCACTTCGACATCACATTATGTCACAAGTCACAAAACTTGCTTGTGACGGTTCTCAGATTTCAAGGGGCGAAGAACTCTGTGTCAAGGGAAGCTAGGGTTTTCCTAGTTTGTTTTATTGGAGAAAATTGCAGGGAATTAAGAAGCTAGATGGGATATGAACACTTAAATTTGATTGTTTATTAGGAATGGAACAGTAGTGTAAGGAGCCCATAAAGCAAGAGCTTCCTAAAGGGAAGTTTATTAAACTTGAAGGTGAATGATAAGGGTGTTAAGATAGGATTTTTCTCAGTAGAGTCATCATGGATTTTTTAACAAGAAAGGGCTTTTTGTCCTACAGTGAAATACTGATATCTTCAGGGCTGGATCTAGGTGCAAGTGGTTGCTTCCTAAGCAGGAGAATGCCAGCTGCAGGGACAGGACACGAGCCTATAAATTCCCTCTCCTGTACCGCCTTACTAGATCCACCTCTGCACAAACTAACAATTTGGTTTCAGGGAAAGGAAGTGATGGGATTATTTAGAAAATAATTTAGAGAAAGCAAGCTTTCAATACATTTTAAAAATGCTTTTGCTGGCAAAGAAACACCTACAATAGCAATAAAGACAAATGTCACAGAAAACTACTGGGAAAAAAACCCAAACCTGTAAGGAAGAGGCTGATTAATTTCTAAAGTAACTTCCTGGGACATTTGTCTTCATCATCATTTAAGGTGTTTCTAAGAAAGAGTCCGATTAATTTCCAAACTTAAAACTGCCCTTGTTTAGACAGAAAATCATGTTTGCCATGTTTCCACTCTGGTGATTTACATTTTCACTCTGGGCATGGGCCAGAGGGATTTACAGCTTGAGAAAGGATCTTCCATCTTCCTAGGAAGTTAAATCATTGGCACTGCCTCAGCTTTTGTGTCTAAAGGAGATTAACATCATATTGACATGTAAGGTTGGATGAACTGCAAAACAGATGTTTGGATAGCCAACGCAACACTGAACCCAATGGAAAAATTCTGTTTTGATCAGTTTGAGGTAGCCCTAGTCATCTTGTGGCTGTGCAGGATACTAAAATCTGGACGTTATAAATGAAACACTCATTAAAAAAATATCCAGGAGAAACATAACTGCTTCAGGATTCTCATTTTATTGTTTAAACTGCAATAATCTCCGGCATGAATGGTCTAGCCCAAGTGGAATACATTAACATTAGCTATTCTAATAATTACAGATTTTCAGATGACAGCCATCTCCTAATCACAGCTGGTCCCCATCTAAAATACTGCTGGTGTCACGATGTTATCTGCTCGGTGGCTTTTCACAGAGTGTTCTCTGGGAGGGAGATGGAGGGGCAGTGGGCCTTGCTCTGGAAAGGTGGTTCATTGTTGGGTGTTTACTTCATTCCCAAACAGCTGTGAAGGATCTCAGGTAAAGCAGAGGATAAGGACCGAGATTAACCTCAACTAGTGTTTACGAATCACACAAACAAAAATGGTGGTGTGGACTACTCATCCCCACAGGATGCCTTCATGGGCCATGCCTCCAGGTTGTTACAGCTAAGCAGCATAATTAGCTGCTGCTGCTGCAGATGTGATTTCCCTTTCTTAGACTCGCTGTGCTTTATTGGCTTTTTCAGCAAGGTAATCTAATACATATCATCTTTGCAGAAGGCAAATTCCCATCCTTTCCTCATTGGCTCTTTCTTAGATCAAAGGGCATTACAGCACTGACTTTTTTCTCTCACTTATGGGGTGAAGGGATGACCCCTCTATCATATTATTATGGCCTTTGTTTGCGGCATTTTTATTATTACTTGCTTTCACTAACATGAGAAGTTCATTTGTTGGACCAGCAAAGGCAGCCCTGAGGCAAACAGACCTGCATCGACCCTCATATCTTGTAAATGTTAGACACTTGGGTCTAGACTTGCTCAGAGCCCATGTAAGGATGGTCAAGGGTGCTGCTCTTTCTGCCAGGTTTGGTCTGAACAGAACCAACAAGTGTTGGTTTTGTTTACCAAGCATTTTTTGATCGTGTATTACTATGAATACTGGTGTACCTTGGATTTCGTCATGGGCAGATTGTTTGCTGTAGGAAGCCTGGAGGTGAATCTGACCTTTAATCATTCCTAAACTGGGTAATGAAAAATGCCTAAAATAAGACTCTTAAATGGAGAAGAAGAGGTAGGATTTTTTATTTTTATTTTTTTTTTTGTAATTTGACCTGTCGATATCTGTATAAGCAGAGGAATCACATGATACAAATTGTAATGTTCTATTAAGACTCCGAGGGTTATCACCGGCCTAAAAAATGGTGCCTTTGAAGCACCTCAAGATTGAAATACTTATTTAGACAAGGAATGTAGCTTGCAAGATGAGGAGCTGGTCAAAAGCAAGTCTGCCTCTTCCAACAGTGCTGTCTCCAAGTTCTCCTATAATTGAGGATACTCATTTGAGGCTTTTCCTTCAGCTACAACATCTACAGATATGTCAACCCTCACTGATCTCTGAGATACTCTTAGGCTTACACCAGAGATGAAGGCAGACCCAGTGTTTGCAGAATCCCGCATGAACATTATTTACTTCTTTCTCTTACTCCCTTTAGGTTGAGATTCATCTCCCCTGACTTTGGGTGATTTAGATTAAGTTATTCATCTGCCACAGTGAACAGGAGAGAGACACCAACCATAAGGTGTAATTCATGTAAGTTAGCATAAAATTTATTCCTCACCACCCTAAATGCAGGATCGGGAAGCGATTTATCCTTTTCAGTGAATTTGGATAGACCATAGTCCCTTGACTCTGGCTAAATGGTAAACTTGATCAAGGATCATGCTCGTGTCCATGATGACTTTACACTTTCTTTTCCCTAAAAGTCAGAGAGCTGAAAAGGAGAGAAACACTGCCAGTGGCATCCAAGGTACCCAAAGGAAAGCTCAGCCTGTAAGCCTCATAAAGGGAATTAATTTTTGCCTCTTTTAATTTTTTTAAAAAATACCTGACACTGAGCTGGAGATCTGCCATGGTTTCATGATAAGTGAACTCTGCTTAAACAACCCGTTTCATCATCATCTAATTTTGGTTTCTGCTGTCATTTTTGTCTTTCTCCACTTCAAACACTTTAGCAAGTATTCCTGTTATCCCAGCAAATATTTATTTTAGGTCCTAACTGGAAAAGCTCCTTTCTATTCCAGGGATATTTTGAAAGTCTGGAGGTGAGTCTGGGCATGTCTACATGGATGGGCCCAGACAAATACACTCATCTGCCATGCTCTGAGCTGATCAAATGGGAGCCAGTCCTGCTCTGGAAGCCATCAAGCCATGTTCCTGTAGCTCTGTGCCTAAGCTAACATGCCCTGCAGAGGAGACTGCATCTGTCTGCACCCATATGTGTAGACACGCCTCATGCATAAAGAGCACTTAATTTCGTTTTTTCTCCCTCTCCTCGGTTGTTTCTCCTGATGCACAAAATACACATGAACACACGTGTGTGCGCACGCTCCCATTCAGTACACCTATTACAGCCTATAGAGGTTCAATTGGCACCAAAATATCCCAGGAATGATTTTTTTACAAATAACAAACACCCCTTTTTGAGTGAACAAGCAATTGAAAAACAGCCTATAGCCTCCCTTTGTGAAATGTTATACTGGCAGATAAAGTAGATGACCTGACAATGTGTTCCATCTCTTAATTCATGATTTGTGGTGTAGGCAAAATTAATTGAAAGCCTGGCACTTGTAAACTCTTTACTCCAGGCAATACTCTCCAGAAGGAATTAACAAAAGAGAAGTGTTAGTTCAAAAGGCAATCTTTTCCAGCTACATCTGCTTTTAAGGTTCGCTCTGCAAACTCACAGACTACATCAAAACGAGCAAAGGGAATAGAGATCCTGGATTTGCCCATGTGCCAACAGCATCTTGCTATGCAGATGCAGACAATGACTTGAAACCAACTAACATGTTTTGGTTTCTTTTACAGTCCTTGCTGCCCCCGAATCCTTGGAGGAATGCTGGCTGGTACAGATGTCCTCCTAGAGCATTAGTAAAGAGCAAGCTGGAGCAGCAGTCGCCCGCCACCTTCAAAGAGATGTCCCTTGTGTGGAGCCAGACCTCCTTGATGATGGTGTTTGTATGCCTCTCCTCCCCAGCTGGCTGTGATTAACATCCCTTGGAAGACAGCTGTTCTGGGTACCTGGTGCTTATGGCTGTGGACAGCTGTTTTGTGGAACAGGACTGGGATGGAAAAAGGTTTGTATCCTTTCCCCCCTTTTCTCACGTTAATGGAAAAAGAGCCTTCAGTAGTGATTGAGAAATTACTTCTGCACACAGCACTCTCATAGGCTGTGGAGATCACATGCTGATATGTGAAGCAGATGCCTACAGATACACTTCTGTGGTTTTGGCTCAACAAAATGGATGCCTTCATTGCTAAAAGTCTAATCCAACAGCCAGTGGGGTATTTACCCACTTTTGTTTGCAGTGATCACTGACTTGCTTCTTCATCTTGTAGCATTTAAACAAGCATTTATCTGTTCGTACTGGTGGAGGTGCCTCTGTTTCTAAGGGCTTGTCTACAAGGAGAGGCTAGTGCGCATCAAGGTAGGCTATGAATTTACAGTGCTCTTAGGGTATCCTCACTTGATAGAAAAGCTCTAAGGATGTAAATTGTGAAATTATGCCTGGTGAAACAGCTTGTTTTGCTAAATCTGGTCTAACTGTGGATAATGCCTCATTCAGATGGCAGTTTTGGTCAGCTGGCAGATGTTCATGTAAGTTCACATAGCTTTTGAATAATTATTCCACAGTTTTTCATCCCATTTTTGAGGCATGATTTCCACTCTCTCGACTCACTGTTTTTCTTGGCCTTTTTCCAGATGAGATTTGATAAAATCCCTGTTCAAATGTGGAGTTTCTGCAGCTGTAATCACTTTTGGCAGCCTGCCCAATAAGATAAGATGATCTCCAAATATTAAAAAGCTTGGACTGATACGAAGCTTTACTCCATCATCCTTGAAAAACAAACAATACTCACAGCTCCATGAAGAGCTGTTCTTGGAAAAAGATTATCTGATTTTTAACTCAGAAAGCTGAAGGCAGTAATAAAAGCCCTGATCCATTTCTCTTCATAATGTCAGTCAGTGATGCCATGACTCTGTATTTTTGAATAAAAATTTCCCTTTAAGCTATTGGTAGGTCTCATAACTACTGTACAAAGACAGAGATTGAGTAGATGTGTATTGGTATTAGTACATTACCCCAGTACTCTTTGGCAGTGTTACTAGTACCCAAATAGCCAGACTTTCCTTTCGAAAGCTGCTGCCTTTCTAAATGTGCATATAAAAAGGCTAAAAAGGGACCTTTAGGCTTGCACTTATTCAGCAGTGTTATGCTGGGCTTCAGTGGTCATATTGACATTGACAATCAAGCGTCAGATAGTCTTACCATGTTAACTATTTCAGGTAATGACAGAACCATTCAGGCTGCAAGGAATCTCAGAATGTCTCCAGGCCAAGCCCCTGCCATTAGGTGTGAGGTAAAATGAGGTTGCTCAAGGTTTCATCCAACTGGGACCTTAAAACCTCTAAGAATGAAAGCTGCGCAGACTCTCTGGGTAACCACTGCTTGACTGTCCTGATTGAGAAAAAGTCTCACCCTCCATCCAGCCTTTGCATTGTATCTCAGTGTCGTGGTTTAACCCATCCAGCAGCTAAAACAACCACAAAGCTGTTCGCTCACCCCTCTTTCCTGGTGGGATGGGGGAGAGAACTGAAAAATAACCCTGAATCTCAAGGGTTGAGATAAAGATAGGTTAATAGGACAGAAAAGGATGCCGATGATAACAATGACAATGATGATGATGATGATGTTGATTTAAAAAAAAAAAAGGTGATGAACAGCACAATTTCTCACCGCCCAAAGCCAGTGATCAGCAAATCTCTGAGCTGCCCTGCCTCCCAGGCATATACAGAGAATAATGTCATATGGTATAGAAAATCCCTTTGGTCAGTTTGGGTCAGCTGTCCTTGTTGTGTCTTCTCCCCACTTCTTAAGCACCCCCAGCCTTCTCCTTGACTTCTCCGTGTGAGAAGCTGAAAAGTCCCTGACTGCTTAGCAACAACTAAAGACATCAGCTTGTTATCAACATCATTCTCATTCTAACCCCAAAACACAGCACTATCTTCTACTACTTTCTTCTGCTAAGCAGAAAATTAACTCTATCCCTACCAAACCCAAGACACTCAGTCATGAGTCCCCCTGCTGAGTTGAGTCCATTTTCTTATGTATCTGATTTCCTGAACAATAGCATTGTTGTGTATTTGGAAGAGGTTAACAGAGAAGACTTGACAGTTTTCCTCAGCTTTTTTTGCCCTTCAGACTAGTATCTATGGGATCTGATCTATCAATTGCCTGAAGAAACTGAAGTATTTTCTCTTCTGAAGTTCATGGTCTCTAGTCTACTATTTGTCTTCCTCAGTCTCTTCTGTTTCTTTAAGTCCACTATTTCAGGGTCTTCATAGCTAAGCCCGCTGTTGACTATCACTCCTTCAAACAAACAGTGTGAATACTTTGTGAATAGCAGGTCCAGGGTGTGTACTGGTACCTAGTACTACCTAGTACTTGTGTCAAGCAGTTGGCCCTGACATTTTCCAGAAACCTCCTGGCTTGCCTGCATCCCTCTCTAATCACCATACATCAGGGCAGAGTATGGGATCCAGAAATGTTTTAAACTTGCATAAAGAAGGCTTTATTTTATTCCTCACCCTGATTAATTGGTCATTAGTAACCTCCCAGCATATTGTCACCTTTACTTATTAGTCAACCCTGCCCTGATCCATACTGTCTAGCCCATTGAGGAGCTCCATGTATCAGAGCTGCTATGTCACATATATGCATCCACACACCCTTGTATCCCTACCAGTCTTTCCTGAAGAGCTGGTATCCACTCATCACATTAGCCCAGTTGTGTGAGCTGTCCCATATCCCAGTTACTCCAATGACATAGGGCATCTCCAACAACGGTCAATCTCTTGTTTTTCTTCATGCAGCTGCTTGACTGAGTGCTAGCTGGCCATGACACCTCCCTGAAGAGAAGCTGTATCCTCCTGATCCTAGAGAAATGCACTGGTTCTATAACTGTGGAACCACAGGCCAATAAGGACTCTTACATAGGATGTCTGTAATGGTACAGCCTTCCCCATCTTCTGACCTTCTATTCACCAGCCCTCTGTGGGGTCTCTCCATCTCTCCTTCCCAAACAGAGGGTTTGGGTCTGCAGAATTTCTGCAAAGACTCCAGTCTCCTGCTTACCCTCATGGGTAGTGTGTGCCCACTCACCTTCTTCCGGTATTTCTTGCCCATGGGTCACAAGATCCATTCCCTCACCCAAGACAGTCCATATATAAAGAGTTTATATGAAATGATCTTTTCTTCTGCCTGTAAATCTTGTCCAGATGGGAAAAGAGAAATTTCGCCAGATATCAAACAGCCCAATCAGAGCAAAAAACAACATTCAGTGCACATGCTGTAAGTTGGATGTATCCAAGAAGGATGAAAAGATCCCAACAATCTCCCTTATCCATCAACCAACTGCATGGAGCAGCCTTGGGGCCACTGGGACCACAAGCACATGTGATCAAATCGGTCTGCATATGCCAGCAAGATAGCACCAGTGGTGGGACAGGCAGGAAAGTAGTGGCACCTTTGAGATGACGGCAGTAGCGTGGGGAAGCAGGGAGCTGAGATCCCCATGGGACATGTCAGGCAGAGGTTTGCACTTCCAGTGCAAGCCTGGAGAGACCAAAAATAAAATAGGTTTGCAACAGGGACAGCTCAAGCTTGGCAGACCAAGAGGCACCGGTTGGACTCCAGTGTTTCCAACCTGGGAGTGCCCACAGAGAGGTAAAGCTGCCTCCAGATCCTGTACCATACACAAAGACCACTTGGTCTGGTGATGGATTCTAAAACTCCAGTAAAGGGTGTCATGAGGACTAGAGGTAGTCAAGAGAAACAGTCAAAAGCTGGCATGAAAGTCAACCTCCCTTCTTTCAAAGTGGAGTAATATGAGTCATCACAGAAGTTGTGCCTGTAACCCTGAGATTTCTAGCTGACATGGTAAAAACATGAGAACAATTCAAACCTGTGGAACAGAACAGGAGGAAAATAGTACATAAAACCACTCGTGATATTTTTTTTTTTTTTTTTTACTCAGTGACATTCATTTTAAACATTTCTCCATCAGAAATGCCATCAATGCCTTCCAGCAATGTGTAGTTCTCTTCTCACGAACACCCTCCCTGACCTCTGTCTCCAGGGAATAGAAATGTCATGGCCTGAAATCAAGCAAGCAATTCCAATAATTACCTACCACTTACGGTGCCCCTTTCCTGCACAGTCTGGCGGCACCCTGTCAGCTTCATCCTGCAGCTGGGAAAACTGGAGGAGAGTGAGTGAAGTGATTGCTCTGGGTCTCACAAAGACCGGAGGGGAGGGTATGTGTCCTGCCTTTCTGGCCAGCCCTTGTCCTTCAGGAGACGATGCTTCCATCAATGATTTGGTAGTGAAATCATGGCACTGGTATGCCTAAATCCTCTACGGTCTTCACTTTTTTAGCTATTGTAAACACCAAATTGTTATCCTGGTTATCTTAGCTGAGATGGTGGACAAAGACAAGTGCTTAGAGGGAAAGAAAATAACAGAGGTGCACAGTGTGGCTTCAAGAAACCACTTAATGACAGGATGTGGAGAAACTCAAAGACAAAAATATCAGAAGAAATGACAAGAACAGTGCCACAGTAAAGAGCAGCTAAAAGCCAGGGAGCAGGGCGAAGCCCTAAAAGGCAGGCTTGGAGAGAGCTCATGTAGCATCTCATAGGACATTGCTGTGTGCCACACACCAGCGATTAAATGACAGCAGCGTTACCCTGACATCAGAAGAAAAACAGGATGAAGTACAGAAGGGGAGAAAGCAAGTGTATCTCACCCTGACTCCTCGCTGCAAGTGTTTTTTCATGGTTTGAAGTAATCTACCTCCAAAGAGATCAACATAAACTGCACAACGGCACATGGGCCAGATGCCCGGCTGATGACTATCCAAGGGGTGAGCGACACTGCCATTTCCATTCACCCGTAGTATATACATAACTAGCTTCTTCAGGTAAGCAGGCTCTGAAACAGATGGCACGGATCGTATGGGAGAGTCTCACCCTTTAGTATCAGTCCACTTCTGGTCAAAACCCCTCAAGAGACTGGGGCCCACAGTGGGAACTTACATCTAAAATTAGAAAACCCACGACAAAAATAGAGCTCTGTTTCTTTTAATAGCCTGGCTTCATTTTGAGATACCCTTAGGGAACGCCCCAGTGAAATATGTTCCGAAGTCAAATCTTTGAATACACCAACCTTGTCCTATTTGTGCAGATGGTTTAGTGGACTGATTTTTATTTCTATGTAATTGCACAAAAAAATTAGCTGTTGTGTTCTGTGGATGCTGTCAAAGTGGGGTGCTTGGGCTGTTAGCAGGAAAGGAGAAGGCAATTTCACTGAAAGCTGGGTAGGTCCTGGACTGCTGAGAATTTATTTCCCACATTCTGAGTAGCACAAGTCTAAGAGTTATATAATAATGCTCTTTGTTTGAATGAACCTGATATGCTCTAATGGAATTTTTTCGGCTCCTCTGTTATTGAAGTCGCAGTGAGCGACTGCGCCTTCGTGTCCCAACTTTACGCAGATGCAATTGTGGCCATGAGCCAAGTCATAAGATGGCAAAACATAAGCCTCGAGAGCAGCAGGCTTAGGAAAATATAACATTTACAACCCCTGGCATGAAGTACTTTCAAAGGCCTAATTTTAGATGTACGTGCTGGAATCAAATAGCAAAGGGATCAGTGCGGTGAGGAATGGAGGATTTTTTATTCAAATGTCAATTATAGTTATCCTATTCTCTTGTCCCGAGGCATTTGTGGCAGCATGTAACACCATCCTCGGAAGCTGTCGGGGCATCCTGAGAAAGTCGTTCCTTGCTTTGGGCAACAAAGCTGCCAAACTGTTCCTGACGACATTTGTCTGTGAAGGCTTGCTTTGGTGTCCACTCATCAAGGGCTGTCCTTGTGCATGAGCAGACCAACCCACCACCCTCCTCATTGCTGCAAGGCCACCTGGAAGGTATGTTCTTCAACATCTCCCATGCCATCATCTTCCTTTTTCATGTGCATAATTGCACATGACATAAATCCCCTGTGCTCTGAGAGGAGCAATTGCTCCCAGGGCGTGAAGGGAGCAAAAGCTCCCAGTGCCTGGGCTCCAAGGGGCTTGGAGAAATCAGTGTTTCCCACAGGAATGGCATTATCACGGGTATCCCTGGCCCTCCCAGGGTCTGACTGGGGGACACCATGTGCTGACGCTGTGGTCAGGCCTGGGACTGTTGTGCTCCTCCTTGCTTTCCAGTTTTCTTTTTCTTCTCTCTTCCCTTTTTTTCTGGACGGGGGTGGCAGCTGGTGACAGTGTGACAGGGGTGAGATGAGGTGGAGCCCCTTCAGCAGCAAGGGGAGTTGTCAGACAGACACACTGCATAGCCTTTGTTCTCTACTCGTGCTGTAAGCTCTTCCCAGAGTCAAACAATTTTGCTGTGTTTTGCCAATATTCTGCCTAGTAAGACAGCATCAAACCTACAGTTATGCCGCAGCAATGCTTACATAAAGCCCTATACTGAGAGCTTCAAAATCTGGAACTCACACTTCGGGTCATGGCATAACCATATGCGTAAAAATGGGAGGATCCTGATTCCTCACTCCACTGTGATGGTTTTCTGCTAGTTTAATGCTCGATTTCAGTGTAATGAGGCTATGATAAAAGCAGTGTAACAGAGTAGAAGGGTGCACTCGGGCAGAGGTTTCATTTACAGGGAATCTCAGAAAACTCTCTCTGGGAACTCCAGAGTTCAGAGGTGATGCCAATGCCTCGTCACATCCAGAGACCTGCTCCTGAGTACAGGACCCTCTTTCCTCCAGGGTTGTGTGCTGCCATCTCTCAAACCAGCTTCCCCAGGGCAGGAGAAGCACCTAGCCATTGCCACTGCTCCTCAGCCAGGGACGCCATTCCTCACTGAGCCTTACTTCTCCAGACCATGTTCAAGAGCCTGGGGCCTAAAGAGCAACAAATCCTGCTAACCCTTTTGGTAGCTGAGGTGAGAGGTTGGAGATCATTCACATTTAACTCCACACCCATTACTTTACCTTCCATTAGCTGAAGTGGAAAAGGTCTGGATCTTTCTCTCTTCAAGCAATTGCTGGAGCTCTTGCAGCTCGGAAGGCCAATGGTGCCCTGAGCTCCATCAGAGGAGGGGTGGCCAGCAGGGACAGGGAGAGGATTGTCTCTCTCCACTCAAGGTTTGGAGAGCCTAATGATGTGTGGCCTGTACAGTCTCACCTGCATGAGTGGATGGAGTGGGGTTCATCTGACCAAATGTGGACATCCCTAATGTGGGTATGATGAATGCTCTCTATGAAGTTCCAGACTATACTCACTGCATAGTAAAGCAACATCTCAAGGAGACCAAATGAATCACGCTTTCTCAAGCATGATTTCCTCAAGCAGCTCTCTCACGTGGATATCTGCACCAGAGGAATCTAAAATAGGCAAGATAATCTCTATCTTTAGTGACACTTTCCATACTTCAATAAGCTTCCAAGAAGTCATTAACTGCATTTGAAGCACAGTGCCACATCCCATTTTCCTGGGAAATGTTTAAATCACAGACAGAAGCTCCTTCTCATGCAAATTGCATGTGCAATACATAACAACTTCCTGCTCCCAGCCAGGAGCTGGAATTACTGACTGCAGCAGCATGACTGCATTTTGCTTGTCAAGACATGAGAGCAGCAAATCCCTCCCAGGTGATGATGGGATTTGGAAACTGGGCCACCTTCTGGCTTCATCTTTTAAGAGATAACAGTGACAACAGAGTTTTAAACAAACCTCATAAAGAAGTAAAAATAAGATAAGAATGTGAAAGCAGCTTGTAGACTTCAGTTTTTATGCAGTTTAACAAACATTATCATGGCCCGTGTCAGACTTCTGATGACATCACTATGGAGGGTGGTAATAGCCAGTCAGCACAGACCTATATAAACCCAGTGCGTGCAAATGCCTTCATTCGGACCATAAGAATGAATGGTTAGACGTCTTCTAATGGAAAGCTAGCTGATGCTGTTGCCCAAGGAAATGGCTAGCCATCACTACAAAGCCAAAGCAGAAGCTAAGGCACCACCAAAACTTCAGAGATTCTCTGAAAGCTGATCACAAGCCCAGGAGGCATCACTTAGGTCACAAACAAAAAGCTACAATAAGCAAGAGAAAGCCAGCAAATGAGGACCAATGCTGTCATGAAGTGAAATCATAGGCAGAAAGCGTACTCCCTGGAAGAGTTGTCTTGGAAATGGTGAGCAAGGAAACTGGCAGATATTTGGTTTTACAGCACTCATGGAAACAGGTTTTGTGTAAAATACTGCATTCTTTGTAAATAATCAACACAATCCCACAGAGTTAGTAATTGACTTCTATAAACAATTGTCCTTGCAAACCCTGAACATTGCCTAATTTCTCCATCCAAGGGGCATTAATATCTTGTCCAGGAGACTGAGTAATTAAGGATGAGGTAGATTTCTAAGGGTTAAACTGAAAAAGGCAGAAATGTCACTACTTTAATAATGCAGTGAACAGGACAACTTTTCATTGGTGACTCACTGTTGAAAGGCTGTTCCGTACACTACTTACCCCTCTGCTTAGTTTGGACACACTGTACTCAGGGATGCTACCAAAATCAATACTGTAGATAAGATTACAGACTCGGATAGAGTCAAGGAGATGCTGCAGGGAAATAAAAACCAGTAATTTGAAAGTGCATGGCATAAAGAGTACCCTATTCATTTGCAAGCAATTAGCTACCCATAAGGGTAACTAAAAACATCCATGGCAGATGTCAAAGAAAATGTACTGAGACACCTTCCTTCTTAATAAATTCTAAAACATTCCCTATGCAAAAGGACATAATGGAGACAGAAAGGGGCAACTTAAATGGTTAAAGTGGTTTATGGGGCAGTGATAAAGCAACACTTAAGGTAATAGGCAGGGAGGTGCCCTGTAGTAGCTCTACTATAACAACTAGGATGCTGGGGAGAACAGGAAAACAGAGCACTGAGGACTGTACACTCTCGCTAAAGAGCATCTCCATTGCCTAAATTCCAGTATATTTCCCTCTTGGGGAAAGGGTGAAGAAAAAAGGGAGAAATCCAGTGATTACGGGGTATGAGAATGAGGAGAAGGAAGAGGAGTGGGAGTCAGAGAGTGAAAAACAGAGCAGCCGGCAGTGGTCTGGAGGAAGGGTGAGCAACAGCAGGTCCTGCGATAACACCAGCACCTTTTTTCATACATTTTAATGAAGTTTAAAAATAGCCTCTTGAACTGAGAAGAAACAACACAGCCGAATTCTGAGGGACTAGGACTCCTTTCCTGGCTCAAAGCAGTGATGCCTCCTGACTGTGCTTTGAAGGACTGGTGTGGGTGATGATCCCACAGGAGACTCCAACGAGGCATCTGGAAGCCAAGTTTCTGATGGCTCCTTGTGGAGAGAGCAAGGCCTTCAGTGAAAGGCAAGGAGCCACCATCTCCAGCATCCAGCACCATGGTGAGGCCTGCATGGAGCTCTCCTTCCTCTCCATCATTTCTCTCACCTCTTGGTCTCCTATGCAATAGGGTCTCACCCTGCTCCCTCAAGTGCCCTAAAATGTGCTTTCCCAAAAGGCTGCACTGCCAGGTGCTGTGCATGCTCTGTGCTAATTCAGATGTCTTTGCAGAGAGAGTTAGACTTTGGAGAAAAGAAGATCCAAACTACCCCAAACTAAACCAGTGTGCAGACTGGAGAAACAAGGGCTGGCTGGGTTACTCCCTGTGATATGTGGGTCAGTGATTAAGATCCTGCAGGAGCTTTTCAGGCTCAGAAAAAGCTCTTCAATCACAGCTGAGCTGAGAAAGGTCAAAGTATTTGACTGAGGAACCGTCAGAGATTTTCAATGAAGTGCCGCTTTGTTTAAAGAGCTTAAGAGGGGGAAGTTTACTAAAGTACAATAAATAAACTCTGGCAATCCAGTTTGAACAAGTTTCTTATCTATGGTTTCAGAAAAGAGAGGGAAAGCAGCAGGTCTGGGACTGAGGCAGTGGCAGTAGGTGTCCTGGGAGCTGCACCTGCCCCAGCAGTGGGAGTGCTCCTCTAAAGTTGATTTATCTTTCCATTTGAGCGCAGAAAAGGATAATAAAAAGTTGCACTCTTTACTGTAGAGAAACTTGTTCTTTTATCAAGAATGAGAGTCCTGTTTCTCACCTATGTCTGTGAGGAAGCAGTTTGCATACCCAGCCGAGGTACGGAAGTATCGGTGTCTGTCCTAACTGCTCTAACAGAGCTTCTACTAAAGAGACAATTAGGCAGGCAAGCATGTGTAAATAATTTATGATAGCATATAAATGCTTTCAGGAGATGGAAATACTAGCTCTGAAAGTGCTCTCTGCTCAAATGTGAAGCAGCACAAGTTCCATGGCTGGAAGCCATACAAACTGAAATGAGACATAAAATTTACATTTGGACCAAGAGGTTGTTTAACAGTGGACCAGACTGTGATTCACGTGGTGAATTTCTCATCTCTTGATATCTTCGTATCAGAAGTGCAAGGTTTTGAGGACAGCATGTTGATTAATAGGTACTAACTGACCCACCTCACCACCCCCCCCAAAAAAAAAAAAGAGATTGGCAGGACACATGGAAAGCATTTGTGATGGGCTGAGGGGTAGAGTGAGGCAATTGCTGGTTTCCTTGGCTTTCGAGTCACTCTGTGGATCTGTGAAGTTAGCTGCCTATAACAAAATTCAGCAACTTACTCCTTTGAAATCAAGATAGAATTCATAAAATACAATTTGTATCTTAAAAGTATTTGTTCTAAAGTTAAGTCCCAAGCCAACTTTTCTAATACCCATGGGTCTTTAAAAGCTACACAGTCTTTAGCTCAGGTCTCAACTTGACCATCTCTCTTCTGGTTATTTCAGCACCAGAAGAGATTATGCAGAAAAAGTCAGAATCTTTGCTGGCCAGAATGTCAAGTAGGGGAACCTCAGTCCCAGGCAGGCTCCCCAGCACTTGACCCATTACAGGGCACATCAGTTATCTTTGTACCTGCCCTGGAGCTGGGTCCTTGGCCAACAGGAGACGTCTTGCCTCCTAGTGATCTATACCAGGACAGCACTGGATGGCTTGAAATAACTTCCTTTTAAACATAAATCAAATAATCATGTATGATTTGATTGTGACTTTTTACTTGTATTTGGAATTTAGATTTATATTCCTACACACAGACTGATTCTCACTGGTTGGTAGTTACTAAAATATGTTGGTTTGTTACTAAAAGTAGCCCATAACTACAAGTGGTATTTCCTTTTTGTTCACCAAGGTGATATACTATACATACATTAAATACATAGTTTTAAAATAACAGTTCTTGTCCTGAATGAACCAGAATAGTTTTAATGGGAACATTTGACGCATTTACAATAAAATGATACCTTAGACAAAGAACGCATTATTCACAGAAAAATAATCAAGCTAATGGTTTCTGATCAGCATGGTCTTCAGCATTTTAAAACTAATAGATGTCACTCTCTCACACTTCATTTATATAAGTAAATTGGAAGAGGAAACCCAGCTTTTTGGGTTTTTTTCCCCCAAATCTCAGCTGGTTTCTCAAATTCTATTACATTATTGAAATAGCTATTCAGTCGAACATATCTGATAGGAAGAAAATATCCTTCCAGCAGAAGAGACTACAGCTTGCCAAAAAGAAAGTTAATGCTTTAGCAAACTCTGTTTCCTGAGGTCAGCTAGTGATTTCATAAGTAAATTGTCTTTTACATATATTTCATTTATGCAGATATATGCTGGCAAACTGGTGTTCTTTACAGAACCAAAAGATTTTAAATCTAAAAATCTAAATGTTAGATCTACACTTAATACAGGCCATGCCTTGAAACTCAAACCACTAAAGGGCATTTAGTTTTAATAAGAAAAATAACAATTAATTCTGATTTTTTTCAATTTAGGATTTTGTCAGTTAAGTGCCTGCTGTTATCTTAGGACATTGCAAAGTTGTTGTTGCAGCTGACAATAATCCTTTGCAAACTTCTCAGCCTCACCAGAACCTTGTGACTGACCAATGTGCTTGGATCACATAGGGTCAACTGAACAAATGAAAGCCAAGCAAGAAAGGAATATCTCTTCCATAAGAGTTCAATCTTATAGACTCGGGGAATACTACATTATCTTATTTCAGTGTTTTGCACTTTTTTTCCCCCTTCCTTATCATGCTAGCTCTGATTTCATGGAGGATTTTGGAGCATTCTTCTTCCTTCCTGAGGCGCACAACAATTTGGGTCGCCCGCCACAAGCTTTAACATTTGTGTTTAAGGTGTTGCCCTGGAAAATAACTTTTGTCTTCAAAACAAAAAAACATTCAGCTTTCTGAATATATGTATGATATTACCTTTATATTATGAAGGCATATTGCCTGTGAAAAAGTGTTAAGTGGTAAGCACAGCCTCCAGGATCAGAAACAGAATCAGAATGGAAAATTTTAGTCATTGCTTTTCTCCATGACAATGGAGGAATGTCATTACAGGCATCATACAGAGACAAAAGTCTTGGACATCATAAATAACTGTGTTTTCTCAAGAAAAATGAAAAAAAAAACCCAACCCTCTAGTCTAGATGAACAGTAGATACGTACAAAAACTTTCTTGTGGGGACTGTGCAAAATACAGTTCAAGATATAATCATAAAAAAGATACTCTGCAGTGCCTACGTTACCAAAGTTCAATGTTCTAATAGGAGATAAATGTCAAAATGTCAGTGATATTATAATGGCATTTTAAGTGCAAGTAATGAAAACAAGGAAGCTTGTTAAAATGGGCTTAGAGTCTCTGACCCACAAAAAAGGCCCAAATCCAAACAAATGACAACCCAAATCCAAGTCATGGCAAAAATAAAAAATATGTATAATAGCCTTTATGATTTAGCAGTGGAGTAAATGAGCTGCCTGAATTGAAAAACCCAGGTTGACTCCAGTTGAGGAAAATAGACAAGAAAGTATATCCTGGTAGTTAAATGCAAAAGTATAAGAGGAAATGCTGAAATGATCTTGAGAAGCAACAAGCAAATGTCATGAAAACTATTAAAAGTCTTTTCAAACATACTAGAAATGCTGAAATGATCTTGAGAAGCAACAAGCAAATGTCATGAAAACTATTAAAAGTCTTTTCAAACATACTAGAAGCAGGAAGCGCATCAGAGCTGGGCATGTAAACAAGGTAAAGAATAGATGCTCAGATGACTAAGCGCACAGGGAAAAAAAAAAGAAAAAAAAAGAAGAAAATAGAAAACAAAAAGGAAGAGGAAAAAAGAAAGGACAAAAATAACTAAAATATAAAGAAATAAAATAAAAAGGAAAGGGGGAAAAAGAGAAAAAGCCCAAAGGACTCTGTGTCAGGATTCAGCACAGAGAGGCATAAGGAAGTTTGCACAACACAGTCTTTATTTACAGGGGTGTGGCTGAGGGTTTGTGTCAAATTGAACTGTCAGTGGAGAAGTTTTAGAGCAAATCAATAAAGTGAGAAACAACATATAGCCAGGAGCAGGTAACAATCACTCGAGGGATCTAAGGGAATTCAAATATAAAATTGCTGAACTTTTCACAGTAGTGTGTAACCTATCGCTTACATTGGCCCAGATTCCAGAGTAATGGAAGGTGGCAAATGTGGCCTCAATTTCTAAAATAATCTCCGGAGGGGAGCCAGGAAACCAGAGAATTGTAAATCTGACTTCCTGCTGAGGCAGACTGATGGAAGTTACAGTAATGAGCAGAATTAGTAGACGTGAATATATACAGCTTACTGGAGATACTGAGCAGGGTTCATAAATAAAGAAATCATGCCTCACAAATCCTGTACAGTTCTTTGAAAGGATCGTTGCACTTGTAGACGAGGGCAACTTAAGCAAAAAAATGACCTTTGGATTCCTAAACCTTTCAATAATATCCCTTCCCAAACAATCTTACAGAAACCTAATGTCACGGGGAGATTGCTGTGCATTAGTAACTGCTCAGAGGAGACAGAACAGCAGGCAGGAATAAATGGTGGCTGTTCTTCCTGGAGCAGTTACACGGGGAGTCCTGGTGGGACCTGGCTGGGAATGGCCACAAATCACCTAGAAAAACTGAAGAACAGGGAGAGGAGAAAATATGCTGGTGTTTTGGAAGCAGTCAGGACAATCTAAACTGAAGCATACTGGAGAATTTCATAAGTTTGCATCACGATGAGTAGGTGATAAAGTGGAAGATAAAATTCGCCCTTGATAAATACAAAGTAATACAGTGTGGGAGTGCAGTCCTGATCACACTTAGGCAATGATCAGTTTTAACTGTATTTGTTTGGGAGGTGAGGGAGACCTTAGGACAGTCCTCTAGAGATTATCTGCCTGACGACTCTTCCTTGTCAAAAAGGCAAGCAACTTTAGGGATGGACTACAACAGTATTAGAAAACATATAAGAAAGAAAGATAACAAAAATGAGAAGGGACTATGGAAAAAGGAGCTTAAATATGAAGATTGTTAATCCTGGAAAAATAAGATCCAAACAAGACAATTGCAAGAGTTATAAAAATCCTGAGTGATACAGAGGAGGAAGAAACAATTAGGTTTTTCCCAAAAGAAGAACTGGAATCATCCAGTGTGTCCAAAATAAACAAAACTAAATAATTTTCCACATAGCACACACAAAATTAAGAAATTGCTATAGGATGCCATGGAGGGTTAGCATCTAAACAGGTTCAGAATAAAATCAGGTGGCTACATGGAGTGAGATCTGTGGCTGCTAAACAGCTATGCTGCTCAGCAAGTCCCTAAGCTCTCATTTCCAGAAATTTGGGAAGTGTAACAACATAAGGATTACACTTGTCCTGCTTCACATGGACTCTCCTCCTGTTTGTCAGATGGAGTAGATGGACCCTTGTTCTGACCCAGCATGTCATCTTTAAATTCTCTGTGTGCTTTTGTGTATTTCAGCAATTAGTTATTTGGCAGCATTGAGGCAAGAGGGAGGTGACCTGATGGTTGTGATGATGCTCAGGTGCACTGAAAAACCCAGGTGAAAGAAGCAAGGTTCTTTTGTACATCCAAATGGCTCAAAATAGTTGATAATCCTTCAAGACTGAAGTCTGTCATGTTAAAAAGTATTTATCCCTGGACCAAGGGAGATGCACAGGTAGCAGGTTTGGGTAGAAGACAGGAGTGTGCTGTAGTTGGAAAGAGGAAAATTAATAACACAAAAGCCCAAACTGTTACTGATGAAGCTCTAACGGCTTTAAAAGATAAGGTTATCCACTGGGTATCTTGGGATTCCCCTGTGCCATACTTCTCTCCCTAACATTGAAGATTCACAGAAATCCCTAAAATAGCAAGGGGGGAGAGGGAAGGGGGGGGAAGTGTGATGAGCTGGCTTCACTGCACATTATAAACTGTAGTCTGTAAAATGGTCACGGTTGTTCTTAATAGCACGAAATCTCATTTTTAAACCAAAATAACCGGTTTGAAGAGCGTCCAAGTTCCCCACAGCCCTACGGCAGGAGTTGCTTTGCTGGCTGACAGCTCTCCAACTCCTGGGAACTGCTGCTCTCTGGTGCCCATCTTCCAGAGCAGAACCAGAATGATTTCCCTTTCATCCTCCTCGTCCTGCTTTTGGTGTTGCTACCGACCCAACTCATCGGGAAGCAGTCACCCCTGTTCGGGTGCGCATCCCTTCTAATTATGTGTCGGCAAATAGCATGCAGTCCAATTGTTAAATGAGCCAATGTAATATGGAAATGAGGTTGAGTCAATTTGAAAATTGGGCTTTATACAGCATAGAGTCTTCTACACGTGACATCATGAATGGTAAAGAAAATTCTAATTTTGGTAGTGGGGGTAGTCAAATTTCAACATTTCCATCAGAAAATGTCTGGACTCCTCATTTCAAATGTCTGGACTCCTCCTCATATCAAAACTGTTTTAATTTTTAAATTGATGGAGACATCTTGAAAATGCAGTTAAATAAGCTGAAAACGAAACAAAGCCCCCCTTTTTATAGCTGGGTGGTTGAATCATTGTTTCTCAGAGAGACTGTTTGCTTTACAAAGTGTATAAATCTTGTGCTGGGTCCCTGTAGTCACAAGGGCCTTTGATGCATTTTGCAAGTGATGGCTTAAGTTCTGTTTTTATACTACAGAAACTACACGGCTGAAATAATGAATGCTTCGGTAATATATCTTTCACTCTTTATTGCTTGTTTTCATCATGGTTCTGTCATTTTTATTCCCTCTGCAAGCCAGTACATCTTCCTTGAAGTTACAGACTGGTGAACTAAATAAATGTAAAGAAGTGACTGTAGAACTTTCTATTAGAAGTTCTCTCTTTTCCACTTTAAATAATTATGTCCTATAAGCTGCACAAAGGAAATAACAAAGTCAGACAGTAAATCAGAGGCAGTAAGTAGAAAAAGGGACTCTTGATGGTGGCTTCAACTACTGAAAATGGATATATGCGTGAGGTAGCAATACTTTACAAAGTCATAGTTATTTTCTGGCTTTATTGAAATGCCTGCTGCTCATTACAGAGATTTAAGAGGTTGATGCCATGAGGTGTAACAGCTATATTTAATGAAAGTTGCGGCACTCCTGCTTTCTGGGTTACTGCAATTATGTTTTACACAAACCTTAGAAGCATTAGGTTACCCTTGAACTGATCATCAAAACTTCCCATGTTGTTATTCACAGTCATTTCAACATCCATTACTTGTAATAACTGCACAGAGTTTTTGTTAAGACTTCTACTTCCTACTCCTGCTGTTTATGTCCAAATCCTTGTGTTTTAAATATTACATGTGCTAATTTCAGGTACAGAGAAATTAAGATTAAAGGTTTAGAGTGGAACAAAGCACCTACCCAGATACTTATCCTTTTATTCTAAGAACAGCTCCATTGGCCTTAAAGCACTTTGCTTACATGCTTAATACAAGCTATGTTAAGAGCTTTGCTGGATTTGAAAGTGAAATAGTTTTAAATCACTATTTAGAGACCCTTGCAAAGGAACTACGAAACACAATCTGTCTCGGAATAGCATTCTTCCTCTTTAGCTGTATTTATAATAATGAAAAACTTTTTCTATAGGACAGAATACCTACACTATTATCTTCTCTCCACCTATTGAACATGTGGTCTTGGTTATCTCTATCTACCACATCCTGCTCCACAGTCATTATTTTTGCTGGGTTAAGTGATGGATATGCAAGGTAGAAGCATGCTGGAAGCTCATGTAATGCATCCCTCAGGAATAGCTTTGCAAGGATCAAATGGCTTAGGTGCCATTGGGTAACCAAAGTACTCATTCACTTAAAATTATAGTCTTCATTTCCATTACTCTTAAAATTATTAAGATTACAGATAAAATGATGTATTCAATCTGGACTGCATAAGTAGAGTGAACAAACAAGGAGAGGGGAAGGGCTCTCTGTTCTTGAAAGAGGCTCTGGATTTAAAGATATTTTTCAGAAAAGATTGTCCATTTGCAGAAAACATCTTTTTTAGAAGCATCTGAATGCAAGTTTTACAAGTGAGACTTCCAGAAGAACAATTTTGATGCAATTTCTAATCAGAATGCATTTGACTCAAAAGCTTAGCATCAATCAAATGGGAAGTTTGTCCATATTTTTCAAAACTGCGATCTGAAATGGTCTTTTTTAGATTTTATTAAAAATAAAAACTGTGTTCTTTTGATGTGATAATGCCATGTAGAATAGAGGTGTGTTTATTACATTACAGTGAACCAGGAATCAGGGACACATGTTGAGGACTGATAAACAGTAGATGATGTGAAAGAAGTGAAGTGTAGTCACTATCCTTCTTAGGTGATGACACCTTTTCAGGGTGTCATTATAAAATAGCCAGAAAACTAAGCTATTAGAAGAATATTTCCACAAGAAAACTCATGCACTCAGACTCTTCTAAAGTGAATAAGCCTTGTGGTCATGTCCAACAAAAAGAAGAAAAAGATGACAAAAAGAAAGAATACAGATGTGGCATTAAAAAAGATAACTACAGTCTTGAAATGGTTATAAAATGTCACAGACCTTATAAAACCTTATTGCTGTTAAAAATAAGAAAATTAAAGGTTACCAGATCAAATCTACCTTCCATTCAAAAAGAGAGATAAGGAGTTAGGAGGAAAAGTGCAGCAAGAGGTTCTTGTGCTGGCAAAATCTAAGTCTACTTCTAAAAATTAAAACAGACACTTTTCATGCGAGTGTTTAATCAATGTAAAATGTTAGCACAGAAGTATCCTGTTTTATTTTGGTTTTCTTTTGGATATACAGTCACTTCATATAAATAGCACTTCTCCTTACCATCCTTACATAGTCATTTTTATCATCTCTTGGCATCATGTGTTCTGGGATATCTACGTCCACAACGGTTATTATTATCCTATAATTTGTCACTTACAAATGTGGGCTACATTTTAGCTGCCAACAGCACAGCAATCATCTGTGGTTATAGGTTCCAGCTGAATATTTCCAAGGCATTTATGTGTTGTGGTTGCAATAGAGCTATTCTTCAGATCACTTCACAAAATTAGGAACCCATGAGGTCATTTCCAATAAACAATTACCATATAATTCACTGAGTGATTGGGGGGGGGAGGGGAGGAAGCTGTTGTGTCTTGCTTATTGTGCATTCCTTAAATGAGCACAAGGTGGAACTGGTAAAGGAGCTTGAGTGATACACGGCAAATAGCCGTGAAATATGAGAGNTAGAAATTGAAGTTTGGAAAGATGCTGATGGAAACAGAAGTGCAAACTCATCATAAAGGCTCACTGGTGTTTTTAAGGTGTGGGTGTTGCCCTATTGATAAAGAAGCTGTTGTACTAGATACGTAACTTCCAACAGTTGTTTTGGGTTCATGGACTCATATGAGGAGGAGAGGGCCATTCATACCTTGACTCGTTCTCTCCTGCACCATATCTGTCTCCAAGATGTGCAGATGTGCTGTGACATGATGAGTGAGGTTTGGCTTCATTTTGTATTCCTCCTTTCCTGCTCACAATCTTTCCTCATGCACTGTGGGATTGCAGAAGCAATTAAAACAGCCTACGTGAAGATGAATTATCTATCCCCATGGCATCTCCGAGAACCTGACCTGGGTAGATGCATGGAAAAGGTATGAAGGAAGGAGATGAGAGGCAGTTAAGTGCTGAGATACCCCAAGGTGTGCATTGCCTAATGTTGCCTTCCATGTCTCTTCCCGGTCACTTGTTTGAGTAACCCCTTTGCACACTTTTCATTGCCGCTGTGAACAGCTGTGCTGGCACCACAGCGGCACAGTGGCCGATGTCCTTGCACTGTCAACTGCTGAGAGAAGGAAAACAACACGGGTGCCCATCAAGCAGATGGCTGCACGAGACATTGGGCAATACATTATCTGTATTGGAATGCCACGGAGGCACTAGCAGAGGAACACTCCTCAGGTCTCCCTCTGAGGTTGGTGGTACAGATACTGGTAAAAACAGTTATGCCAAGGCCGAATGATCTTCAATTTATTTTTTTTTTATTCTGAGCAAATCCATCTAAAACTGGTGTCATAAAAGATTCCCACCAAACATCTCTGACAACTGGATCAAGGCTTTTTTTTGACTGCTGTCTATTATACACCACCAGTCCAAAAATGTGATGGGCTCTGCCCAGAGAAAAGTAGACTACTGCTTGCATCAAGCCAGCAGGAATGTAACCACCAACATATTGAAAAGGTTCCGCATGTAAAATATTCAGCTTTAAGAAACAAGGCCTGAAGTCCTTATATAGTCTAACAGGGTTCTGGATTTGGCTGAAGTTCATAAGCTTACATTCTGTCTGTACAAATAAGCCCCTAGAAGTCCCATCAAGACATTTCTAACACAGAACTTCTTACAGTTTAAAATTAATAGTCAGTAATAAGTCATTATGATTTTACATAATAAATGAGCTATAAGGGTTTGCAGCCAGTTCTTAAACTTCCAGGAACTGTGCTGCAGGATATAATATTTCTATAGAGAACTTCTGTTGTGCCACAAAATAGGTCTACAAATGTACAGCAGGGTGTCTCCTCTTCTACAGTCCTTCTTGTATCTCTATACCATATATTAAAGTCGTGCGTCAAGCAATAAGCTCACGTCTTCTTGTAACTATTTTCCAAAGATGTCTTTGCGCCTTCCAAAAAGATGGAGAGTAGAGATAGAAAAATAAGTTGAAATTTTCAGTTTCCAGAGGAGTAAAATCTCAGCTCCCCAACTGCTGCTTTTGTTTCCCTGCACTAATACTTGTATCCTCCCCATCTGTGCCTGCACCTTCAGCTTCACTGTGTTTTATGTTCATATTCTACTCTGGGTTAGAAAAAAAAATGAGATTGAGAATTGAGAAAAGGCAATTATAAAATATCAATGTAATACCATTCACCCAGGTTTCAAATAAATAGCAAGCAACTATAACATATTAAAACGGAAATAGATTTTTTAATGTTTGGGTTTGCTTTTTTTTTTTTTGTTACATAAACAATCTCTTGCTAGAAGCTCTGGGAACTGGTAGAGCCTCATAAGCAAAGTTAATTTCCTTTAAAAGAAAATTGGAAGAAAAATTACACATGGAGCAGCATTATTGATATACAACAAATTTATAATGAGCTCTTTCTTAAAGCTGCTAAAACCAGTAAAAGAATCCATGAGAATATTCCTTCAAATGATGACATTTCTTTATTTCAGTTATTTTAATAATTACTGGAGAATTTATGCATGCTTTTCTGTGTTAAATTAAAGAAACTGTAAAAATAATTTTGCTGGAGAGAATTGTTTAAAGAAATAGTGCAATTTCCATCAAAATGGCAAAACACTTTTAAAAATATTCTAAAATGTATTAACATGAACTCCTGCACTGGAAATCTAGTGCAAAGGATTAAGTTAATTGTCACTGAGACCACATTTTTATTCTGATTTTTTTGTGTAGACATAGTTAAACAAAAGAGTGTTTCGGGTTTTTCTTAATCAGTGACTTAAAACACCCGTATAATTTTCTAGAGATAAAGAGTTTTTTTTTCAAATTGTAATAAAAATAAACAAAAAATAGATTCTGGGACTTCTAGAACAATGCCAGAACAGATTAAAGAGTTAGAATACATTCAAAATGTATTAGTTTGTAATTTTTAACCGCGGTACTGGGGAATATTATTTCTGCTTTAAAAAAAGGACAGTTTGTGAACACCAGAATTGCTGAATAAAAGGAGCTGATCTTGCAACATGTTTGTTGAGAAACCATTAACGTGCTTCCCGTTAAAGAGCAACTGGCACATCATAGAAGACTTTTATGAACATTCTGATTTTAATTAATCCCTTGGGGTTCTCCAGTGACCTCAGGACAGTTACACAAGGATGAGATTTGTCTTCTTGTTAGAAACAATTCTGTTTATAAATATGTCTTTAATTTTGGTAGGAGCTGGGTGGATTCCTCACTCTTTCCCATTAGACAATATGAGTACAAAAATGAGTTATTTGTTCTTTTGTTTGGCTGCTGCTTAATGAGACTTCTCAGTTCTAACCAAGCTTGTTATGGGGCTCACCTGTTGCTGGGCTTGCGTTACACAGCCAGCTTTTGTACGGCCTTACACGCTCTCGTTTGCATCTACGGCACACTTTCTATCATCTTCTAGATGAAGCGGCCAAACTTGCAGCTTCCAAGACTAGGGTTAACCCAGGGGAAAAGGGTATGGTCTTTTTTTTTTCTCTGGCTGTGATTTCTGAGTTCACGTGAGCTCAGTACGCCATGTGAAGTTAAATGGGAGCAAACCAACACAGATTAAGATCACAGTAAACCCTCCCATTAAAACCACCAATCTTTGCCTTGGCCATAAATCTTCCCATGCGTTAACCTAATGCTTGATCTCATTCACAGCAAGTAGCTGTGATGTTACAAAGAGGCATCCCAATCGCTTGAGGAATGAGTAGCAAGAGCTATTGAACTTGCATAGTTCCATAAATTCCTACCTCTATGTAAGGAAGCTTGTTAATGTATCAATAAGGAAAGGTGGGGAGAGGAAGACATGTGAGATCAGAACCGCATCCATGCCAGCATTATACCTCCTCCTTCAGGGGAGAGTGAGTCAGAAAGTTTTGCCTTCCACACATCCTTGCTTTGAAGTGGTTCATTTTGGCCTGATTTGACTGTGCAGGAGACATTGCAAACCAGCATTTGTGCTGATACTGTCAGCCCTCCGGTAGGTAATGAATCTGGTGTAGACAGCCACCACAGCACTGCCCAAAACGTGTTCAAAAGCATCAATCATGGGCATTACACAATGTATTCCGTAGCTAGTTACATGCAGAAATCTCACCAGCTGGGTTAATCTTGTAGAAGCAAGTACAATTAGATGATATTTTATATGTATTACAAAGGCTGAGCCACAGGGCTCAGCGCCAAGCTCCGCTCTCATAAACAGCAACATAAATCCAGAGCAACTCCCTCAACTTCAGTGGAGATTACATCAAAGCTGAGCCAGGATTCATATTCTAGGATTCTAGGTTGCTTCCCACTGCCTACACACAGCCTACTACATTGCCTAGTCTGAACCCTGGATGCCTCATTTATGGCACCTTAAAGGAACAGTTACTCAATATGTACACAAATATATATATTTTATATATAGATACATTTTGTGAATTGTTAGTGATGCTGGAAATAGTAACTTAACATGAAGACTTTCCTAGTATAGATTTTGCATTTCAAACGAGTAAATGCCTTCTTGTGCATGCACCTATGTGATGTTCCTACAGACAGTAGAATATATAGACATGTATGAGAGCCTCGAAGAAAGGAAGACAAAGGGAACTTTAACAAAACCACAGAGAGGGAGATGACAGGGTGATTTCACAACTATTATTCCAAACTTGCAGCAGTGACAATCAACACTCTGGACGACTGCACTGGGGACAAAAATCAAGTGATACATAGTGTGTTTTGGACCTTTGACATGACTTTTAAGTCAATTTTCCCGTCTCCTAGTGTAGCCCTTTAATGAGGATATCCTGTGGCTTGGGTAGGACAGTCAAAGAGCAAGAGCTTACAGAGAACCTATTTTTAGTGGAATCTCCTACAGATAAATGGCTTTTGAAATGATGACAGTGCTTGGAGATCTGTCTTTCTCTCCTGTCTTTCTCTCCTGAATGACATTTGGCCAGTTGCAGCCATATCAGCGAGATGTAGTCACTAAATGTATTAAATTCCTACAGGTTCCATGATCTTTTGCGATCGAGTGAAGGAGAAAGACCTAAGGTAGCACTGTTAGTGTGAGCTTTGAACTCTACTGCTACACACTGAGCCACCCAGGAGAAGGGAAATTTAAATATCACAGTCATAGGAAATGCCTCCATCAGAGCTTGCACCATATGGGGCACAGAATGACGATAGTCACTGAGGCACAAGCAGTCAGAGCTCATCGGTTCTTCTGCTCAGGGAACTGCATCTTAAACCAATGGGAAATATTATGGTTCCACCTCAAAATGTGATAAGGCGTAGAAAGTTAAAATCTGAAAGTGATTTTAAGCTGTTACTTTAATTTTCCAATAAGTCTCTAGTAATTTTCTAATTGGCAGGGACCCTTTAATTGCTGCTTTAAAAATTTATTCTAAAATGGTGTCATTAATTTGTTTCTGTGTGTTGAGATTGTCCTTCTTAATGGTTTTTAAAAAACAAAATTTTCATTGTTGCACCTCGCTAGGACTCGCTGGTGAGCTCCGAGAGATTTGTTGCAGTTGGGTTTTAATCTGGAACTTTCTGGCAGCCTTGAGGATAAAACTTTGATTTAAATATGACTTTTGTAGCCCACACCCACTTGAGCAGATAAAATGGTCACTGAATGTACATGTCTGGATGGGTTGACTCCTGGGAATTCTGCCATTCACCACAGAAGGTCCCTGTATGCATTGCAACCTCCACCACAGCTCAGCATTGACCTAAGATGTAACAATCAGTCCAGCTGTCACGATTGCAAAGGAGCCCTTGAAAACAGATATCCCAGAGCATGAGCTTGCATCTGTCTGGGCAGTGGTTGGGAAATGCGAACTCCGACTTTGTGTCTCCTACTGGCTGTTAACTGTAGTTTAAAGATGGCATATTAGGCACTGAAAACAAACAAATCATGTGCATTTAGTTTAGCAGTCAACTAAACAAAATTTGTGCTCCTGTAGCTCATTTTCAGATGGTAAAAAACCACACCAAAACCTTTAGTTTTTCAAAAGCCAACACGTCTCATGGGGAGCTTGTATCCAAGTGTCACAGATGGCAAGCACCACGTATACAAAAGCCTGAATTCATCCATGGATACTTGATGTGGGTGTGCCATGCTCATACTTGGAAAAGAAATACTTGATTGCTTTCCTACTGCTTTTCCCAACAGCAGCAAGAAGTCAAAGCCCATGCTTTATCTGCTGGACCCTGCCCTTCAGACCCACAGCAGATGTCAAGAGCATTGCTTCCCAGAAGACATCACATAGGAGCTCCCCCCTGCCATCCTCATCAGCCGATGGACTCTGGGGGCTGCTGGACCCTGCAGAATGCCATGACCTTGCCTGTGTCCCAACTCTCCTCGCTAATGGTTGACGATCTTCAACCTGCTGTGGTGCCAGAACAGGCAGAGGTCAGGGTCCTTGGCTGTGCCAAGCACTGTCCTTTGAACGGGAAGCAGCAGCAGCAGCAGCAGCGTCTCATGCCTGGGGATGGCTTGGCCACCAACTGCCAGCTGCAGTGTTACTCATTATCTCAGCCGCACGCATGACTGGAGTTACAATCATTTCTACCAGCTTGAGGATAAAACTCTAAATGTACAATTTCCTGCCCTTAAGGCCTTGGCTTTCAATGATATTTAAAATGTGCACCTGTCATTTAGATGAAAGAGAGAAATAAGTGCCTAAATCTTGCTCAGGTACTGGTTTTAGACTCTCCTCATTGCTTTCCAAACAATCCCTCTTAAGCTGGGAAATTTAACAGACCCAGGCTTGTTCAACTGCACGTACATAAACCAACTAAAGCTGCAACTGAAGGGCAGCACTAAGAGAGGAATCGGGGTCTGGAAGGCAAAGGCCTAATTAGCTGTGTTGTGTTAGAAGATCTGATAACAAATACAAAGCAGAACGTTTTTTAGATGATCTGCATCAACAGGGAAGACTCCTGTTGTTTCTTAACCAAGCAGGAGGGTAATAAACCTCTTGCTGTGCTGGTTCGTTAGGGGTGGAATGCATTGTGACTAAGGAAAAGGAAAGCAGCTCTGACACTTATAACTGATGAGGTTTTTCTATTTTTTAATGAGACTAGCTGCCCTGACGTATTCAGGTCTTCATTATTGTAATGATACCACAAAGTAAATGCAGGCAAAGTTACGTGAAACCAGACGAGTGTGGTAGTCGGAGTTACTGCGGAGTCATATTTACAGACAGTATCTAATGAATATGGAAATTGGCTGATTTGGAGATTAAAGCATGTTAAAAAAGGGTTCCTTGGAGTTCCTTCTCAGGCTCATGTTTTGACACTATTTTTTTCACCTTGTACCTGTCACGATAGGCTTCCTGGAATGTGAAGCTTGCTTGAATTCAGAGTTCTTAGTACTGGTTTCAATTTTAGTAACAGAGTTCACTTGGATTTTCTCTGTTTTCTGCTGTGCTAAAACACAGCTACATGAAGCCACCATTTTTTTAGCGGATGAACGTAATGAATTTACAACATTTACATCACTGGATGCTTAAAAACAACAGATCAGAAACTTCAGTAAACATTCAGGATCCTGCTCATGATTTTTTTGACAGTCAATCTTCTGAGTTTAAAGCAGACCAAGAACAAACTCAAAAGAAGCTGGTGTTTGCAAACTGTAGGAATTAAACAGTTAAAAATCTACTTGTCACCTAAGGATGCCCGGAGATTTTCCTGTACTCCATCCAATTCAGGACAGCTGTACAGTTAAGCCTTCCCACAGAAATAAAAATCAGAGGGAGGAATTACTCCATCACACTCCATCATACTTGGCATCACACCGGGGTACATGATCTCTGGGTGCAGTAACTTGTTTTGATGAACCAAGGTTTCTACCATGACTGACAATTTCCCACCTCTGCTTTCTGCAGGGTGTGCCACAAGCCCCAGAGGAAGTCATGACGACCTTTATCTTTGTATCAGCTCTACAGGCTGAGCAGGACATGCAACGCAAACGATACCCCAGCTTGGCCCAAGGGTAAAGGTAAGAGAGCACCTTTAGCTGGAGAGGAGGGCATCCTTGTGGTGGGACAGAGGACCCAAGACATTGACACAGCATGTAGAGACCTGCCACACCTTAGGGGAGATACCCCTAAGGTGTCCTGAGTGACTTCTAATGAACTGGTCACTTGTGGAAAATAACCTTTATGCTGAAGCGCATCCAAGCCAGGAGGGTTGAGGCATCCCACCTGAAAGCCAGTGAGAAGGCTGCGTCAGGGGCTGGGTCAGTTGGGCTTGCCGCAGGGACCCATCCCACTGGAGCAGGCAGGTTGCCTGTGTCCCCCTGCCGTGCAGCCTGCCTACCCCATGGAGACAGGAGCCCTCACCTTCCAAACCTTGATGGGCAGAAGGGCACATTTGAAGTGTTTATTTGGGGAACAAAAGCTTCCTTATACCTTGACAGTGGGGCTGCCTTCAAAGCCCTCGTTCAAACAGAGCTGTGTTTATCGAATTCCTCTGCGCTGAGTATATACATGCCTGAGATTTTAATTCTTTCGTAACTGTGAAACGCTTGGTTGTATTTCTATCTGAGGCATCAGGATGGGAATTATTAGATACTTGTGCGAATTTCGGTCTATTTAGATCAAGACTGGGCAAAAATCAAGTACACAGGACTTCAGAGGTTCCCTGAGTAGAGAGACGCGGGAGGAGGGAAATCTCTTCTCCCCAGTGGCCTGTTTTGTGACAAAGTGTGTCATAAAATCTCAGACATGGAATAAAAAAGCCCACATATTGCTTTTGATAACTACTCACCCTCAGGCTTTCCGAACAGATGGGAGCACTAAACACCAAAATTCTTCAGCTTACAAACTGGCAAAAGGCCCGGCAGCGCCGCTAACAGAAGGAGTTGTACGAGCTCTTCATTATTTACAAATTGAAATTCTTCTGGAAAGAATTACTGCAATATGTAGGACATGATCCCAGGGTTTTGGCAAAATGTATTAGTAACATGAGCTATTGATCCTAGGAATTAAATTAGATCTCGGAAGGTTAAAGTGTGACATTGTCTAATGTATCGGGAAGTTTACCTCTAATGGAAAGCTGTTTACACCTGTTGTGAGCGCTTTAGTTAATACATGGAAGTTGGTCTTTCCACGAAGGAATAGGCCAACCGTTCCATTCAAACGGTGCCTGTGGAAAGCAGGTGAGCAGTTCTGGGCTAGATGTGCAATTGTATTATCACTGGCACAGGACCAAAATGCTGCATCTACTTTATCTCCTTTTTTTTTTTGTCAAATATAACCTTTGGGCCCCAAATACGGCAGCGAGGAGATCTGCTGAGAAGGGAGCAGGAAGCATCATGCAGACATTTCCTGCTTCCCCAGGAGTTTCTGCCAACACACTTCATCTCTAATTTGAGAAGGGAGGATGCCATCTGGCATACTGGCTTTAAAGGGAGGGTGCCCACAGTTTACATGGCAGGCAGCAGCTCCGATGGGTCGGGGCAGAGAGAGACTCCTAGGCACAAATCCTCTCGCCAGGTAACTTCCCTCCCCATGGAGCACCCATCAATCAGAAGAGGATGCCTCTCTCTTTGAAATACCTTCCTCATTAAACTTTTTCTGGCACTTCTATTGTTTCCTTTAAATGTTTTGGTGTTGACATGTTGCTTTGTTGAAAAATTCCTGTCCGGCTCTGCTCCGTATCCCTTCCCTCAGTAAGCTGTCAGCGCACTTTGGTTTGCCAGCCATACGGCAGTGACATAACAAGGAAACTTGCAATATGAATCAGTGATATATAAGTGTCTCCCAGAGGATGCAAGTGATGGAAATCCCAGTTATTGGTAGTTATTGGACCAGTGGGAACTTAAAGCTGGGAAAGAGATCGTCTTACCAGTCTCACTGTAATAAACAGAGCCCCTTCTTTGTTCCCCTGAAGCCACTAATTGCAATGGCAGTTACATTCAGGCCCCAATTTTGGGGCCATCCAAACAGGAGTCAGGGAGGCCATTTGAAGCACTGGGATCATCCCACAGGCACATTTCTTTTTCCCCAAGCTTTGGTTCCAATTCAGAACAAGAACCTCAGAAGACAGTCAGACTACGATTCTTTCTTCAGTGCATTTCAGGAATATCCAAACCGGCTTTAGCCGAGGTGCAAGAGCACCGATTCTCTGTAAGGGTCGTGCAAGCTTCAGCTGCAGCCTGCTGTTGCCGTGCCGTGCTTAGAAACCTAATAGCAGGGAGGAGGCTCAGGCACTGCACCTCTGGATCACAGCAGAGGCAGAGTATTTGTTCAGCTGTGCACGTGAAGGTGGGCAGGCTCTTCCCCCTGCTGAGAACTTTACTAGATGTCTCACTGTTTTATTCTCCAGACTTTGCTAAGGAAGACTATGCTGCCTTTTTTTTTTTATTATTTTATTTTAATTTTTTCCCCAGGAAATCCTAGATTCCTGCTCCTGCCAGCTTGCCTGTATGGGGCATCAATAAAAAGCGACTGAGTCAGGCCTCCTTCTGTGCATTTGCACTTTTTCTCCTGTCAGATCTTTTTCAAAAAGCACAGTCAAGTTTTACCAGTGCTCTAACTAGAAAAAAAACCCCAACCCTCTGAAGTACAAAACCAGTTGTCTCTGTTCAGTGTATCTATGGTTTAGCTGCAGCTACCTGCCAGCAGGTCCTGCAGCAGCAGTTGGGTTGTGTTACTCCCTCCTCTCCTACCCTCTGTCATACTCTTCATCAGATTAATTCTTTAAATAGATATTGTACTTTCCCACCATTCTGGGATTGTCAGTCACCTGCTAAGTGGTTTTACGGCTTAAACTCACGTCCTGAGACCTGCAAAAGCTAAAGGTGCTGGCCCTGCCTGTCCTTACCCCCCAGGCAGGTGAGAAACGATGCCAACAGTTACCTTTATTAAGGAAAAGGGGACAGTCATCAGTCTGGGAAAACACACCACTAGGGACACTAGCAAATTGGATCGTGTGCCTCTTCTTCTCTAGTCACTGCCAGTGCTCTCCGTGCTCCTACCCTAGCTGCCAGAAAAATGGTCCCTTGCACCAAAGTCCTCACAAAGGATACACAAGAGGATGCACAGCCCCAGAGTGGTCATGGAAACTTGAAAAGAAGCTGTTTGCCTCGACATGAGGTTTTGGGGGCCATCAAGGACAGCAATAATGACTTCACATGGCATTAGCAAACTTGTGAGTAAAAAGCTTAGGCAAATAAAAACTTACTGCAACACCTCTCTAGGGAAAAAAATTAAAAACCAGTTTAAGATGGTAATTGGACTTGCCAGAGCAATGTGAATTTGTTTAGAAGAGCGTTTTGGTGTTTTGGAAAGTGTTTTCTTCCTGGTGGGGAGCAAACCCCAAATTGCTTCACGTTGTCTGAAAGGAGGTAACAGCCAAGGGGTGCCTGGACCCAATAGCGAAGGCGAGCTGCACTGCCGCAGAGCAGGGCGTGAGTACGCCCATGCCTACATACATGCACACATTCACGCGCACATCAGGCAGGAAGGAGACTGCCAAGCTTTCTCTGAACGATTTCAGCAGAGTGTTTTGATTTCTGCAGTCTGACACATTCCAGCCGTTTAATGAGAATCTGGGGATTTTTACTGAGCTCACATTTAGGGAGTTGAGCAGACTGTTTTCCTGTGGGAACATCAATCCTGTACCTTGCACGGAAATGGCATGAAGTCGCCCTTAATTTCTTTTATTTACTTTTTAAAATCCAGGATCTTGCAGAATACAGGGAAGTGGAGCAAGGTGATATATAACGATCAGAAAAACATGAAATGCTTTTCAAAGGCTTGACATTGAGATGCATGCCTGAAACTCACTGTTGCGTGAGCTAATATCAGGCAAGTAAAAGCAACTGGCTATTTCAGAGGCAAATTTCTGTTTAAAATATGAAATCCCCTCTGCAATCAAGAACAGCTCTGTGTGGTTATTTTTCTGTCTCTCTCCACACTACGCTATCACAAATTGATTTGAGGCAGACAATAGATGAAATGATACCTGACTTGGCTAGATGCCAGCAGCATTCAAGAAGTTATGATTTCCAGGAAGAAATTATGATTTCCAGGAAGACTACATGGTGTCTATCACCTGCAGAACCACGAAGAAAGGCTCACTAGAGAAAACTGGTAAAATTATATGCCTGTGCCCCTTTTCCTCCGCATCCTGCTCCTTTTATTCCTGCCACTTGACCCGAATGTGGCTGCTATCCACGTCCCTCTACTTTGCTGGTCACCCAACACAGGGTCCCACCACATTCCCTGCCTTTTGTCATTGCCTCTCAGAGGAGACCCAGGCAAGTGCTCTGTCAGTGATTTCCCAGCAGGCATCTGCTCAGCTTTTGTTGGAGAGATGGCTCGGCGGCATCGCTTTTCTCCATCTACCTGAAGATGCTGAAAAACGCTGATGGGCTTTTCAGTAAGTAGTTGCATATGTTGAAGTCTGTGTTTTCCCTGTGTCAGAAAATACACTTTTTCCTAACCACTGAGGACTGTGAATACATGTTCTCATGTCTGAATGTATCATTAGACTACTGGTGTGGTATGCTCTTACATACAGAAGGATGTAAAAGCAATACAGTGAGGATAATATGAGGAAGCAGTTTGAAAAAAATAAAATTAAATACAGCTGATTAAAAAAATACCCGAAACAGCACTTTTCTAATGATGATGGAGGAGATGTTTCAGGTTTGGAATAGGATTAATTGGTCACCTTGTTTCACTACTACATTTATGAGTTTGTATGAGAGCAGAGACAGAGAGCTCACTTTCAGCAGCTTCACCTTAAATCAGAATCTTGTTTTAAAGACCCTGTAACCATGTGATGTTTATGAAATACCTTTGAAAGTTCTCCTTCAGATTATTTTATTAATAATTCTGCTCACCAATCACTTGTGCACTTGAACAAAAAGCCACTCTTACGTGATGAAACATCTTGACTACAGCTGAACTAAAGCCCACTGGCAAGAAAAGGGTTATTGTATAAACCTTCCGACAACAGGCAGCCCCGCAAAACCTAGTGTCACAGGCTGAGCTAAAGCAAGACATGCTGCAAGATTATAATCTCCTGTTTGCTGGAGAGACTGCTTCCGTCAACTGAATTGGCAGCGGCACCCAGTGGATGAAATACAGACTGCAAATATTACTCACCCCAAAATTTCCCAAATCCAACGTACTCGCGTCCAGCCCATAAAGAGCTTCCAGCTAAGCTCAGGGAGATCCGAGCAACGGGAAACTGAGGTGTTTCCTTGGAGTACTCAGGAGTGCTAAAAGAGTTGGGCATTGAGGTATCTAACTACCCTTGGAATATGCCCCTTTTTCACTGAAACAGCTAAATATACCATTATTTTCCCATGCAACTGCGGCAGTTGCCATGGGAGGGTTATATGACAATTCATGGGAAGGGATGTGATCCATGTAATTGCAAATAGGAAGCAAAATATCTGCAGTGAGCTCCTGGCTATATATTATCTATGCTATCAACCACTACAATATTCCCTGTTTTTGTCATTACATAGGTTTCGATTTATATATGTACACACACGTCATCTATAATTATATGTATGTGTGTGCATTTGTGTGTGCACACTGGCACGTGGAGCGTTCCGTAGGAAAAAAGACGGACCCGGAATATCAACGCCAAGAGTCCGCTATTTTCTGATCCACGTCATCCACTCTTTAAAAGCTGACATGAAGTTGTGCAGTACCAATGCTTCATGTGTTTGTGGATGAAATACTGGTCCCCACACACACCCACCACACACAGGCACGAGGGCAGCTGTTGCTCATGGTCCCCTGTAGGCTTCACCCCCAGGTAATGTGTACCAGGGGCAGCAGAGCAGCAATGGTACAGGTTGTGACCTACGTTAACTGGACATGCTCTAAGCGTCCCGTAAGCGTGTGTAGGAATGCTTCTGCTGCCGTATCTTCCCTGATGCTGGCAAAGCTCTCACAGACCTGAGACATAGGTTTATCACTGAATGGCCTTGGGCCTTTGGACTGACTGCCAAGACCCTGTTGGAACCCTCAAGGCTGAACACTAGAGTGGACAGTGGTGTGCTTGTCTGTAGAGGGGCACGTACTCTGACAGGAACAGCCAGAAACATAGTGCTATAATAATAAGTGTATTTCTAAATACTCAACCAAAGCTCTTAGTGCACCACATAAAAAGGAAAATGACATCTTCAAGGCACTGTAAGATCAGTACTAATATGAAAGTCACCTACGCATAAGCTAATGAACACGGGTGGCATGAAGTGCAGGGAGTGACAAATATATGGCCACCCATGGTACTCCAGGGAGATAACATGGAATGTGGATGCTGGGAAGGCAGAAGTAAAAAGAGGGAAAAGCTGACTGCTGCAGAGAAGCAGTGAGAGTGAACACTTGCTGAGGGCTCACCACAGTCCAGACCTCACCTGCCCGCTTGTGGTTGCAACTACAGATCACTGCTGCACTCACAAAGCCTTCTGTGAAGCTTAAGGGGAAGCTGCCAAGCACACATACCATGAAGAGGCTTATAAACACTCACCAGCAGGTACCATGTTTCCCTGTCCCTCCTGCACCAAGATAAATGTCTGGTAGGACAGTTTCCAAACTGGTATCTGGTATCACAAATGTCTGTTCCAAGCCTCCCTCCTACCACGCCAGACTTCAAGCACTCAAGAGAAATGCACCTAGTGCTCAACTAGTTACAGATGTGATCCTTGATTTGGTGAGTTGTTCCTCCTGGCTGAGAGAATATCCTGCTATACAAAGAGTCACTTCTAAGTGGAAGATGCTGGAGTTAGGAAGAAGGAAAAAGCTGGAGATAGCCCCATTTCTAACCCTGGCCCCCCTTCCAGAGGAAGCAAGTGTGTTTCAGTCACCCACCTTCATGGTTTCTTTCACAGGCTGGACCATGAACTTGATACACAGGGGCTTTCTCCATTTTCACTCTCCAGCAGACACCTCAGAGAGCAGGATGGGACAGGAAACCTAAAGTGCTATTTTCCTAAATAGCCAGAGAAGACCTGCTTCAGCTTATCCACTCAGGCTCTATGTGGTTAATGAAGCACAGGAATAGCTTTTCTTGGGAGGAAGACAACTCTCCGCTGCTGATGACTCTTGAAAATAGGAGAGACAAAAATCTCTTGAGAATAATTTACTTGTAGCTGTTCATCCATTATGAGAAAGAGGATGGACTAGAGGACCTCTTAAAGTACTGTTCAGACCTATTTTCTATGATTTCTAGTTGTGACTAAAATTTTCAGTCTCTGGAGTGCTCTGACTGATGTGAAGGAACTTTCTACGTTAACCACAATACCTAACAGTGATGCAAAAAAGAAAGAACAAAAACCCCAGCACACCAAGAACAGTGATACTTCTTTGCAGCAAGTGTAAATTCTTATTCTGTCTTAAACCCATTAAATGCTGACTATAGTTTTGGTCAATTAAAACCAGTACTGATTAATACATGACATAAAGCCTGTGTTGCATTTAAACATGTACTTAAAAGAGGATCAGTAATTGATACTGAAAATGCTTCAGTAATAAATGTCTTTCATATCTGTGATAATTCTTCTACCTTAAATAAATATGTATTAGTGAGATGTTTTTTGTCAGCTTTCCCAGGCAATACTTTGAAAACATTCTACTTGTGAAATGTTGACATATTTTGTCTTGCTCAAGCTTAGTGGCCTCTGGAACTGTCACACTATGAGGGATCTTCCTTTTTCTCACAGTGTTAATAGTGAGGTCAGTGTCTCTGGGGTGACTTGTGAGACCTCTTTCCTAATTCCTGTAAAATGCAGGATGCCCCCCTTCCCCTGCCAAAATAGCAGTTTGAGAAGGGAGAAGGAATGGCAAATCCATGGCACTGACAGAGAATGAGACATGGAAGCAAATGCCATCCTAACATCACAGAGGATGCTATTGGCCTCAATTTGGGATGAAGATATGAAACATGAATGCACATTTCCCAACAAATGGTATCACCCCCATACACACACACACATACACACATGCATCTCCCTCTTCCCTCTTTCAGATATTCATTACTCCTGTCTGCCCAGGCCCTGTTAATTTGCAGCAAGACAATCAAGACATCAAATCACAAATTTGGTGGGATGCTGTGGATCCACCAAAGCAAGATCAATCCATTCCTGACCTAGGTTTATGTTTTTCAGTACTGCTCAGTAGTTGACCGGTTGACCCCTTGAGACTTTGCTTTCCTGACATTTCCTAATGTCAAATCTGAACCTGAGTCACTGCAGTTTTCCTGTCATGCAATCAACCACAGACAAGAGGAACAAACGGTTTCCTCTTGCAGAGTTGAAGATCATTGCAACCCTTCTCTGTTTACCCTTTACTCTTTTCCTCTGGAGAAAGACACATTTAAACCAATTCTAATTAATCTAGTCTTGTCTTCAAAGGCCCATTCTGGTTTCTGTGGCTTCCCAGTGGTTCTCCTCCTTCTCCCTAAAGAGCGATGCCCAAAAAATTGGGGCAAATCATCAGCTGCAGCCTTGTGGCTGCTTAGCAGAGCAGAAGGATTGCTTCATGCTCTTGCAGACAGTCAGTATTCTGCTTACACAGAAGATTCATCTCCAAGAGATTTTTCACAAAAACGTGATGCTGTTGATTCATATTCCATCTTGTGACAGGATACCCCATAGATCCTCTTCTGTAAAACTGTGGGTTACCTTTTCTGCCAACCTTGTGCCTGAAACACTGTTGATTTTTTTTTCAGTTACATGTGGAACATTCTACGCTCAAAGAACTTCTGTCATCTTTCTAGTCATGGGTTTTACAGTCAAACAAATTATGTGGGTTTTGGGTTTTGCTTTTTTTTTTTTTCCTTCATTGAATTTCATTCTGTTCCCCCCCAGGCTATTTCTCCAGTTTGTAAAGATCATTTTGAAATTTAATCCTGTCTTCCAAAATGTTTGAAGCTCCTCCCAGCCTGGTGACTGGCAACACTCACTACAAACAATGACTCTAGGAGACTTTTGAACACAGCTGTTAAATATTGACCTTTTCTTCTGAGCTGCATCACCTATGGGTCAGTTTTGGAATTTATTTTCCTGGATGAAGAGACTCTAAGTACTTTGAAAATGGAGAAACTTTATTTACTGCTACTCTTTTAAGGGAATAGGCATCTGGGCTGGCAAATGATGTTAATCCAGAGCTGTCCTGCAAAGAGTGTGTTCCTTACGGCTCTTCCCTGTCTAAAAAGCAGGCGTCTTGTTTTGCTCTTTGAGCTGCTTTTGGCCTCCACGTGCTCCCGTAACAGATCTAACTCTTGAATGGTCTTTTTTGAATCCAGGCCTAAATGCAGGTGTGTCTATTAATTCTTGTTTGTTTGGGGTTGTTCTTTGAAAACAATGAATGCTTTTTTGTACATGTTGAGTATTTGCAGAAACACTTAACAGAAGTGCTCAGGCAGAAAACTAGCTCTCACTAGGGTAAAGTTTGGATCATTATCACATAATATATGCTATCACAGAATAACATTTTTTTCAATGTATATTGTTTCAGATCCTCCTTTGGGATAAACTGTTACTGCTTCACTGACCACAACAGACTTATGACATTTTATACCAGCCAAGGATCTGCCTCTTTTATACTTTAACAAGATTATTAAAAGCAATACACTGTTCACATTAAAAAAAAAAAAACAAAAAACCATATCTGGTAACCTTTCATGTATATTAAGTCATGGAAGGTTTTAAAGCATGATATGCTCCAGTAATTTAAACTCTTTCAGTTTCAGACTGTACAGTAAATATCTAATTTCATATAACTGATGTCATTACAATACCTAGAAGGCTATTTGGACAGGAGGTCTTCCAGTAGATTACGTGGTGAATTACTGAAGTTAGAAGATACGTGGAACAAAAGCGATCCCCAATATGGATGATGAGAAAAGCCACAGGTATTTGTAACAAGATCAGTATGAAGCAATTATTTTTCCACAAATAATGATTAAGCTCAATGACGTTTTTAATGGTGAAGCCAACTGATTTCATATACACCAAGGTTGCTTACTTCCACCAACCTTCATTCAGCTATAGAATCTATCATCCCTGTTTTCCTCTGGTAATCAGGAATGCCCCAGCTTCACTGTGATTTTAACTCAAACAGGAGGACAAACAGGCAGGCAGCACGGGTTTGTTGCCCAGATCTGCCACTGAACAACATCCCAGACTGAAAGGAGAGGAACAGAGGGGGAATCAGTGGGAACGTGCTTGTATAATGGAGTGTAAAAATCTCCCACGAGAGAGGGAGTTTGCAGGGAGTATTTAGAAGCATGAAGACAAACATGCCTGAAATATGGGATGATTAGGAAGGGAAAAATAAGATGAGAAATAGAAAAAGAGGGAGAAAGAAGGCAAAGGTGGAAAGAT
>VXBZ01000534.1:187461-301769 GCA_013399135.1 Heliornis fulica
TTTTTTTTTTTTTAAGATGGGTGCAGTATTTGCTTTTATTCAGTTGTTGGACACTTCCACTGATCTCCACAACTTCTGAAATAAGAGAATGGCCTCAAAGTGTTATCAGGCAGTCTCTCAACATCTTCCTACAGATCCCATCTGGTTCCCCTGGGACTTCTATAAGCTGAGATTTCTTAAGAGATCCCTGGCTTAGTCTTCTTCTAGTGCTGGTAGTTTCTTTCCTTCTTGTAGGTGCAAAGGACCACAAGACCTTGCTGGTGAAGTCAGAGCCTTATCTGCATCCACTGTCAGTAAATCACTTGACCTATACAGCAGTTGGTGCACACTTTGCTTATTCTTGTATTGCTCATGTGGCAGTAGAAGGTCCTCTTGTTGCCCATAACATTCAACACTAGGTGAGATTTGGCTTTTCTGACACCATCCCTCCATGTCCAGGCAGTTCCTCCTTAGTTGCTTGTTCCTGCTTCTACTTCCTCTATACTCTTTCTGTATTGTCATTCAGTCATGACTTCCCTGCTTAGCTAGGGGACATGCCCTGATACATGTGCCTGTTTTTCCTGAGTTTTGTGCTTGGAGGAGGATGTCCTGAAAGACCTAGTAGCTTTCCTGACCTCCATTTCCCTTCAAAGCTGCCACTCGGGATCCCACTAACCAGTTCCCTAACAAGCTGAAGGCCAGTCTCTGGCTCTGTACTCTGCTGTTTTTCATCAGTGCCTTCAGGATCCTGAATGCAGTTATTTCATAGTTACTACAGTGAAGGCTGCCACTGATTATCTCATCTCCTGTCAGTTTGATTTTGAGTAGCAAATCCAAAAGAGCGTCATGCTTCACAGACACCGTAGGGTTAACAAAGTCTGGGGTGCCATCTCCTTCGCTTTGAGCCCAGAGCTCTGTAGTCCTCATCTAGACCAGACAGTGTCTTTGGTGTCCTTGTGGATGTGCAATAATGGTTAGTTGTCTGAGGAATGGAAAAACATTGGTGAGTTATCTGCAAACTAGTGGATTGGGCACCCTGGAAAACAAAACAAAACAAAACAAAACACCCCAAACCTGTTGTAATAGCACAAAAGCGTGATGGTGGCAGTTCTGTGCCTTCATCTTCACAGGAGGGAATCTCCAACCACAGTCACCCACCACTTCCTGCTCTCTGCAATTACTCTATTCAAGCTCAGCTGGTTTCAGAGCCTTCCTTAATGGAGCTCCCGCTCCCTCACTGGTTATTACACTTTATCGGGTTCATAAACTCTGCCCTGAGGGCAGAGATGGAGTTTTTCTGCTGCAGCAAGTAGTCACAAATTTCTAGGCTTGCCCCTGTTGGGAGTCTCCATCAGCCTCTTGCTGAAGTGTAGCCTCTGACTGTCCCAACTGCCTTACATCATGAGGCTGAGGATCTTGCTTCTGCAAAGTCACTGTGAAGACCCTCTCATGTCCAGGTCACCCCCCTGATATTTCGCAGTCTCTTGCCTGGTTTGGTTTGTCCACTTAGCATTGCTTTACAGTGTGCAAATTAAAAAACCTCATGAAGCTAAAGTTTTGGAACAGTTTCCTCCACCCAGTCCTTAGTCCTAATGAAGTCTTGCTATGTGCACCAATATTTAAGTTTGTTACACTCTGATATCATAAAGAGTAGTGCAAGAGGTTGAAGGGTTGGGAAGCTAAGAAAGAAGGATATTCCAGAAGGGATTTTTTTTTCTTGTAGGAAAAACATCTGTGTGTTGTTCCAGTGTTGACTATTGCTATATGCTGCTTGCAAGTCTTGGGTCCTTTTGTACAGCTGCATCTGTTCATCCACTCTGATGCTCAACCCCTTTATTTTTATTTTTTGGCCAGCTGCATGATGTTGAGTGCCGCGTGAGCTAAAAACGCCGCCCTTCCCTCTGAGGAACGCGATGCAAAATAGTCAGGAAGAAATCAAGACAGAAAGTAGAAGCTTGAATATGGTTGCTGCAGCTGGAATCAGATGGAGATCAATCCGAAAATGAGATGCAAAATAGAAAATGAGTGTAAATACCTTTCATGCCAACAACCCACGAGCATGGCGGGGGGAGAGCTTTAAAGCAAAATGGAAGTTAATTCAGGAGTGAAGATTTTGGAGGACCACAGAGTAGAACAGAGGATGGAACTGAAGAATTTAAAAAAGAAAGGCCTTCTAGATCAGTGTTGTCCTTTCTTTTGGTTTTCTTGGTTTTGCATTAGCCTGAAAATGTTACAGGACAGACAGATAGATGGTAGTAGAGGTGAGTGACTCTTGAAGTGTAAGGGAAGTTTAGACTGTAAATGCGTTTTAAGGCTGGATTTAGCTGTAAAAGAAAAAATCTTGGGAAGGCCCTACAGTGCTGTAACCCCATTAGTCACAGTGGAAGAGGTAAAAGGGCTTGTTAAAAAAATAAATGCACATGAAAAAGGGGTGACAGAAGGTTGCAAGCAGCAGCTGCACCCTGGAGGGAATGAGTAAGCTGGAGAAATAGGTTGCAAAAGAGAGAAGAAAATTTTTGTTTTGACTGCCTCCATCTAAATTCCCTCTTTTCTTATCTGTATTAGCTCAATGTTGCATTGACCCACCCTCTAGCAAGTAGAGTAAGGGGAGGAGGCTTCCGCACTTGTCAGTATTGGTTCCTCAGTCAGATGAGGAGGATGCACTGATATGACACTAGTTATTTTATTAGTATGTGGGTCAAAATAAAATCTGGCAGCAAAGATTTTCAGAGACTGGGTGAGTCCTACCCTCTTCTGTGAGCTTATTCTACAGAGTTTGAGAGTTTGTTTTCCTTGCATTGCTGTATATGATACACAGCAGGAAAAAAAATCCTAATTCTGGTGGAAATCAAAGCCTGGAAGCTTCAGCTCTTTAGCCTGAATGAAGTGTGTGCACCAGTGCTGGAGTTCTGATACTCTCTGATCTAATAAAAGAGTGAGTTAATTTTCTCCACCTTAAAATGCTTGCAACAGTCACTTTTTCCTCCACCATATCTAAAACAGTCCTCCAAGGTACTGGACTCTTTTTGCTGAAGTTCTGTGCCAGTATATGACAGTTCCCGTCTTTTTCCTGCTGCAAGAAAAAAAAAAAAAGTGAAAGTTAATCAAGTATTTTGCTCCATGTGGCTGTTCTTGCAAGCTAATTAAAATAATTCTGATGACTGAGAAAGATTTTAATTGACTTGGGATTGCAGTTCAGAATTTTTTTTTTTCTATGTAGAAAGACTTTTTGGGGTTAAGCCACCATCCAGGTTGCAAGAGTTGAATTCAGCTGTTACTGTGTTATGGATTCGCTTTATAACTTTGAGAAATGCCTTCACCTTTCTGCAAAATGTCAGTTTTAATGGTCCATTCTCACACTTTGACTTGTGCATTAAAGCAAAATAGGTTCTTGCACTCAGAAAGTTCCTGTAGGTTTAGGAAGCCGTCTTTGAAGCTGAGATGCTGGGCTTTGTAAGCTGACCTATGGGGCTTGTTCCCAAGAAGGTGGTCCTACCTGAGCTCTTACCCCCCACCTCCTCATTCCTGCTCCTTTGTGCCTGCACTGCCCTCTGTGCAGCCACTTGTTCTTGTGATGAAACAAATGACTCCAACGCAAAGGTGGATAGGACAGACCGTTTTCTAGGCACATTGTTTCCTTAAGCAAGCTCACTGGAGAGCTGTATACTGATGGAGGGGAAGGGGAGGCAGAGCTTGGCTGGGGTTAGATCTGTTTGGAGAGCAGGTGGGCTCACAGCTTAGCAGCATCTGCCGTGGAAATTGGCTTAAAGCAATTACAGGGCTGCAAAACTGAGCTAGAGAGATACCCGTGCTTGCTGGGAAGTGTGGGGCAGACACCATCTTTCGCCTGGTGAGTGACCTTATATTCACACATAAGGGTCACTTCTCAGCACTTTGGTCGTCTACTGTTGAGGTTACTTGGTTGGTTTTCTTTCCACAACATACAGGGATTTCCTGCATGGTATTTTCTTTCATGAGCTGCTTACATGTGTTTATCACCTAACTTCCTCCAGCTTGGGTGGAGAACTGTAGCGAACATGTTGATTTCAAAAATCACACGGGTGCATTTATGTTCTCCCTGACATGAACATTATGCTGCTTTATCTCATTTTTATATTTACGCAATTCGCAAGCCTCAACTTCCTTTAGTGCAAAGCAGGAAATCAGAAAGAGGAGGATGAAGCTCAGCATCTTCTGACAGAGACAAGAAAAGAGTATCCGTGTTTGAAGTGCCTCCTTTCTCCGGAATGTTTACCTGCCTTCACAAGTGGCTGCTGACTCTGTTTGTGGCCTCATTGCAGATGCAGTCCATTGGAAAGAGCTGGCAATTCAGAGCAAGCATAGAGCTCAAGTGAGAGAAGTACTGTTGCAAAGTAACTTGCTGCAGTTAGACCAAGTCGGGTTGTGGAGATAGTTATTTAGCTGAAGCTGATGTGACCAGTTGCCATAAAGAAGAAAGAAGTAGTTTCATGATTCACGTGCTTTTTCCACTGGTATGCTGCTCTGAAATTGCGTCAGAATTAAAACGTTGCCCAAAGTATTGTCTAAAGTTGAGAAATCGATGAATCTTTTCAGAGATTCCTTTCTACTTTTTCTTGACATTTTGGACTGTAGGTGAATGATTTTGTCGTAACTTTCTCTTATATCTGATTTTCAGGAGGCAAAATCAATCAGAAAATTACCTACCTTGATACACTCTGGATTAGTGGCTGTTTATGGCACAGTTGTTTTGAATCAAATAGTTCTCTTTTTGGGAACAGATGATGGACAGTTACTGAAGGTAAGCTGAGTGTGGCAGTTCTTCCCTTCTCCATCACCTGCTTCTGTGTTCAAGTGGGTGAATGTTTCCTCCTTTAGGCACTGTAGTATAAACAGATGTAATCCACTGAATCTCTCTGTATTTTGTTTGTGAAGTAGCTGCTGCATTGTTACTTGGAGAGCAAGATAACTTTTAAAAACAGTTATGTACTATGCTTAAAATTTATGGAAACACTTCATTAAACTGCTAATGCCCATAGGATCAATTTATGGACTGTAGAGTTCTCGGTTACCCCGTCGTCTGTTTCCTTCCTTGCTTTGATTTTTTAGAAATATTGTTAGATTTTGGGAACATGGAAAGGGAGCATATTTACTTGTTTTTTTAGCCTGTGTGATGTGAATAGCTGTAGAGAGAAAATTCAGGATTCGCGTTGTCTTAGCTTCTGCATAGTTGATTTGTGCTAGCTTAAATCAGTCCCCTGGAAGTGAAAGTCATCTTATCTCATTATCAGACTTCTCAACCATCCAGTCAAATGTCTTTTATGCTCTTATTTTTTTTCCCAGGTTGTGCATGAATATGCATTTCCTGTCTAAATTGCAAAGGATGACTCTCATTTTTTGTTTTTATTAAGCAGGCAGTTGGAGAGGAATACAGTAGAGAGCTTGAAAAGCTTTTGCCCATTTGATTTCACTGTGCTTTTGATAACAAAAAATTAAAGTCTTCTGTGTCTCCCTTGTTTAGTCATGTTTATGGAAAACCTTGTATCAGTATTGGTGTGCTTATTAGCTTGCAAAGTAAAGATTCCGTGGTCTCTAGTTCTCTTAAATTCTGTGAGAAGATGGGTGAAAAACTGTAGAGCTGGGCAAGGTAAGAAAAAGAGATTCCACCTCAGACATACACTCGCAGAAGCCACGTGACAATTGTCAGTAACTTGTGTGGGTTCACTTTTACATTTTGGGTAACTGGATGTTAATTTGCTTTCTGAAGGCTAATACTGCCTTCTCCACCCATAGGAGTACTCACAATTGGAGACTGTGGGGCTCTGCATTCAGTTTCTGTGTCAGTAAGGACCATACTTGGTGGGAGGGATGTTTCATATACTAAACCAATGCCAGATTCAGTGCAAAGTGTGTCTGGCGTGGATTTTCTGAATTACGTTACAGTGGTCTTTTCCTCCATCTTTCTGCAGAGTGATAGCCAGTGCAGTAGGTGAATTGCATTAAGGCACAATAAATCAACTCAAAAGCTCTGATGTGGGTGAAATCAGGCTTTTGTGTAAAAGGCTGACTGATCAGTACAGGCACTTGTGAATAATTTAATTTCCTGTCTTTTAGGCTATTCTTAATGAGGATATGGAATCTAATTGCCCGGAGGTTTTATATGAAATTAAGGAAGAAACCTCTATTTTTCCTAAACTTCGACTTGATCCAGTAGATAATAACTACATCTATCTGTCCTCTGCCAATAAGGTAAGTGCAATATTAAATGAAGTAATAAACTCAAGTAAATTGCTGCTTTAAGGATTTCTTTGTAAGTGAGGTATTCATCCGTGTCAGAGTTAGACCTTAAATATCTGATCTGTAGTTACTATCTACTATGTGGTTATGTTGTCTAAAGTTTGGGCTTTGCTTTCAGAGCTCAGAAGAGCTTCTACTGTCATGGTGGTGCCCAACATTGTTGCTACACTCTTAACCCCATCCTTACTTTATGTCATTCTGTGGAGAGGGTCTTTGTTTCTCTTTGTTTGTTTGTTTTCTGGGGTTATGGTGCAGAAACAAGCTTGGAAACAGCAAACAAAGCTTGTAGACTCTTTGGAGGCTGAGTTCATCTGAACTAGCAGCCGAGGTGTTGGTAGGCCAGGGTTTGCTGGTCAGTTATGGAGCATTTAATGTGGAGAAATCGCTTAATTTGAGAGATGAGATCTGCTGAGATCAGTGATATAATTTCATCGTCTTCAGTTAGTAACAGACTTTTAAAAAACCCCAACAAAACAAAACGACAATCAGAAGCTATTAATATGTATGTATAGTGAGGCCAAGGAGTGCAGCAATTACTGGGAGCTGCTACATGTGAGCAAGCGCGTCAAGAGCTGCATCTCAAGCAGTTAGCAGCTCCCAGGAGCCGGTGCAGTTGTTGCAGCACATCCTGCAGCAGGGCTACTCAACTCAGCAGATTCCTTTGTCTCACCAGCAGCAGGAAAGATGGCAGTGAAAGCATAAGAGCTAGCTGTCCGTCTTAGCTGGGCAGGATTTCACGCAGCACTCGATTACCTTCATTTACAATAAAACCACTCTTCCAGCAGTGAACGTAGCATTTTAGCCTGCTGTCTGAGTAAGTGGAACTCCTGGCTGATACAAACCATCTGCCACAAATGCAGAAGGGATCAAAATTTCAGTCAGAAGTATGCGTAGGTATTCAGAGTAAAGACTTGGATTTTCTTTAGCTTTGGTAAAAGAGCAAGTTGTTAGAGAGGAACAACAGCTTTTAGGAATAAATGCCTCTCTCTGATCATCTCTTGGAGTTTAAATAAGGCTTCTGCACTGTCTTTTTTTAACTTGCCAGTTGTCTGTGATCTTGGCTGTTTTCTGAAATGACTCTTGCACACATCTTCAGACAAATTGAATTTTACAAGATATGGCAGGAAAATCCAGTAACTACAGTGTCTGCAGAAAGCCACATGTCTTTGTTTCTGTTCACAAATATAGGAACTTTTAATTCTTGTAATTTTTTTAACTGTTTGAATTAGGAATATTTTTCTAATTAATGTTATTATTTAATATTGTTATTGATAACATTATTTGTATTTGCAGTCAGTATTTGTAATCAGCTTTCTCTCTTTTCTTTTTCCTTTCCTTTTCTGAAAATGGCTGGCTAGGATATTCGAGCTGAATGTACAAGTATAGCTACATACAATATAGCCACAATTATCTACATTTACTTATTGAAATGGCATTCTCATGCATGCTAAGTAGTTGCATGCGTTTGTTCTAGTGTACACATGCAGTTACCTGACATGGTGATGCAAGCACAGATGCATTTTGTTTTGAGCATGCAGTTTTTGGATGCACCTTCATCAGTCATTTTAAAATCTTAGTTGTGATGAGAGGAAAACAATGTTCTGTTAGACAGAACATTATTTGTAAAATTTATCTCCTTTCTATTGTTACCTAACATTCAGTATGCTGATTAGCCTTTCCTGCAATGCTCTGTCCATGCTGGCCTTGTCATTGTCAGAGGAGTTTCATCATCTGATGGCAAAATACAGCTGCATATTTCTATCCAAAGGTCTTCTGGCAGAGTAGAGTCCGTAAGGAAACTTTTCACAAGGGATTGAGCTTGGTTGCTGTCAGATTTTTACGGTAACCCTCAATTTCCCTGTTTATGAAGGCTATTTTAATTCAGTGTGTTACTGTATTCTTTGGTTTTAGGTGAGAAGAATACCAGTTGCAAATTGTGGTAAATATGTTTCCGAGCAAGAATGCTTATCTGCAAAGGATCCCTACTGTGGGTGGTGTTCTTTGAAACAAAGGTATATTTTTGTATTTTAGAATTTCATATAAAAACAATGCATTATTAGTCAGTGTACATTCTGACTGGCTTGGGGCTATCCAATATCAAGATTATATCTACTGAATTTTTATGGAATCAGTCATAGCCATAAATGCAAAACACTTTATTGTCAGGTGAAAGGGAGCTCTGCACCTTTAAAAGGCCATGTTAACCTTTAGATTTTTGAGATCTATCCATAAAATATATGTTGGGCTAAAAAGAAGAAACTGCTTCAGTTTTAGAACAGAAATTTTTGCTTTCCGAATTCGATTGAGAGAAAAAAAAATGTATACTAGTGCTTGAAGCATCTTAATAGCTAGGAGCATTTTGATGTTGTAAGAGGGAAAGAGTGCTCAGTTGTCTTTGGTGTTCACAGTTCCTTGCCTTGAAGCCACTGCCTTTGGTTTAGGCCAGAGGGGAATTTTCTTCTGAATACTTTATCCTCACATTTGATTCATTAGTTTTGCAACTTTCTTTGAAGCAGTTTTGAAAGCTGCTGTAAATCTTTGGCCTGGACTGGAGAAATTCCTGGGTCATCGAGCCTAGTCGTGGCAATTGCAAGGAACAGCATCATGCAATGACTAATCGAGGACCATGCTAAGTTTAGAAAGGTTTTTTGTCCTCGCTGCCCTGGCTGTGTGGCTGTCTGAGGGTCTCTGTTCTGCTGGTTAAAATCTGTCTGCTCGTTTTCATCACGTGTGTGCTCATGGACAAGTTATCCTCATTTGTTCCGGTGCTCACGTTACCTTGGCTTAAATAGCTTTTCCCCTTTCCTCACCCTTAGCTCCTCAGAGTTACTGGGAAAGCAGTCCCTTTCTTCGCTCTCATTTGCCTTGCTAAAACAGCTAGCTTCACTAAGATCCTCTCACGTAAGACTTTCTTCACTCCACTCCAGTAGCGCTTCTGTGAAGTTTACGCATCCTTTTGAAATCAGGATGGCCAGGACTGTTGCAGTATTCCAGAAGAGATTTCAGCTGTGCCTTGCTTAGTGGTGTTTGATCAGTCCATCCAGGAAGGACTTTGCTTAGTGTGTTCCGGGATCACAAATGTCTTTTTCATGACTGCATCACATTTATGGGCCACAATCATCTGGGATCAAATAATGCCCCCGGGCCTTTCTCTTTCTTTGTTTTCTTTCTAACTGATGAGTTTCCAGTCTATAGCACATATGGGTTGTGAGATTTTATTGTTTTGGGTACATGTTCTTGTTCTTTTACGCTTTGAAATGTCATCCCATTTCAAGGTTATACAAGTCTTCCTGTGTGATGTTATTATCTTCCTTTGCATGGCAATCCTCCCAACTTTGTATCATCAGCAGATGTTGACAGTGTAAACCTTTTATACCATTTCATCAGTGATTAAAACGTTAAACAAAAGCAGTTCTAAGTTTGATTTTTGAGGATATCCACTATAGCCTTCTTTTAGATGGTTAATACTACTCATTTTTGTTTATTTCAAACATTTTTTCAAATGTGATTTTACTCTAGACTTGCAAAATTGTGTTTGCAATGGTAGCTATTAGAAGGGAGTAGGTGTCTGTGTTGTGTTTTATTGCAACTTGCTTTTGCTATCTTGTTAGATACTGTGTATGTTACAGTGCTAAGCTTTTCAGGCTTTTAGTTACCTTACAAAGAGTTTGTGAATAACAGTTATTAGTCAGTAAATCCCCTGTTTATGAGGGGAATCACCAAAAGTTTGTATTTGATTGAAACAGAAATACTTTAGTCCTTTGGAGAAAAAATGAATTACTCTAATACGAATCCCATTCAATACCCACATAATTTTTCACTGTTAAGCACTTGGCTTTATAAAGACAGAGCTCCGAGTGAAGATTTAGAAAAAGAGAGCCATGTTCTTAGCCAGTATTTTAATCAAAGTCCATACCTGTCCACTAAAGCAGTATGTGCCAAAATAAGTTTGATATGCTTTATACTCTGCCTTAGAAATATATTTTATTAAATTATTAAATGCTCACTCCCATTTTTAAATAAAACTTGGCCAGTAGCACTTCATGTTAAAGATAGTGTGAACTCAAATCCAGTATTTTGATGAAAAAATTCTGCACATCTTATTGCAAGTGAAAACAAAATGAAACTGATTTTTTTTCTAGTTTCTGTTTCTGCTCATTCTTCCATTGGGAAAAATGTATAAGTTTTTTTCACACACAATCATTCAAAACAATTAGTCATAGCATTGTCTGATTTCTCTTAATGTTCATAGCTTTTCTATAGATGACTCAGATTTACCTGAAGTATGTTGAAATTCTTCCAGTGCAAGGCAGTGGTGTTTTACATGTATTTTCCATATGGAAATAACATAATATGTCTTAGTTATCTGACATGACCAGACTCACTTTTGAATGTGATCAGTGCTTGTGGCATCTGTGGACTTAATTTAGAAGCTGGTATCCTGGAAAAAGAAGCCCAAACTTGATCTGAAACATGGTTTTCATTCCACGAGGAAATCAGTATGCTTAGCATGGCAGAGAAGGCAAGCTCAGTAGGATCTGTAGTTAATACAAGATTAGTGAAGCAGAGACGTAAGTAAATATGAGTGAGCCACTATGCATAGGTATCATGTTATCATTATGAAATAAGAAGAACTTGAGTCCAAATTGAAGAGGACGCTTTAGCAGTATAAAGAACTAGCTTGCTGTGAAAGATTAAAAAAGCCCTTTGCTGCTTTTCTCTGTACATGTTATCTGTGCATGTCTGAAATCTGATCCCAGGGTTTCATACCGTATACCTTCATACCTCTATAGGGTCAGGTCCAGTCCAGCTTTTCAAAAAAAAAACAGTCTCCAGAAACTTTCAACTACTTCAGCAGCATTGATCTTTTTGCTTTCTTTGTAGATGTCTGAGTCTGTATGTTAATTTTCAGAACTGTGTGGGTCACAGGTAATATTTATCTGTTACGTTCATTTCACCGTGTTTGCAGAAAATATCAGTCTCCTAAAATATATATATGTAACAAAACAGTCTCATCTTCAGGTGAGTGGAATTCATATTACTCATGACCCGTGCAGGGCAATTGTGAGAATTTGTGCTGAGGGACATCCTCTGCTCTGCTTCCCACTTTGCAACTGCTTCCTACGAATTGATCATTCTCCATAGAACACTGTTTGAGTGTTAAAGGTCAGCTTTTAGAGCAACAATGGTGGCATTTTTCCCAGCATGAAGACAAACACAGCACTGGGTTCTGGGTGGCATTGTAGCATTACTTTTTTTACCATTAGCTCAGATTCTTCATTGTAGATGAGGCAAACTGGTTCACTCCTGTTCTTCAGGCAGTGTAAGAGGGCAGATAACTTTGTGCTAGGACAGTTTTAACTATTCAGCTTTATAATCAAGTTTTTCAGTATTTTAATAGTAAGGTCACTAAAATGGATACACTTCCTTAGTGACAAGTTATCACAAGTGTGTTGCATTGCATCTTCAATATTACGATCCTCAGCCTGTTGGAAACTATAGAATGTCTCTCTCCCATGCGCTGTTGCCAGTGAGAGTTATCTACCTGTACATATCCAAGCATCTAGTTTAAGAACGTGTTGATGACACATCCCATCCTCTGTGATTTGAATACTGTGGTGCTAGTGGACCTTTGTGATCTCAGTAAGGTGAAGAGAGATATAAAAAAGACTGAAATTTGTTCTGGTTAGGACAGTTTGAAATATGTCAGGTGTGGTCCCGTTTTCTTACAGGGTAGTTATGATCTGAATGCATTCAGATGCAAAGTCCCACCAGGTTCTTGTGCAGCACAAACTCAGTTTCCTGAGTTAGACCACAAAGTGACCTTGTGATTCACTCCAGTTGCCAATAGCTTGATCTGCGGAGATGTCTTTATGGTTTCTACGGTTTGTGGGGTTATTTCAGGCATGTTGGAAAGTGGGAGATGTTTTTCTTGAAAGTCTTTGTGTGCTATTCCTTCTGGAGAGAAAACATGTTGTGAAATACATTTATGCAGTGAAAAGGCCCATGCTTTTCAAGTACGTACTCATTTCTAGTTTTCAGGGAAGAAACAGTTCAGTAATTCATGTGCCACATGATCGAAGCTACGTGTTATTCTCCATTTGGTAGAAAAGCAGGATTATTAAAACAATGTTAAATATTGCATTTATTTATAAATATTCAATCTTGATATTAAAATAAGATATGCAGTTAGCACTTGTCTGTGATTGCTAGCTGTGTAAAGTTAATTAATGGATGGAATTACTTTTGGCAACAGACAGTATTTTAAGGATTCACCTTGCAAACTCAGAGTTCGTTCATCTCATTTGTGTGGCTTTGTTCTCCTTTTTTATCTCATGCTTTTAATATGTGTACTTCTAGTACCTGTATATCCCAGTGTTTCCTCATCCTTCCTTAATTTTCTGTCATACGGTTTTTGTTCCCTACAATTTGGCGTCTGTAACATTTTGACATACTTTATTCCATCCTGCTTCTGGAATGGATTTTAAGACAGAGAAAGCTACTTTGAACTACCTTTTCAAATCTGTTTTTTTCAACCAAGTGCACTTACATAAAAGGGAAAAAATTCTATTCACACCAGTGGACGATAGAGAAGATTAGGAAGGAGGATCAGCATCTCATCAGCTGTACACATTCATAGCATAGCTTGACATCTGAGCTTCGTTCCCATCTCCTCTTACACTCTTTGGAGAGAAGGAGTGACTTCTGTAGTGAGATTCATTTCATTTTTTATATGAATGTCTAAAATAGGTTCATTGAATTGCACCCTGAAAGAGCATATTTCTCCCCACTAAGTGTAGAGGGAACTGAGGAGAGGGTGGTCAGATCTAGAGCTGTACAGTGGAGCAGTCAAAAATTGAGGGTGAGGAATTCCATCCCCGGCTACCAGATCCACTGTTACTGGCCAAGCATCCAATATTTGTTTGAGCCCCACTGACTTAATCAGGACCCTAGAGCATATATCAATGCATTGTAATTTATTTTGATAAGCAGAAGATTTTACTGATTGTTTTCCTGAAGCTTTTTGCAGTTGTAACCATATTCCTGTAAAAAATCAATAGTATTCCTGTAAAAAATCAATAACATTAAATAAGTTGGAAGTACAGTGTCTGAAGTCAAAGCCATCATAAGGAGGCTAGTATAATTTTATGTATACTTTTAGGTGCACATTAAAAGAAAATTGTACACCTTCAAACAGCACAAAGGGTTGGTATAACATCTCACATGCACCTGATAAAGACCTGAAAGTCCAGCTAAGTTTCCCTGGCAAAAATCAGGTATGTAGACCCAGTTTTATGTGTGTTTGTTTATTGTGACATAAAGTGTGTCATTTTGCTGCTGATTGCAGCTTCCCCTCTTTTGTCACCGTATTCCATTTTTTAGTCCCTTTTATCTCAACAACTGGCAAATGTATTAGAAGTTTAGCAAGTTGGATGTGCCCATCAGGTACATACTCTCTTTCTCTGCAATAAAGCATATCCTGAAACTCTCCTTCAGGAAGTTGAGTCAAAAATTCACTCAAACATTTAACAAAGGCGACATTTCCATTATATCACTTTATCAGCTATTTTAATATTTCTAGTCACTATATATCAAGTGCATTATGTAAGTTCTGAGCTTTGTAACAAGTTACGAAACATTCACTGAGACACATATGCTAAGACAAATGCATCTTTAAGCATTTGATATTAGTATTTACTCAGTATCTGTTCACAGCACACACAGCCTTGAATATTTGATTATCAAGTATTGTGACTGGCCACTTAATCTGCATGGTATTGTTTCTGGTTTCCTGATTGAATGCACTAATGTGATCATATTTGTAAAGCTCTCTCAGCCAGAAACAAAAGATAATTCATTACAAGACAAATTCTGTTTCATAATTAAGTGCACTTTGCTTATGGATGCAAATGTCGTCTCTCCATCAGGATTTGTTGTAAATTATTGCTCAAATGTTTTTAAGGGAACATAACAGCATGTAACGTTACCATAGCAAAATTCTTGGTTTACAATCCAAAATTATTCCAGATTGCTCATCTCACATGCCTTAGAGATCCATTTAATTTCTGGATCTAAGCAGTGCTCTTCTTTTTCAGGACTCCTTATATTGCATCTTCAGCTATGAGAGGCCCTCTCCTTTGAGAGGTTGCACAGTGAAATCTCGTCTTCCACCACAAAAATTGTCATTTTGTACATCTCATAGTTCGTGAGTTTCTGTTAAAACAAAGTCATGATTTAGCATGTATTATCAGAAATCTATTTTTTTATTGTTTTATAGGTTGCTGTGAAAGCAAGCACAAACAAAGTCCTTGTTTCCTGTATGATAAAAATTGTAAAACCTGTTGAAATATTTTATGAAAATGTAGTGCTGAAAAACTCAACCTGCTTCTGCAATCTAACAACTCCAGTGATATCTGATAATGGTATGTTTTACTGTTACATGTATTTAATGCTTATTCACTGTTCTTTTATTACCAAGGTGAACTGAACTGAGAGGCCAAAATAGTGTGAGACTAAGCAATGCTTTGTATTAAATGTCATAACAAAAAATGAATCCTTGTTTTCTCAAGTGATTTCCGTATACTCACGCTATTCTGGATAATTAAAGATTTGTTAGTGGGGCATCTTTTCTAGAAGTAATAAAACATGCTAATCTATGTCTAGAAGCGCCTATAGCGGTGCAGTCTTTCACCATGAGGAGTATATTTACATGGTGGTGTAAATTGCTGTCTGAGGAAACTAAAGATAGCTGCAATGACAATCAGTCTGGCTGAAGCTATGGAAGTGGTGTTGATCCAGAGCTCTGCCTTGACAAATTAATCTGTCTTAATGCTTCTCTTATCTGAAAATAGAATTTGTTTTTGCAAGAAGCTGCTAGCATAAATAAGAGGAGAATTTTGACTATGAATGACTGTACAGTAATTAATCTTAACAATTAACTGTTTCAACTTAGTTTTTTTGAGAAAGTGATTGTCCAGTGTAGAGGATTAACAGAAATAGGTATGTTTCAGGGCCAGTTGGACTGGTACATCTTTTTGACTCAGTTTATCTCATCCTTCTGAATTATTTGGTGAACCATTTTCCACTAATTCACTAGTAGTTCTTAGAACTGGAGACCTGAGCCAGTTCTACTGAATGCACGATGCATGTGATCTGTTTTGTGCATTTTATGGGCAACTACAAGTTTTAGGATGAGGTTGCAAATTCCTGGATGTCTAGACTTTTGAGCTGTTCTCAAGGCTTTGGTCTCAAAGATCAGATGATAATACTTCACAGTAGAGTCTTATTTGACTAATAGGAGAAAACACACTCCTAGCATTGCTTCAAGGGTCTGTATAGAAGCACAAAGCTTTTTTAGTACAGGTTGTCCTTGTACCTTTTAAAAGTTTCTTATGTTAGAATACAAAAGAGAGTTTTAATCTAAACTGAGGGACAAAGATAGCAAGCTCAAGGATACCATGTACTCTCAAATGACTTGAAGAGGAAACAGCAAATTCAGATAAATGCTTACCTTTATTGTTTCCTAGATATTGTAGCCCAAAAGACATCTAATACTCTGCATGAATCTGATTCTCTTATAGTGCTTTTGTGTAGAAAAAAGAATGAAATGTTAACCAGAACTTACAATGACCTTTTACTTTGAAGAGCTCAGTGCTGTGAAGAGCTCTCTCCAAGGGACCCTTGTCCCTCAAGGAGGCTCCTTGGAATACTGGGATTGTAGAAGCTCATCCTGTGGCCTTTGTATGTGGAAAGCTCCTCAGGCATCATACAAGTGTAGTGTGTCAAGTTTCTATCCAGTAATGATTTGAAAATTGAGAAGAACAGACTATGTCGCTAGCAAGTGGCAGCTAGGATGATATTCATTAGTATTCTGGTCTGTTGAGCTGTCTTTAGAAAACGCTATTAGTGGATTTTTAAGAGGGACAAATGTACTGGAGAAGAATGTCCTTTATTGACCCAGTCCCAAAAGCCATGCTTTCTCATAATTATGGAGTACATTATTTTGTTTTATTAGCATGTTTTCAAAGAGAAGGTGGTCCACCTTACCTGTGTTATATGCCTAAGAGGAGCCCTTTGACAGTGTTAACCAGAAAGCTTTGGGCTTAGGTTGTGTCCACCAGTATTCCTGTGAGTCACATGCTCCTTCAAGCTGAGATATATTAGTGGATAGGGAAAGTTATGTTGACTGTTGATGGTACCTCCTGTAAAGTGATCTCGGCCTCATGAGAATAAGCACTTGAAAAACTCCTTTAAGTATAGTTTCTGAAAAAAAAAAAAGACAAAAAGACATTTTAAAAATACCTACTACTCAGTACAGACTGGTGCATTTTGAAAGGTCAGCCCAGAAGACAAGCTCTGCAAGAAGCAGATAAATTCCTTACTGTTCCTGGTAAAATACTATTTTTTCAGTAGCTCATGGTTGGAGATGCTTCTCATATAACCATCTAAGCAAGTGATATTTTGTCCACCATGTCAGATTTCTGCAGTTAGGTAGATTTCTGGAGATGCAAATAGGTGCTCAGTGAGTGTCTATGTGTGCTAATCCACATCTTCAAGCATTAAGATACCTTTAAAGTCAGACTCTTTGCTTTCCATTTAGTATGGTATTAAAGCATATGACCGGTGTCAGCAGCTGTTCCTAACAAGCAGTGCAGGAGACCTTGCAGTGAGCACCCAAGTGCCATGCTGACGCAAGGAGCAGGAGATATTCTGATTTAACAATGTAGATGTAGCTAAAGCAGGTTTTCATCTGAGCAAGGCACCCTGTGACAAAGACAAAGCTCTCCCTTACCTTTGCAAGGCAGGTATTCTTTAAATCTGTGTAACTTTCCTGGATTAAAAAGCTATCTACTTCTTAGCGTAGAGAAGCCTAAGAAGTCTGCACACATGGGTTTCATTTGATCTCAGTCAAGTCATTCATTTTGCAGACATACACATCTGCAGGCATGCAGATGAAAGGGACCATAGCTTAAGTGGTATATATCTAACTCTGCTTTTCGATGTGGTATTCTGCTCATGAGAGAAGATACTCTTTCATTCCACAGCTGCCAGTGAATTGTCGGTATAGTAATTGCTAGCTGAAATAATGGAAAATTGACTCATGCAATCATAAAAGATTTAAATAGGATGAAATTGCTACTGCATAGATTACAAAAGAAGACTGAAACCAAGTCTCTTTCTGAGACAGAAAGAGAGAGAAGTATATGGTATGTTGGGGTCCCTTGCATTAGAACAAATCTGTTGTGTTGGAAGGCTTGAATTCAGGGTCTGGCTATGCCACAGCATACTACCGTGTGCTCTTTGGGAGGTGATTTTATATCCCTGCTCTATAGTAGCATTTCCTTATCGATGTCCCGACAATAACATTACTTTTGTACATTATGCAGTGGTGGCATCAACCTTAATTAGTGAGTGTATGAAATCTTGGAATAACTCAGCTGAAGGGCGTCATGGAAGGACAAAATCTAGTTATTTTTATCAGTCAAAAGTGTGAGTTGAATGTGTGTATGAGAAGGTGCATGCCATTTAGAGAACAGCTGAAGGCACATGAGCTTTCAACCCTTTTTTTTTTTCCCAGCTATTTTTTGTAATATCCAGCATATGTCTAACAGTCACATTTTTCCAGATTGTCTAATTCTCGAAGCATCGCTGTCCTCCAGCTCCTGGAATATCACACAAACATTTCGGTTGAAAAAGTAAGAACCTGGTTTCTATTGAAGTTTATTGAGGGGTTCGTGTATGTGCGGGGAGAGAGGACTGAAGGATGATCTTTTTTCTTTTTTTTTTTAATTATTAAGGAAATATATTTTACTAAAGATAGTAAAATACCTTTTCTTGGCCCATTTCCTTCTTCTTCTCTTTTTTAATTGTCCTTATAAAACTACTTTTTCTGATAACTCATATTTAACGGGACCCTGGCAACTAGCTGTAAGAGAGTCATTACAATGACTGAATTTATGGCAAGTGCCTGAAGAGATAATAAGGGATGTCACAATGACATTAAAATCTGTTTTGTCCTTGTGAAAAAGGTGTGCCCCTGGTACTTAGGATAAAACCTAGATCAGATGAGTCAAGAGATTCTGTAAAAGTAATTTTATGGACATGGTTTTTAATTGAGCCAGATGCAATTTAAATGTGGTCCATGGGTAACATGAATACAATTAAAGCAGAGTGTAATATCAAATGTGCTAATAGGAATAGTGAATATATTGTTCCTTATGCGTTATTTTCCAGAATCACACTCTTTGTTGAGAGCTTGGAGTAGAAAGCATTTGTGCCCAGCATGTGGCCTAACCCTCTACAATACATGGTTGTTAAAACTTAGAAGGATCTGGCTAATGTATGTTGTAGTTGATCACAGTGGTCCCCTTCAGAGTGCTTCTCCCCCATATGACGAGGCTAATCAATAGATACCTGGGATGAAATTGAATTCCTGCTTTTTGGGAAAGTGGCATATCACTTCCCTGTCCCTAGAGAAACCCAGGGCAGGGGCTGTCTTTCTCTAAATCAGAGCATTTCTGAGCATGTGTGGAGAGGCCCTGTGCTCATCTTGTCTCTCCTCCATGCTGATAGGTGCATTGCAAAGCATGACAGGGACAAACTAGTTTCCCAAAAGGCATATATTTTTCATAGGTGAAGGCAATAGCAAGCTAGCAATACTTGCTAGTGCTAGAAGTTGAGGCAAGGGGTGAAAGATTTAGTGATGGTTTTCAGGCTATTTCTGGTTAAAAAGTACTATCAGGCAACTTAGGTTCTGGAGAAAACTGGAGTAGAATGAAACCCAAAGTGTTTTGTGTGCTTCAGACTTTTTGGAATTTGATGACTCTTGAGTATCTCAGCACAGATAGTATTTCATACTAAATTTGTCCTCAGAATAAGCACAACAGTACAATAGGCTTAGAGGGTAAACACAGGTTATGTGTTTTACACATCTCATTACATGTTTCCTGGGTTGTTTTCTTGGGTTTGTGCTTTTTCCTGTCACTTGAAATTTCACATCAATGGCTGAATCTAGATTGAGTCCCTGCGTCTTACAAAAACTCTGTTTTCTGTGTTACCAGCTGCTCACGGTGTATATACAAGGGCAATTGTCCTGGCTGTAATTGGACACGTGTGTCTCCTGCCACCACCTGCCAGGTGAAGTTTGCTGGGGAGGGCTGGAATCTCCCATGATGCCTTCTTGCATTTCTTACATCTGATCAGCAATCTGTCTCTTCTTTGTCCTGACATGGAGAAATGCTGATTTTTTTTTCAGGGTAGTTGTAATGGAACTGCTTCCACGGAGATCGCCACTGCGCAGAAAACAGAGGTTAGCATCTTAACATTGGCATTATTGGGCCTCTGTGGCCTGGGGGAGAAATACATATAAAACAAGAGTACTCTGCAGAAGGAATAGAGAATACAGAAGGGGAGGCAGTTGGTTACATAGAAAGGCACTGCAGAACTTGGGCTGGTGTTGTTTTAATTTGTGCTTTGTGGGTGCTTAAAGGTATCCACAAAGGTTTGTGGTTGAGATCCAGGCATTGAGACAGTGAACACTGCAGTATTTGCATGCCTATCTCTAGATGAAGATTTTTACAATATTGCTTTAAATGCTGGAACCCCTGTATGCTGTCGTTAGGCAGTCCACAGGAGCCAGCATGCTGAGAACTGACCACCAACAGAATCCCAAAGGGGAACACCTCTGACTTAATCTCCTACCTAGACTTAAGTTCATGATTGAGTTACGCTGTCACAGACAACTCTGTGAAACTAGGTTTCAGAGTCTCAAACCTCTTCCTCATTTTATGCAGCCAGACCATAATTTTTCCTGATACATGGCTGCTAGGGGAGCAGAAGAAGGGGGAGGATGTGCACACAGTTTCTGCATAACAGATGAGTGGCTAGAGGATGCTTCCTGGTACTGAAATCCCTGGGTGTTAGCAAATCCTTGGTTCACACTTCCAGAGAAAATTATCATTGTTTCCAGGCTATAGGCAAAACTGGAGATGGAACTACTTTCCATACAACCTGCTCAAGCTGGATCGGTGGAAAGGAATGAATGTTGCTGGTGCCAGAGTATCTTCTGAATCTGGTTGTCAGGTTCTCTATTGAAATCATCTGGACTGTATGTGAGCATACAGTCTATATGATTTGCCTCGTAGGCCTGCCCTTTAACCACAAGGTTATCCCTTCATTCTTTATGGTGCCAGAATGGTTTTATTTTTTCATAAAACCAAGCAATCCTGTCAGCAGTGGTTGCTTATGATATGTAGGTGTTAGGAAAGAAATGAGTAGTGAAGAGAAATTTGACTGATGATTAAGTACATAAAGATTTGCTGCCTACACATTTTGGTTTCTGCTTTTCTGTGAGTGATAGCAGGGTTGGTAATAAATAGTGACTGTGTTCTCACCTCTAAATGTTTCATTAGAACTACCCAAACTTTCACCTGTGAAGATAGAAATTACCCATTAAATTCAGCCATTCAGCTGAGGTTTCTTAAAATCACAAAATTCATTTTGTTTTTCACAGAGACGAGTGGGACTGTAGTACTTACACTTCTGAGCATTAATATTCTGGATTTGGTTTGCATATAAAGCATTATGGCTGGTGAAAGAACAGAGGAAATTCTTCTTTGCTGTGCTTCCAAGTGCATTAATTTGACATTGGTAAATAGTTGGAACTGCCTGGGAGATGGCTTTCTTCCACAAGCCTTATCTTGGAAAGACAGTGATGGACAAGGCAGTGAAAGCACTAGAGGCAGTGCAAAGGCAGATGTTTATTTAGAAGTGATTGATCCATTCAGAGGGCTTGAAATTGCATTTGAAACCCTGCTCTCTCGCTGCTCGTGCTTTAAGGAGAACTTATTGGAGGGCTGAGAAAGAGGATTTGTGTTTTCCCACAACACTTGCCAAGCATTTAGATTAATACACTTTTTTTTTTTTTGGTAGCAGCCCCAGCCATGGTCCTGACTCCAGCTGCTGGTTTCCATGCATGCACCTTCTCCCTCCCTGTGCCAGAGCATCAGTTGGAGTGGTTGTACACTTGGCTAGGAAACTGATTTGGCTGGAAATAACTGTTTTCCTTCGGCAGGTTGTTCTTCATCTGGGCCAGTTCCCCCATCCAGTTCTTTGCCTGGCCTCAGGGCCCCATGCTGGAAGTACAGGAGGGACTGTGCCCAAGCGGGGACCAGCACCCCAGGGTAGCAGACTGCTTAACCTGGACCTTTGCCAGATATCTCTGGCTGTGACCTGCAGCCATACTAACCGCACCTCTGAGGATGTGGCAGCTACTGTTTACACAGCTCCTGGGAAGTGTTAGGCTGTCCAGGGGACAGGGCAGGAGGGTCTGCAACTCAGAAACGTAGAGCTCTATTGAAGTTGACAGGGCTGTGCTGATTTACATTACCTGAGGACCTGGCCCATGCTTGCTGAATGTGTCTCTGCACTTGCTGTATATGTCTCTGCATGTTTACGCTGCTTTCATCGCATGCCTCACACATCCTTCTGCCTCTCCACATTCGCCCTTCCCTTTTGCTGCTGGGTGTTTCTTCCCCTGCCATGCAGCAACCAGAAGTTCAGCAGCTCTCTGGCTCTGGGGAAATGATCACCACAGAGCCCAGCAAAGATGCTTGGTCTGTCCTGCATTTAGTGAGGAAATTCATTGTTTCTTTTGCTGCCGAGGAAGGTGTCATGGACCGTGGTGGTCACCCTAGGAAACATGCTCTCTGGTAGCCGTGGCCAGTTTGCCTCAGCACTGTGAGTGCGTGCACTGACGCCATGAATCTGAGGCAGGATGAGGCAAGTGAGTCTGCGGTGTGTAGCTGTGGGAGAGGCACGATTTCAGGGGAGGCTGAAACTTCCAGACTAAACCTTTCTTAACGCAGTTTCTTGTTGGTGTAAGAAAGGAAACAAGGCAAGTGAAGCGGCTGTGGTGCCCCAGCTCAAGCCCTGAAGCCTGAAGCGCCCTGGTGTCCTGCCGCACCCCTGAGCAGGGGATGTCTGGTAATCCCCTCACCAGGACCCACAGCCCTGATGGAGCTCTGGGGGATCTCCCTGTGTTTGTGTGATAGTGTTTTATTCTTGCAATTCTGGGCTCCCAAACGGTTCCTGGTGAGAGCTATGAAGCGGTGTGGTACTCCTCTCTGTAGTTTGTGTGAGGATAATGACTGTCCTTGGTGTGCTGGAGGCTGGGGATGAGCAGAGGGCTAGGGTGGAGAAAAGCACTGTTGCTTTGCTGGCTTTAATCTGTCAGAATTCTGCTTCAGTTGTTCTTTTTGCATACTAAGAGTTAACCTAATCCCCAGGTCATGGTGGGAGCGAATTTTTCCCCTCAGGCTGTTTGTCAGGGGTTTCCTTTGCCATCCTCCATTATCCATACCAGAGGTCATCTTTGAGAGCTCTTTTGCAGGCCCTCTGGCCCTGGCCTTTGTGCTCTCTTGCCCTTTCCTAAGGCACAAATTGCAGCTTTCCATCAGTTGTGACAGGTCTCACGTTTGCAATGAAGTGCTCTGGGGTTCAGCGGGATGTGGTAATATGTGGGGACAGTGTGCCAGGGCCTTTCTTGAAAGGGGCAAATGCTACATTTGCAAGGGATGACAATGTGGCCCACCCTCACCCCCTCTGGGTGCTACTCGGGGTAGATGAAAAGATTAGTAAAAAAACTTAGAGAAACCTCGTGGAAAGGACTTTCCTAGACCAGCACCCTTCTCTGGGTCGGGAAGGCTGAACTGCCCACTGGGCAGAAATCAGGATAATCACAACACTGTAAAAACTCCCTTTAAACTACTTTTATAGCCAGTCTAAAAGCAAGCTAGAAATCATTTGCCTGAGAAGGTCCCAAACAGTTTGTGGTTTCCCATGTATATTTTCCTTCTTTTTTTTTTTTTTTTGAATGTTTTGTTTGTTGTCTGAAAGATACACAGAGAAGAAAAACCATCTGGGTGATTATAAAGCTGGGGAAGCAGCAAAACTGATTAAACATGAGATGCTGTCAAATGTATCAAGTGAATAAACCAGGGGGAAAAAACAAATCTCACTTCTTGCTTGGTAGTGTTAGTGAGTTACAGTGAGTAAATATAAAGATATACAAAAAGAAGCACAGCTTAAAAATTTGCTACATTTTTGCAAGACTGTGACAGCCTCAGAGCAAACCAGGATTATTCTTAAATGCTGGAAAATACATTTGTAAACTTCTTAGCCTCAAAATGAAATACCAGAAAAACCCAACCCCACTGTTGTGCTGTACTTTTACTTTGTAAAAAGCTTTCTAGTAAAGCTAATTCTGGGCCTCTTTCTCAAGTTTTCATTCGAGGATTTGACCCTGCTTCCCCTTTTCAGGTCATGAGAGATGCCTTCATTTGTTTCTCTGATCTCTCATAGTGACAGCAGCATGGGTTTTGTCTTGTGTTATTTCTTAGTTCTTCTAGGGTCATACGAAACATATCATTTCAAGCTGGGTTTTTACTGCACCTACCTTCCAATATGTCAGATTGTGATTCCTTCTGGGCAACTTTGTTATGAGATATATTTAAATCTAAAACATGTAGGTAAAAATAGTTGGCTTGCAAAGGAGTTGTGATTGGCAGTACTTTCTAGGATCAAGCTTTACAAGATTTGGAATTAATAAGAAAAATGTATCCCACTGCAATAAAACCTGCATTCCTGAGTGGTGGTTGGTTTTGCAGTTGTTTATCTGCCTGGACTTTTTATAACCACATTTTGTTTTGCTTTGTTTTCTAATAGCATATCAGCATTCATTCCATTGAACCTTTGTGGATTTCTACATTAGGCAAAAGTGAAATAACAGTCAAAGGAGAAAACTTTACACGTGCATCAGGCATAAAACTGATACTGACTGGAATCACTGGCTGTAAATCAGATATGTGAGTTAAGCTTTAAAAAATACTGCTGTTTACATGGTGAAAATTACTCCCATTTTGCCATAGCGATACAGTTGTGTGAATAATTGTTATGGACCTCTCCTCAGTAGAGGGGGGGATGTTGTGCACTCCTTTAGTTATACTTCCAATTTAAGTTCCCAAAGGATGGAAATGAATTTGGTGTTTAGGTACGATACAAGGGATGGGTGGGTAGGTGGGCAGCTCTTGGTGATAGCTAGGGCAGTCCTGTACATGTGGCCTGCCCTGCCTTGCACCAGGAAACAAATAGGTCACAGGAAAGCCTTGAGTTTTGTTTGAATCTCATCTTCTGCTTCAGAATAGCAGATTCTGCTTGTGAAAGCACAGACTCCCTGACAGGGAAGGGAATCTCTCATGCAACAGCATGTAGTTTTCTCTGTTGATGAGTGCACAGTGTAACCCTGTAGATAATTAGGCAACCTTATTCCGAATCACTCATTTTCAGGTGCAACTGCAATGGCTGCCTGTGATTACCAAGCCCATTTTACATAGCTAGTGCTTGAAAAAGTATTCATATGGTACAGTTCAGTTTTTAGTTCAACCATGAATTTCTTTGGGACCACAGAAAACAAAAGGAGAGGAGGAAGGAGAGAAAGGAAGGAAGAGGGAAAAGGAGAAGGGAAAGAGAGAGAAAAAGAGGAAGGAAACTGAAGATTCTCATTCTTGACTAGCTAATGTGTTGGTAGCACAGAGAGGTGCCTGAAAAGTACATAGTTTTCACAGTAAAATCACCCATTGTGTTACATAGCCTCATCCCAAGGCCGCAAGACCAATATCTGTATGGTCTTCTGTGATTATTTTGACACATAGCAACTTCATTCAGAAGATGTCCTACTTTGTCTTTTCAACTCCCTGCTTCCTCTTTCCTACCTCCACCTGGCAGCTCAGAGAGAGATTCATTTCTCTTATCCCCTCATCCTTCCCTTTGGGTTATAGCCTTCATGTGCTAACGCCAGTGAGTGCTGTAATAGCATCAGTGTTTCAGCATCTGACTGTTCTCTTTCTCCTCCAGCATTAAAGTTAGAAATGTACTAAATGATACGCAGATGACATTTGCTCTCCCACCAACACGGAGAGAAGCCAAAAGTATATGTATACAGGCTAATGGGAAAAAATGTTCACCACCAATGACCCTGCATTATGTTTCGCTGCCGTCGTGTTTTGGCATCACACCAAATACCTCCTGGATCAGGTAAATTTCCGTTTCTGTACTTCTTAGGCATTTATTAAAATACAGTCCCACTGAGCCGGTATGAGCCTTCTTCCTTACCCAGACTGCAGTTGAGGTAAACTTGGATGACTGCTCTAACCTGCTGTGGAGGATGAATTTATGCTCCTGAATCTTTTTAACATTTAACACACAGATAGTGTTGTGATAGCTACAAGACAGATCTTGTGTGCTACAGGATTCTGTAAACTCCTTCCTGCCCACCCTAGGTCTTCTTTGTTGACGTCAAAACCGGTCTCTTCATACTAAAGCTAAAGCCCAAGTATGGTTAGCACACATGAATTAAAATTTCAGTTAACCTTGATTTCTTGATACAGTCTTCACCTCTGAAACAGTATAAAGTATCAGTGAATTGGAAACAAAGAGAAAATAATTGCCACTGCAGTGATATGCACAGGCTTGCTCTAGGATCAGGTTCCCTAAAGCCGAAAGAGCCCTTTTCAATCACTGCTGTGTTCTGTAGGAGACTACTGTCGTCAGTGGGTGACTTAAAGGATGATTTTAAGATACTCTCAGGCACAGCTTTCCACCCGTCCTGCCTGCACAGTTTTTACCCGCTTTCACATTCTTAGTATGTCATCTTGACATCAAGCACTGGCAAGTGTGGATTTGAGGTAGTAAGCTGGGCTGGCAGCTGCAGTGGCTGAGCAGCTAGGACCCATGCCTTCATCTCCAGGTGAGGGGCAGCACAGGCAGCTGGAAATTAATAATACTTTAAGCCACTCCAACTGCTGTTCAGAAAAGATTGCGAGCCGGAGCCCTCAGACACAAGCACCATTGTGTGTGCTGAGACAGATGGTCTGAACGCTGCTGAGAATATTTCCTGTGAGGTGCCTGGCACCATCGGTTACTCCTGAAGAAGGCAAGAATTAGGCACAGGCAAGGCTGCTCTGGGACAATGAAAAATCATGATGCTCTTTCTTCAGGAGGTGACACTATATATCACTCTCTAGTTCTTTGACTGCATGAATAGAAAACAAAGCAGAGAGTCCCTGAGAAGGAATATGTATGTGTATGCTATCAAGTCATTTGGCTTTGCGGTAGTGAAAGCATTGACCATTATGTTATGAGCAAAGAATAGAAGTACACTGCATAGCTCAAATTACCTTGTTCTGCAGTTTGACTTCATTATATTAGTTGCTACCAGTGTAGAATGCACGTGTAGTTTATTTGTGGCTGAAGCCTGAATGCAGGAAAACAGGTAATATTAACCTCACTTCTTCCCTTCCACTTTTTTTTTTTTCCTTTACAGTGGTGGTCGCAAAATTACTACAATTGGTAGAAATTTTAATGTTGTGGACAGTGTGATTATCTCAGATGACCAGAGATCAAACCTCACCGTAAGTCTTAATCTCCTTTACAATACCAAATAGAGGTCTCTTAAGGGATTAGGTTTTGTCCCTAAGGTTTCAGGAGGATCTCAGTATTTTACAAACACTTGCAGACACACACTTCTGAATTAAATATGACCACTTGTAGGATTACAGTTGCACACGTTCTCGATACAGGATCATGAATATACATAAGCTACTCTGCTGCATAATTCCCTGAGGTTTTTATCTGTGCTCTAAAGACTTGTTCCAATCCATCCTTATTGAGCCTCCCCAGCCTCCATATCTGGGTCTGTTGGAGGAGGGTCCACTTCCCTTTGGCTTAGTGTTGAGAACTCAGAAGGTGCCACTGCCTCAGTAGCGAGCTGGAGACTGGAGCTGATGCTGGGTTGAAACCCTGTCTCTGAGGCTGTGAGGAGGTGGGTTTGCAGCGCTGACACCAGAAAACAGCAGCACCCTATGGAGTAACTAGTTGGGTGACTGTAGCAGCCCCTCTCTATCTGGACTTAAGCTGGGGAGGGCCAAGACCCAGGGGTCCTGGAGAGCTCCTTCTGCTCTTCTTCTCTTGTCACCTGCATAGAAGGGAAGGAAGGAGAAATCACTGTCACTATTCCTGTCTCACTGCAGGAAATAGCTGCCTTAGCAGCATGCAATCAGTCTTAAAGCAGTGTGCAGAGTATGTGGTAAATGTGCTTAAAGGTAGACACACGCTCAACACAGAAACCTTCCCAGGTACTCCACATGCAGCCCTGATCGCTGGGAAGAGGTTTAGCAGATATCTGTGTGAAGTCAGGAAGATGTTAAAATGATTTTGAGTGCCTCTGTTTGTAATCATACCCACTGTTGACTATTTAATGACTGTTACAGCTTTGCTATTGCATTCCTAGGTCTCTAGGTGTCCTGGAAATGAATCTGAATATCATTACTTAACGCCAAGCCTGAGCCATGCAACAGAGGGTAAAGTTGTTGATATGATGTTAAAAGTGGAAACTACCTTTATACCATGTGTCAAGTTACACTATCACCCTGACCCAGTGTTCATTAACTACCAGCTACACACTGAGCTGGATCCTGATCTGGAATTAAAAATCTATGTAAGTTTGAAATTAATAAACTGTAATTTCTTATTTAATATAGTCATTGCAGATCCTTTTATTTCTTACTGTATTTAGTGACCTTCTATTATCTTAATTTTTTTTCTCTCTAGAAAGAAAATGACAACTTGAATATTTCTAAAACTGAGGTAGAGGTTTATCTGTCATATATGAATGGTGCACAGACCAAAAAGATATGGTTTAGCGTCCAAAATATAACCAAAAAACCAGATCGTAGCACCATACTGTGCAAATTCAAAAGGGAAGGAACAGACAAGATTGACTTTTCCACAGTGAAAGTTTTTGTAAGTAGAATTCCCTTTTGTTGCAGTTTAACAAGGGTTTAACATTTATGCAAGTAAAGTGTAGCATTAATGTTCTGGTCACAAATACTCTTTATAGAGGCAGGAACTGGATACAATTTTTTGTTCTCCTGGTACTTGGTAGCCTGGTTGTCTTCCTCACTTCTAAGTATTCCTGCCGAGCTTAGGCACTAGTAGCAGTATTGAGTTGATTTACTGGTTACTGCTGTAGTGTCAGAGGTAGGCTTTAGAGTCCAAGCTGAGCTCACTGCTGTTCGCTCCAGGAGAGCAGTAGTTTGTCAAACCTCAGGCTGCAGCACAGGCATCACTGATAAAGCATCACTAGCTCCAGGAGAGCCCCTCATCTTAGATCTTCTGCAGTGTGGCCACGAGGAAAAGAATGGTGTCCTCCCATTCAGTTTTTCTTACAAAAGTTTAAGGTGGACAGTGCATATGGATCACTACTGAGGTGGAAGAGAAAGCATTTCAGGATGAAAAAGACGGTAAAATTCAATGTGCACCAAAATGCTATGAAGGAGGCCAAAATGCTAAGAACATATGACACAAAGCCCGCCATAAATATGAGAACATTTGCTTGGATATCAAAGCTAAATGGCAGCTTAAAATATTTGCTCCATGAATAAGATAAAGATACGAATTTTTAAAAAAGCAATCATCACCATTTAAGAGGACGAAAAATGATGCCAGACTCTTACTGCAGTGTATGGTGATATAAAACTGAAATACCTCTATTGACTTCAAGGCATATGGCTCATAGTAAAGATTAACGAAGCTATTCTCAATTTCATATCACTGTTAACTGATACCCCATCTGTGGATCCTGCCGTCTGAGCCAGTTATGGCATGGAAAAGCCTTTCTGGGATTGGTGTTGCATTTAAATATTAACGCTGCTTTGCAGTCTCACATGCTCATCCTGCAAGCTTTAGAGCAGTGACTGTCGTAGAAAGGTCACCACTTTTATAAGGCACATCAGATGCAATGGCTATAATGTAGCATTTCACTTCTGGTACCTTAAAAATTATATTTCCTGACATCAAGAAAAAAGTAAAAGTAGTAAAAGTCACATGTTCTTACATTTTTATAGATAAATTGTCATAGAAGAAATAGGGCCAATCAGAAGAAAGGATAAGCTGAGTATAAAAGACAGGTACTGCCTGGGAATAAATGTCTCTCTTGTTTTAGTTTTCAGGAAAAAAGAGGATATTGAGTGTGGGGTCAGAACCAGGACTATCAGTATGAATGGAGGTGTCAAAGAAGAAAATGCCGTTCTTATGACAGAAGCAAGATTCAGATAGATCAAGGGGCTCAGGACAGCTGGAACAGGATCATTCCCATCACAGTGCTGAGAAAAACTGGCACATGGAATTGTGGGCTTAGTAGGAAAGATTTTAAATAGAACTGTAGAGTCAGGAGTGCTACTGTATGACTGGAGAGAGCAGCAAAAATAAAAGCAGTATTTAAAAGAGAAAATAATAATTAGGCAACTAGAAGCTTGCTGATTTAATCCTAGCTCTTTGTAAAGCTTTATAATGTATTTTGAAGGAGGGACTCATGAAAGACCTGGAGGTAAATGGAGAACAGGATAATTGTCAACTTCTTTTTAATAAAAGTAAATTATACTAGATATCTTTATTTGATAAGATGAATGATTTCCTCAACAACAAAAAACGCGGTAGATCACATGTACCTGGAAGTCATTCAGTAAACTACTTAACGTAGTGATTATGAAGAGACTAGAGCTTAGAAAAACTAGGTGCTGCATGTGGGAAGCTGACCCTGGGCAATGTTGATTTTCATACAGTTACTAAATAATATCACTAGTGACTTTAGCACAGAAATAAGGCATGTACTAATAACGTTTGTTGATGACATAAAGCTCAGAGGCATTACCAGTCCAGAGGAGGTTTTATATATAACACCATGCAAGAAGAATGAAGTGAATTTAGGAATAAGAATTGGATCAGTTTGGGTGTGCCTTATGTAGTCTGTGATTTGTAAGCAAGATAAATAAAAGATAAGGAAAGAAATGGGACCACTTAGTAAGGAGGTTATGGTGAGGATTAAAGGTAACCTAAGTATGAATAGAAAATACAGTTAATGCTTTGCCTCAGTTTTCAGTAAGCAGGGATGAGAAACAGGAATTTCTGCTCTAGGAGTGTTTCAGTTGGATGTGACAAGTGGAGAAAGTCAAGTGTATTAGTCACAGGACCATTCATATATTCTGCCACCAGATAATTCATTTCAGCCTTAGAAGCAAAAGGGATTCTAGGAAGGCTCAGACCAAAAGTACCTTGTATAGGAACTATGAAAGCAACCAAGAAAAAAAATACATTTGATAGAGGAAATAGGTCTGCTTGGCCTTGTGCTCTTTGTAGCCTCAGAAATATAAAGGCAAGTTTCTTTGCTCGCTGATGTCCATGTAGCTGTGATGACACTATCGAGTTGGCAGTGTCCAGCTGCCCTGGCTGTTCGCCTCCTGTGACAAGCCAGTGATTGAAATCACCAGATCTCTGCCTTCCCTGCTGCAACCCAAAATAATTTCAACCCAACTCTCCTTTTCAATTATCTCAGGCTCATTTCTATCTCTGGCACTTGGTGGTATTCTTTTTCTGTCTCACAGCGTATTTTTACTTCTAGTCTGATTATCATCTTAGCTACCCTTTATTTATGTGCTTTCAGAGTCCTCTTTGAGAACCTCCTTTGTGAGATTCCTTCTGCCATAATTATCAGTGGTGAATGCCTCAGTTTGGCATCTGGCAGACTGCAGCACTTTTGTTTATTCCTAAGAATTAATGCTTGTCCTGCCTTTGACAAGCCTGGTGGCTGTTGGGGGATGTTGTACATGTGTTGTATGTTGTATTTGTTCTTAAGCGGACCTTCAGGAACACCCTGTGTCCTACATAAAGAGGTTGAAACTTCTGCAGAGAAATAGGGAAGAGGGCTGTGGGCCAGGCATCTATCAAAAATTTTACTTCCCTCATTATTAGTGTAAGTCTTATCTTACTTTTCTGCTCAGCAGAGTAATGCTGTGAGTGCAAAGGAATGTTTTTAGCTATCAACACATGCCATTCGTGCTTCAAAATGCCAGAACGTTTCGCAGCGATTCCGAAGTGCATGAGCCGCTTGGCCAGCTGGAGGCCAGACCTTGCCATTCATTTGAGGGTTCTGGTTTGCAGTGAGAGCAACAGCAAAATTTGGAACTGCGTGAGGACCTCCAAATTTTTGTCTTGTCACTGTTCTGTTACCCTGCTTAAACATCAAATGCAGTAAAAGTTAACTTTGTGTGGGTTTACATATGTTTTCCCATATTGCTGCTCTTTCCCCAGTAATCTGCAGAGCCAGGGTCCTTCATTTGCCTCAAATACATGTTTTTAAAATACATTAAATGTCATTTTAAGCACTGACATAATACCTGCCCCCTATTAACACAGCCATTATTTTTCTTCAGGTAAAATTAGGAAATTTTGAGCATGAAGTCAAGCCAACATCATCACACATATACTTATATGTTCTTATTTTGCTGCCTATTGTAGTGGGTGTCATTATAGGTAAGTACCATAATCTGTTTCCAGGTTGTGATTTGCTGAAGGATGTAATCATGACATGTAAAGGCATATGTATACAAATGTACACATTTGGGACTGTCACAAACAGTCTGCTGGTTTTCCCCTGTTCCCAATACAAGTGGACAGTGAACCCTGGTCAGGCGGTGAAGTCCATCTTGTCAGACTGCAGCATGTTACAAGACGATAGTTCTGGCTGTTCTGCTTGGATTACTTACCTCCACCTAGTGAGACAAGTGGTAGGTCTGACATCCTTGTGTCACAGCTTGGGCCCTTCCAGCTGTCAGAGCTGGGCTCCCCTCCAGTGCCTGGGGCAGATGTTCCCTAACATACTGCTTATCCTCAGATGGTGTTTGTGGTGTTTCTGCTCAGGATCGTTTGGATCATTCATGAATTTGTGGGTCATTGCTAAATTAGGGGGGTAAATAGTTATCCCCTCCTCTTTTTGTCACTCCTGGGTTTTTTTTCTGAATGTTTTGACCAGGTTATATGTTTGATAAATTTCTGTTTATTGTAATACATTCAGGGGTTTGGGTTTCTAAAGTGCATTATCTTTGCAGAAATCTTTACTCTCCCAAAATAAACTTTTAACTAAAGTTAACAATTCAGTAGTGGATTTCCTGTTTAAAAGAATTGTTCTTCCTGTTTAAGTAGGTTGCTAGTAGTCTCAGTGTGCAAGTTGTACATAGCAGGGTGTGCTATACTGTCAAATAAGGTTGGTTTGACAGTTGTAAGACCTTATTGAAAGGAATGTGGGTTTTTTTATTAAATCAAGGGTTTGGATCCAGCTAACTAGGGCTTAGGGATACTAGCATACTGACAGCAGTAGGCACAGTAATCCTCCTGGAGAGTGCATGTGTGCATTAATCTTTCTGTTTCCTAAAGTAATACTAAAATATGTCTCCAATAGGGGTTGTCTGTTCTGCAGTTTCTGTACTCAGAATCTTTTTTTTTCCCTTCCTTTTTAGCGGCATTCATAGTTACTAGATACAAATCCAAAGAGTTAACTCGTAAACAGAGTCAGCAACTCGAACTGCTGGAATACGAGATTCGGAAGGAAATACGTGAGGGTAGGTGTAAAGAGCTTTACAGAGCTTTAGTATAATTTTTGACCTGAAACTGTCAAGAAGCTCACATTTTATGAACATTTTCATTCTGTGGCTGTTAGAATTTTTTTTTTGCGTTGTATCAGAGTTCCTCTTTAATGTTGATGTGCTCTGCAGTAGGAGATAGCACTGAGCTAATGGGATTGCATGTAATATTTCCTTCAGTAAAAGCTGGGAGAAAAAATGGATTGGTACTTTCCTGTCTGTAAGAGCTTCAGCTAGAAAAACTGCCCCTTCTCCCTGAAAACTGCTTTTTTAAGGACATCTGTTGGGCTGAAGTTATAATTGTGAAGATTATTTTGTGTCAGCTAAACTAACAGTCTGGGTGGGGACGGGGGGTGATTTTTCAGGATTCGCTGAACTACAGATGGATGAATTAGACGTGGTGGATAGTTTTGGAACCGTTCCCTTCCTTGACTACAAACACTTTGCTCTTAGAACTTTCTTTCCAGAGGTAAATATTTACAAGTCTTTCAGTTGTCAGCCCTCTCTAGTAATAAAAATCTAGGAAGGTAAGGATCAGATAACTGAAGTAAATACTACACAGCAATTGCACGTGGTTTTCACAAGAAGCTTTTCTTGAATCAGAAGTCACCAGAGAACACTTAAGGCTGTACATCTCTATATTAAACCAAGCCTAAATGCTACAGATAAAGTACCATTGTTGAATTTTCAAGGGTTGTGTGTGCATCCATTTCTTTTTTGTCCAGCCTCGCTAAGCTGCTTGCCTTTCAGGCCATCCTAACTAAGCTATTATTTATCCATTGCTTTCTTTGTTCTCATGCTTTCACTTTCCATGCTATAGCTAATTAAAGTAACAGTCAAGCTAGCTAACATCATGACACTTCCTAATTAGCTTTGTGGGATGAAGAAGTGGCTCTAAGAACGTGCTGACTTTCTGCTCCCAGCTGCTGACAGAAATGGTAAGATCTTGATCAAAGGAGTGCAGGTCAAATGCTTAAAAATTACCTAAGTACTTCAGTGCTGTCTGGTTTAGCGGTGGACATCTTCATGCAGTTTGTACCACTATGCCAGAGGAACGAAGAGGCCTTCTCTGGACATTGTACTTCTCTTGCTAATCTACTGCATATGCGTCACATTATGATACTGATAAGAGCATTTGCCACAGCTTTCAAAATTGCATCATGACGGTAACCGGTGCTTACTGGCATTTACTAATTGGCAGAAGGTGTGATCTCAGCTGATGATGTTTTGCTCAGTAGCTGACACCAAAGACTAGAAACCCTTGGTTAGCACTGAGGTGCTTTCAAGTAAGCTGGTATGTATGCAAATTACCTGCTATCACTGCTGCTGCCCAGTCTTGCAGTCTTGTCTGCACACTGCTTCACTTCATTACCATGTGTGATCCCACTAAAAGCTCACTGTGATAAACACGTGATGGTGCAGAATCAGGGCCTTTTTTTTTTTTTTTGACACCACCAAATACCAGATACTAAGGCAGAATCATATTTAACAACTACATATGTGTAATCTTTGTACACTTAATTCTGGTTCTCACACCGAAGCAAACTGGGAATATTTTTTCTGGTATTGCTGTGCTGGCCCCAGTCTAATTTGCATGGGTTCACTGTAAGGTTTGAAGAAAGTGGACCAAGGAAACCTTACTTTTTGCATCTCTTTACTTTCAGTTTGTTTTGTTGCCAGGCATATTAGCATTAAAATGGTGGTTTTATTTTTAGGAATGTATCTTTTCCTAGTGATAGTCCTCTGTCAAAACAGTAACAATCTGTAGAAGTTGTCTGGATAGAATTGCTTTGCTTTATGCAAATAAAAAGAAAAAAAAAAGGCATGAAGTCTGCCACTTTGTATCATTATGGGAGGTCAGAAAAGGAGAGTTTTGCCTTGGCAAGTCTCATGCAACTGCGCATCCTGGAAATTATTCCAGTTGGCTTTTGTCTGAGTTTGAAATACTGATACCAGAAAGGCAAACTTTCCACTATTAGCTGCAGTTTCAGGGAAGTTATTTAATGCATTGTGTACCAATTTTTCCTGATGAGTACTTACTGTTTACATTTCAGGGGAGTCCAAACATGCCTTGTGCTGTATGAATGCTGTAGGAGAGCAGTGTTCTACTAAACAAATATTACAGATGAACAGAAAAAGCAGTGGGGTAGTAGATTGCAACTGAATGTCAGAAGGGTTGACAGAAGGGTCAAAGTGAGAAACCATGTCTTCCCTCAGTAACCTCAGGGTGTTTGAATGATGTCCATACTGTACTCCTCGTGCCTTCCGGTGTGTTCAGTGGGCTTTGTCTCATCTAGTCTAAGCTATTAAAAAATGGACATCAAAGCTGTTCACTGAGCATCTTCTGTAGTCAGTGCAGAGGCAGGCAGCTCAAGTGATTCATTCCACTCGCTTGAGAACTCTGTCTCAGGATGGGATGAGATGTGAACTTCTTGCTTAAAGAGATAGTCAGATACCTGAAATTAAGAGTGATGGACCCCCATCTTCGTTTTGAGCTTCTCTCTTCCTGCTGCTTCAATTTTCTACATTAATCTGGCTTGATAGCTTTTGTTTTGTGCCTGATGCATATAGCTGTTAAATGGAAATTACATCTATTAAAATAATCCGTATGTTCAGTCTGATCTTTGCTTTACTTACTAAATTTGGATTATTATTTCTGTTTTCCCTCAATTTCCCACATTCATTCTTTTTAATGCTGACAGGCTTGCTCCCTGTTCATGAACATTTTTAACTTTTAATGTATTTCTGGGTGTTGTGTGAGTGTGTTTTATTCGTAGGTGGAGTTAGAGCTGCTGAAGAAGTTCTGGAAAAAATGGGAATAGCCAGTGGAAGATGATGGGTGTGTCAGGAGAAAAGGGGAGGCCCTAGCAAAGAGATGGATGAAAAATGAGATATGTAAATGAAAATTAGATGTGAGCCATCAGTGTGCTCTTGTAGCCCAAGAAAGACAGTTGTACTGAGGGCTGCATCTAAAGAAGTGCAACCAGCAGGTCAAGGGAGGTGATTCTGTTTCTCTGCTCTGGTGAGACCCCAGCTGAGTACTACATTCACCTCTGGGACCCCCAGTATGAGCAAGACACATACTTTTTGGAGTGAGTCCAGAGGAGGCCTACAAAGATTATCAGAGGGCTGGAGCATCTCTCCCATGATGACAGGCTGAGAGAGTTGGGCTTCTTCAGCCTGGAGAAGAGAAGGCTCTGGGGAGACCTTATTGCAGCCTCTCAATATAGGGGAGGCTTCTAAGAAAGACAGAGACTTTTTAACAGGGACTGTAGTGACAGAATGATGGGCGGTGGTTTTAAACTGAAGAGGATAGATTTAGATTGGACATGAGCAAGAAATTCTTCACAATAAGAGTGATGAAACACTGCAGCAGGTGCCCAGAGAAGTTGTGGATGCCTGCTCCCTGGCAGTGTTCAAGGACAAGTTGGATGGGGTTTTGAGCAACCTGATATACTATATATGTCCCTGCCCATGGCAGGGTGTTGGACTAGGTGATCTTTGAAGGTCCCTTCCAACCCAAACCAGTCTGGATTCTAAGACTGTAAGGAAACTAGGGACCGCCAGCATCACGGATAGAGCAGATGACAGTAAATGGTGTTAATGTGAATGTGTTGCTCAAGGGTGCTGTTTTGGGGACATGCAGCTGTGTTGGGACCTTACAGGCTCTAAGAGTCAGACAACAGTCCTTGACAAGGTATTTAAGAACTGGAGGCTTCCCTTTGTTGAGAGAGCTTTTTCTGGGACTGGATGTGTGGTAGCACCTGTGCCTCTCTGGAGACTTGACAGCATGGACCTCCCAGAGAGTTCATCAGTGAATATTCATAAAGTGCCTTGAAATGAATGGAGGCAGATGAGCTCAAGTGTCTCTGTTACAGCCTCTGTTACCAAAGGCTATCGTTGCCATCCAAGAGGATGCAGCCTGCAACACCCCTTGCACACCGGCGCCTTTGCAGATGAGCGTAATAAACAGCTTTTCCTGCAGAGCCTTAGTTGGCTATTGTGCTAGAGCAGCTCAGTAGCACAGAATGATACTGGAGTCAGTGCCGGGGCAGCTGTGAGAGTTCACTTCTCAGGGTACTTTGGTGGCACCTTCACAGAAGTTATTGTGTAGAGTTGTTATATTGCAGCCCCATTTCCATTGTTTTACTCCCAAGGTGTATGCCATCAGAGCACGCCTGGCGTTTCTTAATGTGCACGTGTTAGAAACTTTTGGTATGCCTAAGAATGATAAATATCACCTGTCTTATATTTTAGTCAGGAGGCTTTGCATCCATCTTCAGCGAAGACATGCCACAGGTAAGTTGATGTGGTGTGATGTCCCTCAACTAATGAATACTTTCTCAAGAGTGATTGTACCCCTCATCTCAGTGTTGTCCCAGAACACACCAGATTGCATTTTCAGTATTTCCCTTCCTAGGGAGGGTTACATGGAAAGAGGAATGAGATGTGTAATTTTCTGTTGCCTAATATATATTATGACTTATTTAATAAAATAACCAGACTCTAGTGATGGGAAATGACAGGCAGCCGTAACTACCAGCATGACTGTGCGTGTGACAGACGTGTATGCTCTGCATGCATGTCTTCTGTGTTGTGCACTAACGCAAACGCATCTTCGGTAGCATCCCGAGTCCCAGGAAGTAAATGCAAAATTCCCACTGATTTGAATGAGGCCAGGATCTTACCCTGAATGTTGCTTACCATTTTTCTGAGCATTAAGAATCCATCGTAGCCAAACTACAGTTTGCTTATTTTTGTTTAACTATTCCAGAGCAGAGACCAAACGAGCAAGGATGAAAGCTTCAACATGTTGCATGCTTTAATTTGTAACAAGAACTTTCTTGTTACTCTCATTCACACCCTTGAAAAGCAGAAAAATTTCTCTGTGAAAGACAGGTATGGTATGATTATGTTTATCCTCAAGACAAAGAATTAGCAGGGAAAAAAACCAAAATGGATTGTTACCATTAGTATAACTTCTGTTTCTTGAAAAACAAGCTTGCATTACTCCAGAGCATTTTTCCATCTTCTCTGTCTGCACACACTGCGGAATAAAACCCGTTCCCATTAAAACAAGCTAATAAAGAGAAATCAGAATGTTTGTACATGTAAACAAAGAGGCAGAGGAGCAGGAAAGCTCACTTCAAAACTGTAAACACCTCCTGCAGCTAGATCAACAGCTCTACAGTTAGAAATGTTCTGTCACAGAAGCAGGTGTTGTTCTGCAGAATTAAATTTAGAGACGCAAATTCTGTGTTTAAAAAATAATCACAAGAGCAGATGGACTTGAATTTTTTATATTTTTGTAGACATCAGTGGACAGTTTCCATGCCTGAGGTGGGAAAACTTGGGATATGAACTGCAGTTATGTGTGTTTCATTTGTTTAAGATGACTGGGAAAAGAAATTCCAAACATTATAGCTGCTCTTTTCTTTTTTTTTTTTTTTCATTTTACTTTTTTTTGGGTCTTTTTTACAGGTGCTTGTTTGCCTCTTTCTTGACTATTGCACTACAAACTAAGCTAGTTTATCTAACCCATATTTTGGAAGTGTTGACAAAGGACCTAATGGAGCAGTCGAGCAATGTCCAACCTAAGCTCTTGCTCAGACGAACCGAGTCTGTGATGGAAAAATTGCTGACAAACTGGATGTCTGTCTGCCTTTCTGGATTTCTCCGGGTATGTATACATCTTTTCACTATGTAAGATACATAGATACTTTTCTCAGTTGATTTCTTCTACAAGAATTGTTAGAGGAATCAGCTTAAAGCAGTCAGTCTAATTTATAACATTACTGACACGGACTCTTCTAGCTTAGATGACTTTAGAAGCTATCATCAAGGGGATGTAGGAAAAGTGCACGTCTGTAAGTGATTATCGTGTCTTTTCTTTGGCTAAGATATGTCTGGTTTTGCAGCCCTAGCATATCCTTCTCTCATGTCAGACATTATTTCATCTCCGTGAGACGTATTGTGATCATATTCAAGGACTGACACACGTTAAAATGCAGCGGTACCTTTCCGTGCAAGGTGTTGGAGAGCTACCACATAATGGAGATTTAAGGAACACCATCTTTTGGAAAACTGAACCTCTTGACAGGTTTTTTAACCTCCAAACCACATTTCAGATTTCAAGAACCAAATGGCTTCAAGTGGACACAAAATAAGCATTTTCTTTCATTTTACTGTTTGTTAGTTTTAGCCCACTTGCTAGCACTTCACTCTTGGTTTCAGTGCTTGGTTATGCTTCCTGTCTCCATTACCGGTGTGATGGTATCACACTGTTGGTATTACTCATATCATAATGCTTACCATTAGTACAGCAGCAGAATTATTTGGTGTGAGCAGCTCACACCATTTTTTCTGAAACCCCAGGAGAGAGCCAAGGAGCTGTCAGAGATTGTTACCGATACACCAGTCATCTTTACAGAATTGTGCTGGTGAGATACCTTAGTCAGGCTGCAGGAATGGTGTCATGCGGAAACAACGATCCATCCTTCCTTTCTCGGGTGCTTGCCTGAAGCCTGGGGTTCAGACAGGAGAGGGAAGCCCCAATTCCATTCCCTCTTTCACTGACACATCAGTGCATGTCCCGCTGCCTTGCTCCTAAGGCTGTTCTTTTTCAGGGAGAACACGGGGAGACGCCAACTGAGAAAAACGCTAGTTGTTAGCTTGTTTTCTCGCAAGACTGAAAAGGGAAGAAATAGCTGAAGTATGCATGCAAATACATGCATGTCTCACTCCCCACCCGCTCTTTGATGGAACCGGGAAGCATCTGCCTGGTGGAGTAGGAGCAGCTTGTCTGTAGAGTACTTGTGCACAGCAAGGGGCTGTGAGCTGTCTTGCCACACACTCCAGCTGTCCCTTACTATTTGCATGTGACTTTTACACTGAAAAGCAAAGGATGGAGGTTAAACAAATAACTAGCTAAATCTGCTCAGAGAGCTTTTCTAATTGCAAGATAACAAGTAAGTTAAAAGGAAGTAAGTCAATTTCTTACACTTGGGGTTTTTTCCCAGTTATTTATTCCTGTTTAGTAATTACAAAAATAAACGTGTTCCTTGCATTTCTTTCTTGTCCTAGGAGACAATCGGTGAACCTTTCTATTTGCTGGTGACAACCCTCAATCAGAGGATAAACAAAGGACCTGTTGACGCGATAACTTGCAAAGCCTTGTACACACTTAATGAAGACTGGCTGCTGTGGCAAGTGTCTGAATTCAAAACAGTGGTACGTTTACTGGTTTGTTGTTTCCTCCAAACACGGACAGCTACAGTGTTGTCTCTTTCTCTAGGAAGCTAAATTAAGGGGGTGGGTTTTTTTTTTCACTAAGGCAATGGTTAATTAGCCAGATAATAGAATTGTGACTGCTGACAAAAGTTTCAAAACGCAATAGAGTTTTAACTAGCTGGTATTTCACTGATCGGCATTTCACAAGTAGCACTCACTCCTCGCTTCACAGCATGCCTTAATCGCCAAAGGTTAGATTTAATGACCTCTCAGGGTATTAAAATTCCTCCTTGTTTTTAAGTGCACTACAAAAATATAAACATATGCTTAGAATTTAAATTAAATGATGGTTTTCCGATGAGTGGAAGAATGGAATGCAGAGGTTTTATTTTTCTGTCGTGTTTGCTTGTGGCTGATCTTCAGGCAGCAAGAATTTGCTGTGGGTTTCCATGTTATTAGCTCCAAATCAGCAAGGTTACAGTGTGATGGATTTTAATTAATTGCTTGGTTAAAAACAAGGTATCTGGTATGCCTAGCTAAGTTTCTGAACTCTACCACAGAGTTCTTGCCTTTCTCAAAGCAGCGGCATTGGACTTCCTGTTTTACAGTTAGACCCAGAATTCTTTGGAAGTTGAAATTCCCTTACTGATTTGTCATTCTTGAAACCAAAGGGAGAAGGGACAGCAGGGATTCTTGCACTTCAGAGCATGTAAAAGTGTGACTTTTTGAGTAAGAGGTTTGAAAAAGTTTTTAATAGTGACCAGAGTACTTTTTCGCCCAGAATTTCAAAATTACTTTGAGTCTGAGAACTTAAAAATCGGCATTTCCAGTAATTTCCATAGCTTCCTTGCTTCTTAACTCTTTGCTTGCTATCAGAGATAGGAGACATACTTAGGAATGTGAGAAGTGTGACTAAGTAGTGAGCTTCCAAGCTTAGGAGCCGAAACTGCCAGGGCAGCCAATGTTACGGCAAGGACACAGCAAGTGCTGATGGCTTTGGAGGAGAATTCAGGTCATGTGCTGAGCCTGAGAAAGGGCTGGAGCTTCCAGGTCTGTCCATCTTCCATGTTTGCAGTCAAAACCTGGAGGTCCTAAGATGCCACATACTGCATTAGACTACATGACCCTGGAAATTTTGGCTGGTCAGCGATCTGTTAGATATAAGCTCACCGAGTCATGTAGGAAGCTCACAGAAACTACAGCCTTTCTGTGAATCATTTCTGAATTCTCATTTTCTGCTGAAAGCTCTTGGACTGATAAAAGTTACAGTCACATCTTCTTAAAGCTCTTTGCAAAGCTGTTGTTGGAAGGTTTGTTTGTAGGTACTTCAAGCTATGTTACCACAGTGTGCATTTGTAAAGGAAGTTTGTGACTACTAATTAAATGGGTAATACTGTATTTGGTTTCCTTGTTTCACTGCTGCATTTCGGCATGCATTTGGGCTCTGTGCCAAGTTTAGATAGATTTCTATGTATAGCCATAGGATACAAAACCCGGTAGTTACTTAGAGGAACAATTTTCAAGCAAGCTCAATATGGCAGTTACTAGTAGGCTGCATAGTAACATCTGGTCCTGTGGAATTGATTGACTTTTCTTATTTATAGCACAAATTCAAATTGAGAGCACCTTGGGGAGGTTGGCTGACACTGAAACTGCTGAACACTGCCTTGAATACTTCTAGTGCTGTTTCTATGCATGTAGGCACTGAAAGGGTCTTCTGAGTGGCTTGCAGGATAGAAGGGAAGCGGTCAGGACTCTGTAGCAATGGGGAAGGCTGGCTGCAGATGGATGAGGAAGTGAAAGAGCAGATAGCCTTCCTCAGACGTTGTTTGGTGCCTTTGTACTTTATATTCCTGCTTTTAAATAGAAAATAATGATACTGTTATGGGGTTAATGAGTCAGCTTTCCCCACTGAGGTCCGGCAGTTCATTGGACTAGCTGAGAGGTGGCTGAATGTTTCCTTTAAAACACTCAGTAAAGGAGAGAGGATCCTGCAGTAAAATTACAGAAACAGAGCTCAAGGACTGTACCTCTGCTGGGCAGGGAAACAGTTTTGTTTAGTGTTTTGTCCAAGATTTACATTGGAAACCTCAAACTGTGCTGTGAAAAGATTTAGGTGGAACAGTGAGGCTTTATGGGCTGGACGAGCGGACCAGCTGTGCAAGCCTTCCCTTCAAGACTAGCATTTAGCAGGATGCTAAAGTGGAAGGAGTCAGCTTTTCTTCTGTCACTAACACCACTTCACATGCAGTGCAATGACATCCACCGCCTGTGAGCACATGGACAGGGAACCAAGTATTTTCTCCTTTCTTTGGAAGAAAATTTCTGCCTAAAGGATCACAGGTTTTGTTTTCTAAATTTCTAAATGCTTTATAAATGAAAAAAAATCTGAGCTGTGTTTTCAAATACTTTTGCACATTTGCTTTTACTGCAGTTACATTCTGAATCTTGTGGTAGTTTTCTGGCATTCATTTTGCCCCTTTGCGCAGCCCCACAACAGCAGTACGTTAAAGCCTACCTGCCCAGCGCAAAGTAGAAAAAGACAGCCAAAAAAAAAGGGTGATAGAAAGATACTGAAATACTGGAAGACTCAGGGATTTATCTGGTACAGAATTCAACTCTCAAGTCAGTGGCAAGGTGTAAAAAAAGGTATAGTCACTCTGTAAGCAAATCTCTCCTTCCAAAATTGGGACTTCAGTTCCAAACTAATCAAAGCGAGATGCAGACAGGCTCCTAAAAAACAGGGGGTAGCTCTACAGGTCTTCCCCTAAACACACCACTTTGCAGATAAACTCTTGGGGTAGGGAAAGGGAGAAGTGCTGAGCACAGAGAAAGAAGGAAGGGCAGGAGGTATTTCCTAAAATGCAGGCCACTTATAACAAGAAAAAAAGAGAACTGAGAAACAAGTTGGTATTGAGTTGTCCCTGGACTAGGGCCTGTGCTTTTATTGAAAAGACCACTGACCTTGGGACCAGCCAGCCCCCTTCTGCTAGCCCTCTCTGCTGGAAGGGGTCAGATACTAAACAGAGATGGGCTGATGATGTAAATACTCAGGCAGAGGAATCAAAGGAAAAATAATTCTGAAAGCACTGGTCCAGTGTGAGCTGAGGAGCTGTGTGGTTTCACTCTGTGCTTGTGTTTGAGGATCGAGAAATAAAACAGCCTTGAAAGAGACTTGTCTGTGTCATGGAGCCTTTTTGTAGGCTGAGGAAGCAAGCCTGGTTTCTCCCAGGCCCTCCAGCAGCTGCACCCCTAGGTGGATAGTTTCCTCAACAACTGACTGATGAAGAAGGATGGCATTCAGCCGACTGTTACTGTTAGCATTTCACTCCAGTGTTGCATTTTAAATAGAAAAGCTCCACAATGCCAGCCTGGTGTGGGAGAAGTTCTCCATGGGATACCTCCCGTGGCCAAGCAGACTCACCCATGTGGTAGGCTCGCTGCTCAGGCATTCAAGAGCTACAGACTTATTTTAAAGAAGGGATTTGGCTGCTGAATTATTTGCTGAAATGAGTTGCATTTTCAGATCGGAAGAAACGATCTGAATCACCTGTTCAGCCAAGAGCCTTTGGTGAAGCCAAGGCACATGACAGAAAGTTGTTTAAGGTGTTAAACTGCTTTACAAGTCAGAAGGGTGTTGAAAGAAGTGGGAGTGCTGTAAGGGGGTAAAGCAGAGACAGGGAACCCAGTTTCGTAATAAGACACCATCGTTGTGGTCTTGTTAGGCACACTTTGTGAGAGATAAGGAAGCTATTAAAAGCTTGTGGCATATGGGGATTTTCGTCAGCAGAAGAGGACGCAGCAGCCCTTGCGAGGAAGTGAGGGGTGCAGATGTTGGCTTCAGGAGAGCTCCTGAATTAGATACAGATTGAGCTCCACACTGTAGCATCGAGAATACAACCCTTGCTTTGCACACTGGCCATCTAGCCGAAATTTAACTCCTGTAACATTCTCTCTGCCAATTTTTCAGCTATTCCAGAACCTCTTGATGGGTAACTGTCCATACAGTCAATCCGATTTTTCCTGTGTGTTGCTTTTTGTAGTCCGGGGGGCAGGGGTGTAAGGCAGCTTCATTGTGCTGTACATCACGGTGCTCTCCGCCTTAGATAATTCTCCAACTTTTACCAATCACAAGCTTTTCTTGGCGTTTTCAGTCTGCCTGATGAATGAAACATGCTTTGTGCAGATGCGTAGCTGAATAGAGAATGAATAAGAGCCCATGAATTTTTTTCTTTACTTTTAAGAAAACATGTTGTTACGGTGTCTCTTTATTAAACCACATCTCATTTATTATCTGCTGTGGTAATTAATAGCTTTACTAAATAATTCGTTGATTGAAACTAATTTTCAAGAAAACTACAAATCTGAAAAAAGTCTGTAAATATTGTCTTAAAATGCTGTTACTGCTGTCTTTGCAGGAGTGAAAAAAAGTTTGGAAAAATGTGGTCCTGTCTTTTAGCTAGCTTCCACACTAGTGCCTATACAAGCAGTTGCAGATGCTTGCCTTGTTCTCCTTAAGTAGCTTTTAAGAAGTCTTGCAACCTGTGTTAAGCCTTTGCAGAAGAGCCCTGTGACTTTGTGTTGTGCTAACCACTAATTTCTACTGTATGAAGTCAACTCTAGATATTACTAGGTTGAACCACACGTCCTGTAATATTTTCCTGAGTCTTTCTGTAAGTTAACTTGTATTTTTGTTGCCTTTGCAAAGAGAGAGAGCTTAGAAAAAAGACCCAATGATCTTTCCTTGTGACTTCCATGTGTCGTCCTGGGATTCCTCCGAAGTGTTTTCTGACCTTCAGAGCTGATCATGAAAGGGCTTTCATAATTTTACAGTCATTTCTGATTCATTCTCCAGTTCTACCCTTTGTGTCTAAATGCAGTGATTGTGACTGTCAGGTTCTGATTAATGGTTTCTAAAGCCAGGGATTGTGCTGTCAGACAGGTTGAATCTGATTTATAAAAACTTCAGCTACAGAGGGAAGACATAATAATAATTGTCTTTTCTACCTCCCCATCAATTGCTCCATCACTTGCGATCTCCTGCAGAAGTTAATCTTATCAGCAAAACTGTCTGGCTCTCTCAGTGTAGAGACTTTTATGCATTTAAATATTTCTTCCCATCTGACCACTTTGAGTCATAAGGTGTTGTTATCACGTTGTGGATACTTTTGATTGAGGAGTCCATAAATGACTTGTATTCCACCTACGTAAAGGACTGCTTCTCTCTTCTTACAGTCCTGTCATCCTACGGTGAGTTGAGCAGGGAGGGGAGGCCTCTCACATGCTAATAACGGAAGAGGCTGCACATTTCTGTGCGATCTGTGCAAGAGCATGTGCTGAAAAGGAAATGCTGCAGAGAAAAAGACAATTTCATTTGACAGTCTGAAAGGAAGAGGAAATGAAGAAGCAGAAACACGAATATTGCAGTGTAGGAATAATGTTAGGAGGAGAGAATCAGCTAAAGGAAGCAATGCTTCCAGAGATGTAAAGACAAATCAGCAACAGTTAAAGAGTAACTGCTTCTAGAAGTTCCATTCAGAGAGAGAAACACTTTGACTAAGATGAGTTTTCCAAAGAGAAAATACAGTTAGTCTCTGGCCACATTTTTATCCTACAAGACCATGACCTCAGGGTGGTCAAAGTCAAGGACAGGACCGTTGTCTGTTCAGTTGGTCTGTGGGCCTAACCGAGCATGACTCACTCATTCCTGTGCCAGTATATTTTTTACTAATTTTCCGCATGAAATCCCAACCTGAGGCATGGCATCCAGTCTGCTTCTCCTTCTGCAGGCACCATTCCTGCATCTCCTCTTCTTCTGTTCCATCTGTCCTTTCCAAAGACTCATTTTCCTCACAATTAAACACCTTGGTGTCCTGATTAAGTTGTTTTCTGTTACTTCAGTTACACCCTGGTCTCTGTCAAATCCTGATCTTCATGGTTTTGCATAGTTTTTAATACTCCTTTGGCTTCTGAAGAAAGAGTAAAGTTGATTTATGTCTCATTGGATTACTTTTATCACCATCATTGTGTCATAATTTCTACGCTTGCTGGGTAATAAAGCAGAAAATAGCATTCTAAACTATTAATAACTATGTGTTTTTCTAAGAAGAGAGAAAAGTTGTCCCTGCAGCAACCTGGACAGAACTTCTTTCCTTCACATGACAGCAGGGAAAAAAAGTAAAATTCAGTTGCTTCCTCTTTTAACGATTGCTCCTGCAGTGAGTCGCACCTGCAGTGCTGACACTTCAGTCAAAAGATATGTAGTATACCAGAAATATCCAACAGCCAGAACAGTTGGAGTATGTAGATTTTCCTGTGTCACTTGCAGGCAAGTGCTGGCACCTAAACCACTTGCTTTAATTCTGTCCCAAGACATCTGGAGCAGAGTGCCTGTATCCACGCAGCTGAGCGGTGATGTCTCTGCAAGGAGCGGGCTGTGGCCCTGGAAGTGCGTGCTGACACCACTCAGGATTAGCAGACCTGAGCTCATCCCTTTTCCCAGCCTTTTGGAAGCAGTTGATCTGCCTGACCTGGCCAGAAATGGGACCTGACTACAAATGTTCTCTGGAGATGGTCACCCGGTCTCGTTGGCACATCCCTTGTGTGTAGCCCAGCAGATGAGTTTTGTCCCACCTAGGAGTAGCTCATGAGCAAAAAGGCAGGGCTGTTGTACCTGTGCAGGTTGGGTGGGCGTTTGACTCGGAGGAATAACTACAAGGATAAAACATGCTTTGCTGTGCAGACCTGGACCTCTTTGGGTTCTGTCTGCTGCGACAACACTTTATCCTTACTCTGCTTCTGCACAGCCCTGTCTCTGCCTCTAGAGACTCAGCTGTATGCAGACAGACACTGAGGGGAGGTGTATTTATTTTTTTTTTGGCATGATGCAAAGTACTTGGTGTAATCTGCTGGGGTAAATATGCATTTGCATTGCTACCTATCTACTCAAAATCAATCAGGCTTACCATGGCAACTTACTTAGCAACCTTATCAGATCTCTAGTACCTTACAGTCTTGCTTTTAAGACATTCATTTTAAATAAAAGATTTTTTTTTATATATAACATGCATTGCAGTTTTTCCTGGTCTCTTGTCTTTTTTTTGTTGTTGTAATTTGCTGAACAGATTTGCATAAAAGCAGAATACAAAATACTTTTGCAAAAATATCTCTCGATATCTTTGATTCTTCAGACAGAAGGAGTTCTAGATGCTTCATTGTATGATTCCTTCAAATAACCTTTATTTGAAACAGCTTAAATAATAAATAAGCTGAAAATCTCTCAGATTTGCTCTCAGGAGTTTGTAGGTTTGCTATGTCAGGTGTTCCCCGTAAATCAGAATAACATGTGCTTCTATCCACAGACATTGAACATTATCTTTGAAAAGATCCCAGAAAATGAGAGTGGAGATGCCTGTCAAACTATCCAAGTTAACGTTCTGGACTGCGACACCATAGGCCAAGCCAAAGAGAAGAGCCTTCAGGCTTTCCTCAATAAAAACGGCTTTCTCTATGGTCTTCAGCTGGATGAAATTGGCCTTGGTAAGAGAGTGTCACTGTGTTATGTTTTCATGGAGCTCACCAGTCTTTCTGTGGAGTTTTATTCTTAGGAATTCCTACCTTTGGCTTTGGTTATTTATTTATTTATTTATTAGCATTTAGTCATGACATAGCTTCTGTAAGGAATTTCTGGGGAAATGCCAGATCATTTATGCCACCAGTTAGAACATTGGAATTACATCTGCAAGGACCTCAGCACACAGTTAACAAACACATGTTATTTGTTAAATGCATATAATTTATGTGTTCCCTTTCTGGGTTAAGCAAAGTGGCCTGTTCACCTGAGTGCGGCTAGTGGATAAAATTCTGTCGATAGGTGGGATGGCACATCATGATTACCAAGTAAGTACTTTAGTCCCTACCTACTCTGCCTCCCACCACCCTTCCTTCCAACAGGCCTATGTTTCCTTTGATCAGAAGAACCCAGCAAATATAGTTTGTTTAGAGTCAGATTGGATTTATATAATAGCTTGCATGTGCCTCACAAATCATGTACAGTTTGTACAAGACGTAACTAAGGCCATTCGAGCAGCTGGGTTGAGCCTACTTTTTCCTGTTGGGTTTTCAAGAGCCCAAGGTCAGATAAAAGCCTGCAGGTGCCACTGTTCCACTTTCCACGTGCTCCAGTAGGAAATCCAAGAAACATTACGTTGTGGGCATTTCCCAGCTCCCAGGCTTGCACCCCAAGATATTATTTCCTTAATTTTTCAGATGCTATGTCAGCAAGCAGTGGTAATTTTCTCTCATATCTGGTGGTTATACCCACCACCCCTCACAAATACTGTATCGGTCTTGTACAGCTCGTTTAGGTGATCTCTTAGAAGTGGCTTGCGAAATGTTTCTTCTGGTTCCAATGTGCCCCTGACACCAGGGAATGCTTGTGCAGCTGAATAGCTCTATTAGGGAAAGGCACCTCCAGAACCTCTGCCTTGACCATAGTGTGGGAGAGCAAAACCGCTCTCACGTAACCTAGCACAAGGTCAGAGAGAAACAGAGCTCAGCTGGGAGCTGCTGGTCCAGATAAGATTGTGTTGCTTTTCTTTACAAACATCTGTACAGTGGGGATCCCGTAGGGATGTAATCGTTTTCTCTTGCTGTTGTACTGCAGAACTTGTGTCTGAGGAGCAGCAGAGAGAGTTGTTAGATATCGATGGTTCCTCAGAGGTGATGGAGGATGGGATAAGGAAGCTAAATACCATCGGTCATTATGAGGTAAGCACAGAAGCCATGCCAGTGAATTGAGAAGCAGTTTCTCTCCAGTTCCCACATGATTGCGCAGAAGTGTCTTGATCAAAGGCTCAAGCAGGTAGCTGAGCATCATCCACAGAAGGAAAGAAACGTGTGACACAACTTTCTTGCCAGTGAGTCCTGTTTTCTGTTACTTTTTGGAGGTTTGCTTGTTGCAGGGTTGCTTGGTTCAAGCATACCTGGTAAACTGTCACTTCAGTTGAGCATTTCAGTTAAAAGAGCGTCTGATTTCAGCGGTGAACGTTGCCATAGTCTTTTCTAGTCCCTCCTGCTGAGTTTTTTTTGCACCATGAGCAGTTGTTTCCCTCTTCCCACCGCTTGTTTGTATTATCCGAACAGGCAGATGGGATACTTGGGAAAGCTCATTTAGAGTCAGAATACAAAGGACTGATGGGCTTTCTTACTCTTCTCTTGACACCTTCTCTTTTTTTCTGTTTCTGCTTCCATCTGCCTGGTGGCAGAGCCCTTCTGAGCTGGTGGCAGAGCCAGCTTGCAGATGCCTAGCAAGCGGCATTCTCTGGTTAAGGACCTTCCACAGGCACTGGTCAGCATAGAGGATGAGGGGCTGGGGAAGGGTGTGTAGGGGGTGATTGGCCTCGGGTGACTTCAGGTGATCGGCTTCAGGTATGGTAGCTCACGTTTTGATGACGATGAGTGTAAATCTGTGTCGTGCAATGCGGTACGGCCCTGAGAAACCTAAGGCAGCCCTGAGCACGCTGCTGTCTGCACGAGTCAGTGCCATCCACAGAGAGGAACAAAGGCTCCTAGCAGGACTCTTTGAGGCTTGGGCGCAGTGCAAGGCTGCACAGATCTGGAGCAAGCTCATCTGGAGTCATTTTCAGATTTCTGTGGGTGTCTGTTCCTCTCCTGGGGAGGCAGAAATGAACCCAGATGTCCTGTGTCACCATCCAGTGTCTTAAATACAGCTTTTTTTCCTGTGCTTCTCTTGAATCCTGTCTGTAGTTTAGCGTGGGACTTCACCCCAAGTGTAATGATTTTGTACAAATTAGGACATTGTTGCAGCTGGAGTCTCTGCAGCAAAGGTCAGTGTAGGTTCGAATCTGGTTAGACATTTGAATGTCAGTCGAGTGTGCCCGCTCTCTTTAGTGCAAGCAGCTATTGCAAGTGCTCCCTCATTTTACCTGGCAGCTGTTTGCACTTTCTGCGCTCCTGGGTGCCATACCTCATGGCAAACGGGTCTGCTCCACCTAGTCACTGTCTTCCTGGGTATCTTTATCCCAGCCCTTGTTTTCATCTGAGGTTTCTGCAGGCAGATGCCAGTTAGGTTGGAGGTTTGCTTGTTTTTGCAAAGCTGTAACTACACTAATTATAGCTGAGCAGCTGCCTTATGGAAATGGTGCTGGGTATCTCTCTGAGATATTTTAGTCCATTTTTTTCTGATGCTGATGAAGTGATGTACATTTCAGGCAGAAGCCTGGTGGCATTTTAGGCAGTTAGTGGCAAGTATCAGCCGTTAGCATATCTAGTTTATTTTCTTGCATGCATATTAATGCAAAAAGGAATGTCAAGGTGTCTAGTTGGCGAGAAAAGGGAATGTTGCACGCACGGCATAAGGGCAGTCGCATTGCCCGAGGAATTCCAACTTAGATTTCAACAGTGCCTCCAGTTTTGTGGCAGGCCTGGATTTCTTTGTTTCTTTCTTTCTTTGATTGTTTTCCAGGCTCAAATGCTAGAAAGTAACCAGATTTTTGAAACTGGGAGGTGCTGTCAAATCTTTTGAAGATACCACACATTTTTGTGTGGTGTAATCCATTGCATTGTTAGACTTTCATGTGTTCCTGATTTGTGTGCTCCTTTTGCTCTCTTTCTTTGTTCTTAGAAGGGTTATTGGTGTGACTATTTATGAGGTCTGAGCTATTGTTTGCATAAGAATAACCATAAACCTTGACAAAAGAAAGTTCCTGATCATCATGATGTCCTAGTTCTCATGCCAGAAGAAAGCCAGAGAACCACTTCCAGACCTGCTGTCCAGTCTCAGATATCAGATTTCCCAACCCAGAGCAGCATCACAGGTTCCAGGAGCAGGCACGGCCCCAGAGAGCGAATGTGAATGTGTGACCAGAGCTGGATTATAGGGAGGCGCGGGGTCACACTACTACATCTTCTTTCTTGCAGAGTAGCGGCACTGTTACATGGATCTGAACAGACCTCCCTTCTCCCTGTGTCCCCCTCAGTAACTCACCTGACAATGTGAAGATGTTTTGAGGTGCCCATGGGTTCAGCCCACCATAAAAAGGGGTTCAGCCAACGGGACCCAAAAAGCAGGACTTCTTTTTCTAACTGATCTGAAAGAAACAGCATGGATGGCCAGCACAGTAATGAGAAAGCGGGAAAAGTACATCCTGCTCAGGGCTAAGAGCAGCATCTGTCCCAGAAATAAAACCCAAAGTAGGAGCTGTGGTCACGGCTGCGCTGCACAACGCCTCCAACTCCCAGGGGGGAGCACAGTTCTCCCTCCATGCCATGCCCCGCTCCCTCGGCACTGGAGCCGGCACATTTCAGCACGAAACTGCTTTCCTGCTTCATGGAGGATGTGTGGAGGCAGCACACGGATTGCTGGTGCCACTCCAGGAGGGAGTAAGCTGCTGGGTAGCCCTGGTCCTGTTTGCCTGTCTTCAGGGCCAGGTAGGACTCTGGTAGTCCAAGGAGGACTCTGGTTCCCTCTGCGTGTTTGTGGCACCTCACAAGCTGGCCTTAGAGCGTATTTCCACGTGTGGTGTGGTTTAAAGTGCTCAGTGTTACCTCAGAGAGCAGCGAAACACTGTATGACAAATGGAAACTCCGCAAAAAAGTATATGTGTGAACTGGATTGCATTTACTCTCTAGGAGCAGATTGCTTTGGCGCAAGCCACGGCTTTTGATAGAGTATCTTAATGTTTGAACTGGTTTCTCACACCGGGCTGGCTGCCAAGGTATAAAAAACACTTAAGTTATTCTGGCAGAGATCCCTTCCTAGAACTGGCCAGTTGTTTTTGTAATTACAGAGGAAGTAAGTACACTAGCACTTGGCAGGACCCAGGATTTGACAGCAGAGCAGTAGTGTAGTTCTCAGCAGGAGCCGGTTTTGAGTTACTCTTTGACATTGAAAGCATAACTTGCCAGTTTATTTCAAGGTAATAGTTACTATCCTGGCAGCACTATGTATTTAGGCAAGGAGAGGGAGAAATTCGTTTTAGAGGCCCGAGAGTGGCTAGATGTGGATCTTGACCTTATAGTCCCCAGGGTGCAGGGGTTTTGCTCGCTTTGGGAAGTGAAGTTTGAAAATAGTTTCTCGGGAGCACCAGGCTAGACCATGGGCCCCTCTGTTGGGCATGGGAAGAAAGCATTGGGGTGGACTGAGCTGGAAGAAAGGGGACCAGAAGATAAATCATCATCCACATGTTCCCCTTCCTGTCACGCCTTCCTGTAAGTTGCACTGGAGCCAGGGAATTCAGCCCAGGCAGCCTAGAAAGATGGGTGCAAGAAGCATTACAAAGCAGTGGATGAAAATGAAAATGCCCAGATCGGGGCTGAACCAGGAAAATGAAAGAAAGGGAAAGGCCTGAAGGGCCGGACAGTTGGAAGCGCTGCCATCCCACCTTGCCAGCCAGGGCTAACAAGCTGCAGCTGCTGCCCATGCCTGGAAGCCCATCCCTGGCTCCCGGCAGCGAACAGAGCGCGCTGGCTCTCCCGCTTACGGTCGGAGGAAACGAAACAGAGGGTGTCATCAGTTGTAGACACGTTTGTTCAGCAGGCTGTGCTTGGTTTTCCCTTTCAGATTTCAAACGGAGCCACCATAAAAGTCTTTAAAAAGAGGACAAATACCCGATCAGGTAAGAAAGGAGCTGCAGTCCATTTAATCTTTCATGGGTAATGGGCTGGGACTGCTGAGCTGTGACATGTGGTATCTTAGCCAACAGGAGGTCAGAAAAATTGACACTTTAATATAGCTGAAGAAGCAATGTTAGCCTGGCCTCTGGCAGGTACAGTGGGCATAGGGGGAGGGAGGGAAGAAGGCAAAGGAAAGAAGGACATGAGGACTTACAGTCCTTGGCAAGTGAATGTGCTTAAAGGTACGCACTTGTGGGCAGGAAATAAGGGTGGGGAAACACAGGTGACACAGAGCTCCAACTGGTGAGACCAGCACAGGGAAAGTGCCCTCCTCCAGTGCCTGGTGGCACCATGGACACAGTGGTGCACTGTCCAGAGACAGGCATAACAGCAAACTCCCCGGTTCTGGAATTTTCCTTTCTCTCTTGACTGTGTTTCCGATAGTTTTGACTTGTCTGTCTCAACAGCAGGGCAGGGCTAAATGGTGCTTACAAGGGGTTCATCTTGTCTACCCCTGTGATGCAGATTGCTCCAACCCAGCTAGTGCCTCAGAGGAGGTGGATTTTCTGTAGACCCTGGGGAGAAAAAGACACTCCCACTGTGATTCACCTCACTGTCAAGGTGGATATCTAAAGTTAGGAGAGATGGGTGCCTGAGGGCAGCAGAAACAGGGTTGTCTGTTCTGGGCCTTTGCTTTCAAGCCTGATGTCAGCCTACCTGTGCTGAGTACTGTTAATGGAGACTAAACCGACACAGTCATCTCCTCTGCCGTCTGTCGCACTCCTTTTCAGAGGAGCCCCCACTTGCTGCCAGCTTACCACAGCAGCAGCAGATGCCCTAGCTGAGTGGTCTGAGCTACAGGTTGGCACTGGGGAGGTGAGCCAGGACACGTGTGTTCCTCAGAGGCTTCCCACGGGCACGGGCACACCACGGGCAGGAAAGCGTGATGCAGAGCCTGCTTGCTGGGCACTCTGGCTTGCACCTGCTGCACAGTCCAGAGCCCAGCAGAACTCACAAGCTTGTGGCTCTGCACGTCATTAATGCCTGTTTGCTCTCTGCATGTCATTAATGCCGGTTTGCTCTGTGCTTTGTCTGCAGATACGGACTATTCAGATGAGCACTGTCATTTGGTGAGTCCGGTCATTGCACTGTTAAGTGGTAGATTTAATACTGAGCTGTATTTCCATCAGTACAATCTCTCTAATCTCTTCACAACAGATTTTACCAGACTCTGAAGCAAACAAAGATGTGAAAGGAGCGGGTCACAAAGGAAAGCAGAAATTCAAAGTGAAAGAAATGTACCTGACAAAGCTTCTGTCAACCAAGGTAAAATGTAAAGGTCTTATTTTGGGGGAGGGCTGATGCTAGGCTTGGCTAGATTGGCATAACAGAAGTGGAAATTAAAGCAGAAATTATGCAGACTTCCTGTCTGTATATCAAATGTTAAATCAAAAGGCAGCCTACAACAACCACTGTGCTAACGACGGGTTGTGACTGTTTGCAGGGATGGACACATTGCATGTTTTCTAATGCTAGAGTTCTAAAATGGTTTGCTACTCACACACTCTCCTCAGCAAGCCCAACTTTTCTTCTCAGGTTAAAGAAAAAAGTAGTTACTGAACTTACAGAAAGCCGGATTTGCTGCTGAGTCCCCTAGAGTGAGAGTGGTCCCTTCTGGAGAGACAGCTGGACGTCAGCCATCCCCTCGTTCTCTACTGGAGTTTGCCCAGCCTAGAGGCAGCTTCCAAGGCCTGGGTTACACAAAGTACTGCCCGTGAAATGAAATCATCTTTTAGGGTCTCAAACTAAGCATTCAAAATAACGAGATTAATTTCAGAAACAAGGTCCTCGGGATTAATAATGCGATTACCTGACTTACACAGCCACGTTCCTACAGAGTAAGCTCTGCTCACTCCCTCTGGTAATGTCATCTTGCTTCAGACTTACTCAAACAGGTTACAAAGCTCTTTGCAACAGCATATTACTTGAAGTATTAATCAGTGCGTGACACTGAGAGCTGTGCAATACAAGAGGCCTGAAGGGATGATGATTATGGCCTACTTGCATTTATAAATCTATCAGTCATTATTTAATTAGGCTGTTGATAGCATCTGAAGTAATTTGGGACACTACCCAAAGTGAGAGTGAAGACTGGTCATTTCTCATTAGCTCTGGAAACTAACATAAGCCCTCAGGAACTGCTGGAGTAAACCAGTAATAACGGTAGAACTGAAGTACAAAAAAGAAGATCAGGCTCTTAAGCAAAAGCCCTTTTAGAGGGCTGTAAATCAATTACCCCCCCTCTCCAGAACAGGATAGTGCTCCGAACAACAGGGCTGCGATAGCCTTCGCCATGAAAGCCCATCTGTAGCTCGCCATGCACTAAAGGAAACTGCATTGATCGTGTCTCTCTCCATCTCTCTCTCACCCAAATGCGCACACAGACACAGCTGCTGAGTTTGCCAGGTGAAGTGAACTGGCCAGTAACACATAGAGGCCCTGGGATCCTTTTAAATCCTTGCTGAGAGAAGCTTGGGCTGAGCTGAGCTTTAGGACAGATGTGAAGGGAGAAAAGCACAAAGCAGTGTTCTGCTTTGTTTGCCTCTACTTGAGACTGCAGTGACGTCAGTGAGTCCATCAGAAACCCAGCCCTTGCTTTTGTGAGTCAAGGAGCTTCACTTCTGGATCAGAAGTGCCCAGATCTCAGTTCTTCTCACAGATGTTTGCGTCTTCGTGTGCCACTGAAAGCTGTTGCCCTAGAACTGGATTGAGCGCCACAGTCGCTTGGCTGTGACGTGCTGATGAGCACATCTGCTCAGTGTGTCTCAGGTGGCACCATGAAGACCAGTGTCCTAGAAAAGTGGGTAAACTCCTTTTGCTCACCTCCCTCGTCCAGTCTCAAGTTCCAGATGCCTTCAGCAACGGTGCCTGCAGCGTCCGATGTCTTTGTTCAGGAAACTCAGGGTGTGATTCCTTCCCCCTGTCGGAGTCCACCACAGGCCTCCTGGTGGAGAACCGATAAAGCGTGTGACATTTTAAAGCAGCTCATTGGGGTGCATTCGCATTTTTTGTTATTTACTGTCCTGTTTGACAATAACCAGCGACCCAGATGTTTGGGACAAGCATGTGGTGGCCTTGGGGCACACTCCAGGAGAAGTCAGTAACAGTGCTGTCCGTTCTCTTGCTTCTCAGGTTGCAATTCATTCCGTTGTTGAAAGGCTCTTCAGGAGCATCTGGAGTTTACCCAACAACAAAGCGCCCGTTGCCATCAAGTACTTTTTTGACTTTCTGGATGCCCAGGCTGAGAGCAAAAAAATTACTGACCCGGATGTGGTCCATATATGGAAGACCAACAGGTATGTCCCTGTGACACGCGCGAAAGTGCTCGGAAAATGGAGTTGCAAAAATGGAACAGGTCGGTCACCTGGGATCAAAAGAGTTAGTCTGTGGCATGGCTGGGTGAAGATGGGGTTTGGCTGTGTGGGTCCCGGTGCTTTTAGTATATTGATGGGATGCCGATGCAAATCCCCATAGCTCCCAGTCTGCATTCTGGTTGAGAGTCATAGAACCATAGAATCACTTGCGTTGGAAGAGACCTTTAAGATCATTGAGTCCAACCACAGCCTGACCCTGCCCTAGCATCTCAACATCCTTCTTGTAGTGAGGGGCCCAAAACCGCACCCAGCACTCGAGGTGCGGCCTCACCAGAGCTGAGTACAACGGGACAATCACTCCCTACTCCTGCTGGCCACACTGTTCCTGACACAGGCCAGGATGCCCTTGGCCTTCTTGGCCACCTGGACACACTGCTGGCTCACGTTCAGCCAGCTGTCAACCAACACCCCCAGGTCCTTCTCCAGGCAGCTCTGCCTGGGGTTGTTACCTGCAACTAAACTGCCATGTCATGGCACTTGTGCTACCCATGCGGTTAATTTCAAAGCCACTTGTTCTCTGTCTGTCTAGCCTTCCTCTTCGCTTCTGGGTGAACATCCTGAAGAATCCCCAATTTGTCTTTGATATTAAGAAGACATCGCACATAGACGGCTGTTTGTCTGTCATCGCACAAGCTTTCATGGATGCCTTTTCTCTGGCAGAGCAGACGCTGGGGAAGGTAATGCCAACCTTACGGTCTCCCGCCAGCTTCTCAACCAATGTCTTTTTTCAACTGTTTGATGCTTCAAGGGTGAAGTCCTGGATCTGCTGATATAGGTGTTTGGTAGAGAATAATTAATTAAAGCCTGATTAAGCTGGGTTTCAGATCCGCATTGCTCCATCTCACCAGGCTTTAACAAACGCACTGGAGTAGACAGAGCTTCGAGACTGCTATATTTGCAGTTAACTGCTGCTTGTCTTCTCCGCAGTGCGTTCATAGAATATGTGGAAGAGGGTGGAAATTGTAAGAATTTAATGAAGTTTGAAAGAATTTTTTAATGAAGGTCTTAGAAGTGTTAACATGATTTGGTAAGTAGTCCAAATTTTGTCTGTCATGTGTTGATGTGCGGAAAACACACATAGGAAGCCACTGGGAGCTGTAAGAATACTTGCAAGAGCTCTGAAGTTGTAAACAGTTCCTTTCACATGCAATAGCTGCTCCCTTTTAGTATGCAGAATTACTCACTGGATACCACCTACCGAAATCTTACATTCAAAAGCCCTTTGGTATGGTGTCCAGAACTCTGGGGATCAGAAATGCTTTGTTTTTCCCCGAGGATATTTTCCTTTTCTTTGTACCAAAGCAGGAAATACTTGTTCAGGCTCATGCTACCAAGGAAAACAGCCCAGAGATTTTTTTACCCTTAGAAAAAGGTGTATAAAAATGGACTCGTTCCCCATGCGACCTGAACAAACGCTCATCCATTAAAGGTTAATAACAAATAATGTGCTTATTTACCTTATTCTAGGAGTCAAGTGTTGGGAATTAAAACTAATCACATCACTTGGTGGGGGAAAAACTGCAAGTGGGCGTGGTGTGTTAGGTGTCTGCGTTCAGCATCCCTCATGCAGTGCTGGAGATACAGCAGCTCCCATTAGCCATTTGAAAAGGGATGCTGACACTCGGTAATGGTTTGCAGCGCAGCAAACGTCTTTTGTGGCCTTTTAGTACCAGAATGTATTTGCTTTTATGATTTTTAGCCTTTTATCTTAAAAGCATTCTTTAGCCTCTTAGAAAACAAAGATTTAAAGGATTTAATCACATGGTAGAAACAATAGTGACAAAGTATCAGATGGTTGTGTCAGTGGTTCCCCAGAATTTGAACTAGAGCAGTGACGGGAAACTGCCAGCCCCCACTTTAACATCCTAAAATCAGGGTGTCCTGGAGGGGTTTTGGCTCCTGCTACACAGAGAAACGTTTGTGTCCTCAGAAGAGCCCAAGACTGCCAGGTAGGTCAGTGCTGACCTTGGTTGCCAAAGCCTGGGGAGGGGCCAGATAAATCCCTTTGGCTGCCAGCTCTCCCTGCTCTCTGACCCCTGAACCAAAGGAGCAGTAGGGGCCAAAGTGTTTCAGGGGAACCCCAGAGCCAGGACAGGATCCAGTGAGATTCCACGGCTGTCACCCTGGGGGAACGGCCTGTATAGGGGGTCGCCCTCAAGCCCTTGGGTTGGGCATTCACCATCTCTCAGGTCCAGGGAGGGCTGAGGAGGAAGTAAGAAAGAAGACTTGTGTCTGGGGGACACATGTTCATCTCTCCTGACTCCAGGAGTGATAATTGCATGGCAACGGCCATGGACCACCATGCACCGTTCCTGAGGTCCCACGTCTGTTCTTTATCTCATAACCTGGATTCCTTGAACAGAATCACTGCAAAGAGATGTGCGTCACACTGCACACAGACACAATGAGATGCAATTAACTGTGTGGAGGTGGAACCTTAGGAAATCTGTGCTGTGAAAATTGACAAGGCTTCAAATATTTTCTTTTAAGGAAGCACCAACAAATAAACTCCTCTACGCTAAGGACATTCCGCTGTACAAGAAGGAGGTGAAAGCGTACTATAAAGCCATCAGGGATCTGCCTCCACTGACCGCTTCAGAGGTTGAAGAATTTCTAACTCAGGAATCTATGGTACAGTTGAGAAATGGGAACTTAATTTGCTTTTGGGTGGAGCATTTTAAAAAGGAGAACAATCTGACCAGAGCTGTTGTCTGTTTTAGAAACATGAAAATGAATTTAATGAGAAAGTGGCCTTGATTGAAATCTACAGGTACATAGTGAAGTACTATGATGAGGTAAGCACATCTGCTGTTCCTGCTTTAACCCCTTAATGTGAACTTGCCACCTCCAACGTGAAAGCGGGGCTTGACAAAGTAACTGGGGGCTGGCCTGGCCTGCGGCTCACAGGGTCTGCTCCAGAGACAGCCCCTCGGTGCCACAGCCGAGGCTGCACGTCCCACAGAGCTGCCTGGGCCAGGGAGCAGTGCAGCCCCTGGGGGTGGCTGGAGCCACCACCTCTCAGAGGGGTCCCAGGCCAGAGGGGAGCTTTGGAGATGGACCTTTACTGCGTGCGCTGTGTTTCAGAGGTAGTAGCAGCACAGTTCTCCCCACAGGCTTGAGGAAGGCCCTGTACAGTCTAGGCTTGTTTTACAATGCTGGCAGAGTATCTGCTCACGCCTGTCACAACTCCGGTGCACGCGCTTCGTTTCCCTGGAGAGGCAGAAATCAGATTTGACTGTAGTACCAGGGATCTCGAGTTAACAGTCGGTACAAACACCTCAGCGCGGCGCGCTCAGCCTTACAGCAAGAGGTGTCCGCTCCTTTCCCATCACAGCCCTCTCATTCTCTGCTCAGTCTTTCTCCCCAAGAAGCTATAGCTTCCAGCCCCTGCTCTTGCTCCCAACAGAGACGTTCTCCCAACCGTGAGCACTTAGACACCGGCTACCTCTAAGCTGCTCTGTAAGAAAATCCCTGCCCTCCCTGTTGCATGACAGGATTCTCCTCTCAGTTTTGCTCAGCATCCTTAACAGAGGCTGCGTGTGCAACCCGGGGAGGCAGAGGAGGCAGCTGTGTGTGCTGCCCCACGGCCTCCTTACCACTTCCAGCAGGTTGGGTCTCCCAGCAACCAGACCTTTCTCGCTTTCATCCCCAGCAGCACAGCATCAGCATCAGCCCTCCCTGTAATCATCCTGCGCTCAGTCACCCGTTAGTTGGCTTACGGCTTCTGATCTCTAACGTCTCAAATTATCTGGGTTTGGCACCAAATCTTAGCCTCTGAAAAGAAGCTGGGGATGGATGACATTCACTTCATTAAGCTCGTTAAAATTGTTGACACGGGAGACTTGAGAACACTTTTTGATCTCTGTTCCCGTTTTTGGTTTCTTGGAGCTAGTACTGGCTACATGTACCCCATTCTCAGCGGTGGGCAGTGATAGGACAAGGGGCAGTGGGTCCAAGCTGGAACGTAGGGAGTTCTATGTGAATATAAGGGAAAACATTTTCACTGTGAGGGTGACAGAGCACTGGAACAGGCTGCCCAGAGAGGTTGTGGAGTCTCCTCTGGACATTCAAACCCCATCTGAACACGTTACTGTGTGACCTAATCTAGGTGATCCTGCTTGGGGAGGGGGGTTGGACTAGACAATCTTTTGAGGTCTCTCTGCTCTTCCCCTCTGGCTTTTTGTCTGGGAGCAGCTAAACCTCATTCACTGTTGGCTGAGACCTCATTTGCTTTGTAGAGTTACCAGCAAAGAGCTTTTCAGACAGCAGTGATGCTCCTTCTCATCACCTGGGCTGGGGCCGAGCAGGCCGGCTAGAAGAAGACGGGCAGTTTATTGCCCTCAGTTTATAGGGCAGAGGAAGAGAAATGAAATACATCATGTGTAAATCCACTGTAGGGTAAGAGTGGAGTCCTGGCCTTGCCTCATGCTTTGGGAGATGAACATGTGTTGAATTTGTTTGGGGTTTTTTTGTTGCTTGGCTCTGTCATTCTTTTGTGGAAGTGTTGCAGATCCTGTAATCGTAATGACTTGAAAGGAAAGCTACCAAAACATAGTGTTAAAGTCAGCAAAGAATGTTTACATACAGGCAGGCGTTCAATGGGGTTTCGCCAGTAGCTGTTGGAACGCAGAAGAGCGGGCTTTAAAAAACAGCAAGTGAAAGAACCACTAAAAAAAAATTATTCTGTTTTTTTTTTGCTAATTGTGAACAGATTGTCAGCAAGCTCGAGCGCGAACGGGGGTTTGAAGAAGTCCAGAAACAGCTCCAGCAAGTGAAAGAGTTATTTGATGAAAAGAAAAAATGCAAATGGCTTTGAGCAGAGCACTGACTCACAGCGTCACTGTGGGGGATCTGAAACAAGCGCTACTGCTCCCAACACTGTTTTGACTGACTGTATGTACAGGGTTTGAAACACTCGGACACTCTTCTCTGCTCCGACCCTCCCAGGTAGTTTCTGCGCTGGGGACTGCGGCATGGGCAGCGTTACGCACTCAGACGTGGGCACCTGAAAGCGAAAGCGTGTCTCGTTTTGTCAGGGCCGATGGTTTTAGCCGCCAGAACCCACGTACCTCTTGGGTCGGGGGGGACTGCCCAAGGAAGCTTTCACCTTGCCTACAGAACAAAAGACCCTCGCAGGAGATGTGTGAAGCACACTGCAAGTTCAGCGGAGCCCCTGGGAACCCGGGAGCTGCTTAGCTCTTTTCTTCTGAGAGAGAAAGCTGATGTTTCGCCACATCCTCTCAGCAGCTTTGGCAAACCGTGGGTTGGGCTCCCGCTTCAGAATATGGGTCAGCTGCCGTTTCCTTCCTTCCAGACAAGTGTACACCGGTTCCTGTTTGGGAAAAAAAAGACAAATAAAACCCAAACAACAGCACCAAAGTGACACTTAGGACGAGCGTGTTTAGCGGAAAAGGTGGGTCCGAGGTTTGAAGGCCAAAGGCCGTGTGGCAGGACGTGTCTTCCTTAGGTTAGGAGTTCCACGAGCAAGGAGAAGCCCACCACTGAGTCCCGGGGAGGCACTTGGCGAAGGGCATTAGACTGGCATCAGTCTGTGTTTACATTTCTGCCTTTCCATCCTTTGATAAGCTGTGAAACACTTGTGAGAGACTCCACACGTGAAACCTCCCTGCGGCTGCCCCGCGTTGGAAGACCCTTGTGATTCAATGAAGCAGCTGACAACGGCTGCCCATCGCTGCGCAAACCCATGTGCCAGCGCTGCGGGTCGTGGCCACCCGGGTCAAGGGCCTCGCAAACCCGAAGCCAGCATATTTTTTTCCAGGTTACCCACACAGAGGTGTGGTCAGAAGAGGGTCACTGTAAGGGCACGTGCAGGCAGGGGGGCTGGTGGGATGTCCAGTGGGATGAGGCAAAAGTGAGGGTCGGGATGGGGTAACTGCTGGGGTGTTGTGTGACTAAAAGGGGGGGCACCCACTACAGTTGCATCAGGGCTTCAGCTGGCCCCACTGGAAAGCAGGAGCATGGCCATGCTGCAGAGCCGAGGCTGGTGTAGCGGCTGCCCTGCAAAGCCACCGAGGAGCAGCCATGGCTCCAGCTCTGCTACTGCACCAGCACAGTCCTGCCCTCCAGTCCTGCCCTGCAGCCGCCGCTGCAGACAGTCAACGCTCTGTTGCTGTGGACTCCGCTTCAGGCCCACGGAAGCTCTGACTGAGGTGACACCCTGCCCCTAGGTCGGAGGTGAGTTGTGGAGACAGATACAGTGTCCTCGTTCCCAGAGGGACTGTCCCCTCCCTGCCTTGGCAGTGGCAAAGGTGCCACAAGCTAGAGCAGGAGGCCTGTGCTGGGGTCTGACCAGCCAGGGACCCCACGGTCTGTACTGCTACTGCCCTGCACTGGTGCTCTGAGGAGCCCTGAGGCTGCTCATCGACAGGCTGGGGGTGGTTGCGAAGGCTCCCGGCAGCTCCATGGCGAACGCTAACCATGCTTTGGTGGCAGCAGCAAGGCCACCCGTGGACGTGGGGGAAAAATAAAAGCAAAGACAAAAAAAAAACCCAAACCAACCCCATTGCCTACTGGTCTCCCCTCTCCCCAGCGTGTGGTTACACACTTTGGACCTCTTGCATAGGTGAGAGGGGAGCTGCCAACCCATACTGTGATGGCTTTATTTTTATTTCGTTTTGATTTTTTTCTTCTTTTTGTTTTTTGTTTTTTTTTTCTTAAACTCGAGTCTTACACTTGCTGTTATGTTTACACTTTATACTTGATGGAATGTAGGGCTTTGTTCAGGAAGCTGCACTACACTGTTGCAGTACTTTCAGCAGTTCTCTGCCTGGCACAATGTATTTTGATAAGCTTAATTTTAATTGGGAAAAAAAGCACCCCGACCCTGACCTGATCTGCCCTCTGTCCCAAAGGCGCAGGCCATGGCACGAGTAGCACTTAAGCTTAGAATAACTGTACTTAAGGGCTTGATTTTTACCATTCTTAATGTTTTAGAGCAGCATCAAATAAATTCAGAAACAAAAAAAAAACCAAACAAAAAAAAAAAGAAAAAAAGAAAAAAAAGCACAGTAATTGATGGTAGAAAACGAGCACGAGCATTTCACTCCTTCCAGCTAGGTGACTCAGCAGCTCCGTCCCACTGCAGGAGCTCACTGGAAGCGCGTTTAACTGAGCTGGGATAGTTTTGTTCAACAGTAACCTTCTGTACAGGCAGAAAAAGGAAAAAAAAAAACCAAACCCCCAAACCCAACATTTCTGCTTGAAAAAGCTGTAAAATATAATCTGTTTGCGTGGGTCTGATCCTGTGAACTTCACTATATGTGTTTATATGATGAGAAGACAAAAAAAAGCGCTAATTGGTCCTATTCTGTGTTTGTACTACTGCTTGTTTGCTACACTAGCTTTGATGAGTTCTAGAGATTACGTGTGTGTTGAAGCGAGCCCTGTAGCTTTAGCCTACAGCCTGGAGTAGGGTTATTGCCTCCTGCCCAGCGTCGTCACTCTGTTCGTAAACCATTGCAACCCATCGAGTGGATCTCACCAAGTGATGTGAAGTTTAATGAAGTGATTGTGGCTCTTTTGGTAGGTTTGGGTCGGCACACGAACCATTGGCACACCTTCCCTCCCTGCAAGCCACCGTTACCTTTACACGGACCAAAAAAACCCCAAACCCAACACCCCCCACCTCTGAGCAAAACCGTGTTGACAGCACCCCCAACAATCCCAGCAGCGTTCTCTGAAGCGAAAGCAAACCTCTCTCTAACCCATTTGCACACGTCTACAGGCAAACAGCGTACTTCTAACACTAGCTTACAGAGCATTATTTTGCAGTCATCTTGGTTAAAAGTCCAACCTTACTAACGTGTAAAGTAATTCCTGTTGTACAGAAGTTAACCTGTTGTTTAAAATGAATGGTTAAAGTGCAAATGACAAATCCATGTTGATGTTTGTATGGGTTTATCTAGAATAAAATGCATTTGGAGGTTATGTTGATTAACTCGCATGCTTTATGAGGGCAGAAGTTGCACACAGCTTGTAGCTGTGCTGGGATCTGCGAGGAAGCAGGGCAGGACACTGCAGGGTGCGGCTGAGAACCTGGGCTCTGCTCCCAGCTCTGCATAAAAAAACTGCTCCCTCGCCCGGAGTCAGGAAGTACAAAACCAGGGGAGCTGGGGTGAACAGGTCCTGGCCCCAGTAACACCCAGCGGCTGCCGTGCTGGGCCCCGGGGGTTCCCAAGGCTGGGGGTTCCCTGCAGCACAGGTGCGGATCAACACCTGCTACACCCACACACCGCCTTCAGCTACAGCTCTGCTGCTTTAGGGCACCAAGGCCTAAAAAAGAGAAGAACCTGGTAACCCAAAAACATCTCTTTCAGGAGAGGGTGCTGCAGGGACGGGAAATTCCCTCTTGCAGAAGGAGCCCGAGAAAGGGAGCCCACAAACCAGTAGATAACCATCGCTCTTTCTCCTGCTGTTACCCTCTTCCCGCCCCCCAAGGCTTGGCATCAAGTGCCCTACCTGTCCCCTGACACGGGGCAAAGGTCCTGCTGACCACCGCAGCACTGAGGCCAGGGAGAGGCTGGTGAGGGCTCGTGCCGGGCAACCTCAGTGAGCAATGTCATGCCCGGCAAGACTGGCTCAGGCACTGCCGGGTACTTGTACCAACTAATCCTTTCCTTCCGGCAGCGGCCCAAAGGCAGTGCCAGGCAGTCCCGCGCTTCCCTGCTCTCTGGGAAACCGCAGAGCAGCCTCAGGGGGGCTGTTACTACAGCCCGGTAACCAGCCGTTCAAAGACACTGCACCACTCATTGTCTCATACACCCCAACACTGAAAAACAACCGCAAAACACCCCAAGGTTTTCACTACCAAGATGTAAAAATCCTTTGCACATTTCTGTTTGTTACTAAACAAATACAGAATGGGGGGGGGAGAAATTAATAAATAAATTCAACCATGAATAAATAATTTTAGTGTAGTTGAGTAAATAAATTACAAAAGCAACAAACACAAACTTACGATTTCATATGTGAAGGCAATTTGTTGTATTTCAGCTCTACTACGTCGTGCTAAAACCCCCAACTGTCGCTTATTCCCCTTACAAAACCACAAGAGGCACATTGTCAAGGGCGGCAAATAAAAGTTTCCGGCACTTTCTCTGTTTCATTCCATCCTCTCAACCCACGCAGAGACTTCAGGATAACCACCAAAACGTGACCTCCAGCACTGTTAACCAAAGCAGCAACGCTCCACCCTGATCCAGAAACTTCTACACTGGAGGTGTAAGAGGATTTTAAAGGATTTATTAAAAAAAAGCCAACCCTGGATATTAACTTTTAATTTTAGATGTCAGCACAACCCAAACCCTCATGGGTTTTAAGTTTAGTGTGGTGAGATTCTCTCAAAACTATTTAAAAGATAAAACTTACGCATAGTTTATATTAAAAAAACGCTTTTCAAATTGTAGTTAAACTCTCAGTGCTTTTGTTTTGAACCACTATATTTGGTAAGTTATAAAACTACATTTCACTGTGTGCTGGCACAGACACACTTGTGGCAAGATACGAGAAGCACCTACAGCTTCGGGTCAGCTATGGAAAAGCAATGGGGCACATGGAGTTTGCAGATCCTATTTGGAGTCCTCACTTTGTGCATCTCCTCCATCAATCTTGTTTGTGGCCAGGTCCCTGTGTGCCCCCACCAGTACTCGCTCTCTAGATGGTCCGAGATCTTGCATCTGTTTTCTCTGTGTGGTTTCTAGTTCTTCCAACCGCTTGCGAAGCAGGGAAAGCTCTCTTTGATGCTGTTCCTCCTTGAAATTAAAAAAAAAAAAAAAAGGCTCCATTACATTCTGCACACCTACAAGGGACCAAAATCAGCTAGAATTTCATGTTCTGTACTTAATGTTTCTAAAGTAAAAATTGTGAAATCCAAAATGTCCTTCTTGGCAAAGCTTTCATCATGGCTGGTTTGTGCACACTGCTCTGATGTCCAAAACGAACAGCGTCAGCAGGAACAGCTGCACAGGGTGTCCCCAGGTGGAGAGTCCCAGACCTGAGGTCTCCGTTACCACAGATTTGTGAAGCCATACAGGTCAGCTTCAGACAGAGAGATTTTTCACCCTCCCTGGAGTGAGTAAAACTCCTCTAACCAGACAGGGAACCAAGAGCGGCCACACCTCTGTCTAAGAGGCAAGCCGTGGTGTGAGAACACCGCTGTGGTATTTCTTGCCCAGAAAGAGCCATTTGAACCTCTCGGAAGAAGGACAAAGTGGCGCAGAGGATGGCACTAGAACTGCCCGTTGCTTACTCCTTTGTCCTTGAAGAGCCCACCCCTCCCTATTGCAAGGAAGGGGGCATCACTAGAAGCATCCCTCAAAGTTTCCTTTCACTGTTCAAAAATCAGATACTCCTTCAGTAAGGCCACGGTCTGTAACGAGCCCATTCCAGTACCCTCCTCTGACATTTTATTTTCCCCGCGCGCAACAAACGCATCACCACCTGAAGAAGGGGGATGGACACCTCAGGTCCAGGAGGCAAGGCAGACGATGGCATTACACCGACCGGATTGAGGGACGGTATGTTAGGGTTCAGAATTAAACTCCGGAACTCGTTGTGCCGACGTTGCAAGTCCTTCAGTCTCTTCTGAAGCCGTGTGTACTCTTCATAGGAAACATTCTGCCTAGGAAATCAGAGATCTCAGTGTTCAGAATCTCTATTCCCCCAGCACAGCAGCGCACCTCTCCGCCAGTGCTCCTCTGTTGGTCGCTGTCCCTCTGACAGAAAACTGAACCACGAGATCTGCAAAGTGGAAGATCTGCATCTACTCTGACCGAATGTCCATCCAAAAGCCCCTCGACATACTGGGCTGGCTGCTGTGTTATGGATTTGAATTTACATGGAACAAATTATAGCCATCAACAGCCTTTGCAGTAGTGAGCCACAGGAGCCACATTACACTCATTTGAATCAAGCCCTCCATAGGTGCTCAATGAAGAGAAAAACACCCTGGAGCTTGTCTTTCCAAGAGGATGCAAAGTCTGTTTCTCTTTGCAGTTCTGAAGTTGTTTTCACTGCCTGCTTTTGAAGAGATATCTATAACTGCACTGATGGGATCTTTTCCCTCTATTTCTACTCTGCAGTCTTCTTACAAGCTCTCAGCTGCCCCTTCATACTGGAAATCAGATCTTGGGCACACACCAGTTTTCAAGCTAAGAGAAAGCAAATTTCCTTACCTATTTAGCACCTGATTTTCTTTTTCCAGTTCTTCTATCTTGGCTTCCAAAAGAACTAGTTTCTCTTGCATCCTCCTTTGTTTATTATCATTGAGAGTCTTTCTCTGTCAAACAGACATTTCAAACAGATAGGTAATTAGATCCTGTAAAAATTAAGTCTACACTGTACATGATTTCAAGCTGCAACAGGTTTTTAGGATTTTCCTTCCTTAAGAAGACCCGCTGTGTTGTTTGAAGGTTTTGAATCCCCCAATGGGAAACAAAAGAGTTGGGAAATGATTCATACCTGTCACTGAAAGATAAACGGCTGTCAGTCACTGGTTGGTCAGCAACTAACTGTACCAACCAACACTGACTGCATTTGAGAGTTACAAAATTCATTCTTTAAATGAATTTATACTGCGCGTAAATGAGTATAAACACGACCACAACAAAAGAAGCATCTTTCTTTCCTTTTGGTTTTTCACTCCCCTCATGCTGACCTCAACTTTCGACAACCTTAAAAGCTACTGGTGGGTTTCATCATAACCTGTGTCCAAAGCCTAAGCCTGCCAGTTAATCTTGAGCTTTTATAAACAGCTTTTTCTTTCAAGTTGTTTGGTAAAAAGCAAGATTAGGAGAAGATAGCAAATTTTGATAATCCATCAAGGAAAAGTCATTTGTCTGCTATCCAAAGCACCGTGCTTACCAGTCACAGAGGTCACCTCTGAAATAACCATATAGACACACACACAAGCGCAAGTGCCAAAGAAGCCTCACAAAATCAATATAAGTTAGTTGCTGGCTGCAGCAGTCATTTGTGCATCACTTCAACCTATTCCTGTGCTAATCTTGAAGAACCTGACATATTTTGTTATTGTATAGAGTAGACCGCAAATAAACCCTTAACAGAAAACAATTCCAGCTGGCCAAAGCAAAGCTGAACTTATCATCGTTCACAGAGTAAGACTCAACGTGCCTTTTTCTGAGCTACAGCAGCTCGAGACAGCTTGTTCTTCGCTTGGTTGTATTTCTCTTCTTTCTCTGTGATCTGCTGAGTAAGCACATGCTTCTCCTCCAGCCACTCTATCCGTCTGTATTCTAGAGTCCTTTGAGAAAAGCCAGATAAAAAGATTTAAGAGGTTACACAGACAAAGCAGGATGTTCAATTAATACATACAGGCTCTTAAAATAGATGCATTTTTTCACACCTCCTGCCTTTATGTACTTGGACTGATTCCGTGTGACTCTGCTAAAAGCCCAACTGCCACTAACAACGGGTTCGAACCCGAACCCGCGCGTTAGCGTCACCCGGGGTTTTCTTCAGCTATCAGGTGAAGTCTGAAAACGGATTCCAGTTAGCTAGTTAATTGCTGGCTGCTTGCTGTTTTGGCATGCTGCCAAATGGTCCCCAGGAGATGCTGATTTCATATCAACTGATCACACTGGAACACAACAGCAGACACCTATGCCAAACACCAGTTGTCACAAGAGCTGGCAGTTGCCTTCTCAGTCTGGGAGGTAAGATGTAGAGCAGGTTGCTGCCCTGTGAGGTCTACTACGCCTCTGTAGCGGAGAAGGACAGGCTACATGCTCCTGAGCAAATGCCAACACAACAGGAAGCTCCCATCGATATGGTTCCTAGACAACATTCCAGCTGAAGGCACACCACTGACAGCATATGTTATCTGTTTAGGCCTTTGCATGATTAAAACATGCTAAAATTAGGCTGCATTCTCTCGCAGTGGACAGGAGAGGAGACAGTTTCTCTCTGCTGCTTTGTTTGTTTGGGCTATCTGCGTGGCCGGTCAAATTAGAGAAGCACCAACTGCATATTTAACTACACTGCTATAAAAGAACCAAAGGGTGTTGCAACTTTTTTTAAGAAACACAGTCCAAGCTTGGTATCAGGGCACCTGTGCCACTCCAGTCCTGGGGCGATGCGTTCACCTACAGGCACTCTGACTGAATCTCCCTACATTTCTCACCAAACACCCTTTCCCTTCCCCACAGAAGCGGCTTTAGGAACCATCTGCTCCCAAATCAGAACCAGGATCCTGGCCCGCTTGGTAGCCATCGTGGTTCTTGTAGCAGAGCCGGTGGGGTCGGTGCCTTGCTGTTAGCTGTAAATAACCACCCAGGAACCAAAGAGCTTTCTCAAAACCCCATGCTTAACAGTAAAAGATTTTCAGTTGAGACAGCAGCTAAAAATGCCACGAGATTTTTTTTTTTTTCTAAATGCTACTACTGCTGCTCCTGAAATGCTTAACAAGTGCCTGTCTGAGCTCATCTCTGATCTGTATCAGTCTCACAGTTTGCCTTCAGCCCTAGGTCTTGTTTCACATTTTTGTTTCCAAGCCTAAGACAGGCTGTTTCTACTACTCATAGCTCAACTGGCATTATTTTATTATTTGTCTGAAACTTTTTATCTCAGGCTCTCTTATCTTTTGGTCCTTATTTCACTCACACTTTAAGCCAAGTCCCTTTGGTGTGACTTAACTCTTAGCTCAAGCCTGTAAGAATTACCAAGCAGAGGAAGGAAGTCCTGTCACCCAGAACCAGAAAATGCTGGAAACACATCCCAAGGCTCCCAAGGTAACAGGAGGACAGACCTGCAGCGCTTATATGTGGGCTGCAAAGCTGCTTAATTTCTGCAGTAGCAGCCTTGGTGCATCTCCCATTACCTACATACTTACACAACAATTGCTGAGGACTGCCAAGCTCCTCCCGCTGCTTTTCTCAGGCAGACCTACTCCTGACTGGTCTGTGGCCCATAAATATGAGAATGACACTGAGTATCTCACCCAAACAATAGGACTACCTTACTCAAAAATATAAAGATGTCTTCCTAAAGTAAATATCCAAAGTATTTAACATGTCACTGACAGCTGAACATACGCTGCAGCCCGAAGGAGAGAATTTCTTCACACATTAAACTGAAGAGTAATACTTAAACTAATGGCAACAAAGCAACTGCAGTATCAGCTCATAGCAAAAGGTAAGTTGAAACAAAGAGTGACACACTCCTTCAGCCTTCATTAACATTCTCTGAAGGCATGTGGATAAGCTTGTGCAAAAAAATTAGAAAAGGAAAATTATTATTTGATGATTTCTAATAGGCAACTAAAAGATATGCAGTAAGCTTTTTTTTTCCCCCTCATATCAGCTAAAAGGATCTAGTAGCAAGCAGGGGAAGGGGGGAATCTGGGTTGGGACACCAGAGATAGAGACTGGGTCAATGAGACTTTACCAAAGCACAATACATTGCTTAAATGTCTTTGTCACTCTTAATGCTTAAACCTCTTAAAAGAGATGTGCGTGAAAAGCTGGATCCACTTAAACTAACATAATTTTGACATTCACTTCAGTATAAATAGGATTTCATTTTATATCAATAGTGCAGCTAATTATTGACTAGTGAAATGTAACAGACATGAATGGAAACAAACTCTTATTTGGAAGTGAGCACAAGCAAAGCTTTTATACATACTACGTAACAGAAGGTATCACCATTTTTACCAACTGTCCAGTATCTCCTGTTCATTTTTAATGTCTGACTTTATTCAGAGACTACACTCCATAGTCAAGTCACCCCTGTGAAAGGAACACAAGCAATACAAAAAGGAAAAGTAAACCCAAAAGGAAGGAAAAAAATTACTTCTCTGTTTCCAGCTGAGCTTTCTCTGCCTGAGTCCGTGCGTGTTGACATTCTTGTTTCAATCTCTCTACGATTTCCTTCAGCTTCTGATTGGACTCCAACAAATCATGTTCTGATTGAGAAAGTGAGGCAAGCTGGATTTGCATGTTGTGAACTTCCTACAAAAATGAATTTTCTCCATTTGAGAAGGTGTGCAAATAACTAACAATTAATTTTGAGACAGTGAGAGGGAACAACACACAGACACCAACTGGCTGCATTAGCTTTTCACAGCACCCCAGACTGGTCTGGGTTGGGAGGGACCTCAAAGACCACCTAGCACCAACACCCTGCCATGGACAGGGACACCCTCCACTAGCCCAGGTTGCCCAAAGCCCCATCCAGCCTGGCCTGGAACACTGCCGGGGAGGGGGCAGCCACAGCTTCTCTGGCCAGCCTGTGCCAGGGCCTCACCACCCTCACAGAGAAGAATTTCTCCCCAATGTCTAATCTAAATCTGCCCTCTTTGAGTTTAAAGTCACCTTGCCCTGTCACTACACACCCTGATAAAAATATTCTGTTCCATTTCTCCTCACTCTACAGCTTCCCCAGGAGTTTTACAGAAAGTCACTACTTTAAAGGAAGCTTTCTGTTGTAGCTCACATGAGAGAGGCAGGCATCTTCAGTCATCAATGTCTCCCCCAGAAAGTTAGAAATTCAACATTAAGCCCCAGGGCTGAGCAGAACTAAAGCACCACACAAAATTTAGTAGCAGATCTGTGGAGCTACCCAGACCCTTCTCTCTCGTAACACACGACATGTTGCAGCCAGCAGTGGCTGCACCGATCTGTTCACAAAACCAAGCAGAGTCTGAAAGTTCAACCTCCACAGCCAGCACACAGAAAGGGTGATTTCCCTTTCCTTTTCCTCTCCCCACAGCCACACTCAGATACCCCAATGTCTGATTTCTGGAGGGGGGGGGAAAGCATTGCCTTGAAGCGCACACAGCTTGCAGAGTACTTTGATGCACAGCTATGTTCTTACTGAATAACTCATGGACAATCAGGAGTTAAAAAATAGGTTTGATTTTCAACACTGCCATAAATTCACTCTGCAATAGAAATATACCTCTGTACACTAGTTTATTCATTTATGAAACATCTGTTAAGCACTTGAAGAACCTCAGATGAGAGATGCAGTGTAAATGCAAAGCATTACCTAGAAACAATTTGTAAGTCTCCATGGAAACTGAATCTCCAGTTAAATAGCGCATAACCGTATTCAATATACGGGTCTGTAAACATTCAGCTTTGAAATCCTTGGTACCCACAAAATGCAGGAAGCAGAAAGCTGTGATCCAACTATAAAGGCCCAGGAAAGCAGGACCGATTTCTGGAGACTCTCGCTTTTAAATATCTGTTGCACTCATTTCGTCCATCAGGGGGAAAAATAAAAAAAATAAATATTAAAAACAGCCTTAAAAATTCAATCTAGTCTTCAAGCACCAGGCACAGCAACTGCAGGAAAGATTGTCTTTCTCTGTAAAATGTTACAATGCAATAAAACTGTACCTGTTTCAGATCAGCACTTTCACGTTTCTTTTCTTCCAGCTCCTCTGTCTGAAGAGCTTGCTGTTGAATTTTTAATCTAAAATTGTAGAAGATATCCTGATTTTTATTTAATTAAAACATAGATGTTAGAAGTTAGGAAAAATCAGTCTGAGAATAGAACATACTGAACAATTTGAAAGGCTCATAAATACTTAACTAAAAAGGATTAAAAATAGATTTTTATTATTAAAATTCAGATAGGAGTAAGAAATAAGCTGATTTGTTTGCTTTAGGAGCGTGACTTTTGCTCATTTGATCATGCTGCCCTTCATACACTGTAGTACACCAGCCTCACCAAAAACTCCAAAACCAGCTCAGAGATATGAAGTTTCTGGATCCCAGTTTGCCAGTAGCTGATACGGTGCCATTGTGGAAAGAGAAACGGTTTGCTCTAACACTGGGACTGTGCCAGTGGCCAGCACTTTTACAAAACATGAGTATTGCAAAATCATGTCTCGAAAATGTTCATTAAAATCATGTGATTTTAAAAGGTTTGAAACAGCACATTTTTAATTCTGCACTCTTTTTAACAGAGTACAAAAGACAATTGTGTTTAATTTACCAGAATGAACATTTGTGTACCTATAAATAGGAAACCTTGATGATACTACTGAAAAGAAATGAGGGGTGAGGAAATATGAGAAATACATGTTAAGGTTAGAAAAGCCAAACTACCGCAAACGCTGAAGTTCCTTTTTGCTAGATTCTTCTGCCACCTGTACGACACGTAGCTTCTCTTCGTACTGATCCTTCTCAGATTGCCTCCAGGTATCTTGTTCCAGTTTCATCTTCTCTAGATCAGCTAATCTGTTCTCGAGTTCTAACCTGAGACGTTATTCAGTGTGCACACAAGAACCATGACAAAATACCAGAAGTGTTTAGTTGCCAATAATGACAATAAGTCACTCAAAGTGTTCCTGTTTTAGAAGTTGAGCAGTAAATCAACACACATACTTTTCACCCTGTAAGGCGGCAGTTTTTTCAAAAACTTCCTCCTTGGCAGCTTGCACTTTATGAATTAGCTCCCGATCCTTTTCTACTAAAAGCCCCTTGTGATGTTCAACAGCTGCCTTAAGAATTTCCTTGTCTGACAGCAATCCTGTATCACACATTAAAAAAAGTTACAATGTCATTATTGATATCAACCTGATGAAATCCAATATTAAAATAACTTTATAAATTGGTAAAAGGGAGCTAAAAAAAAAAAATCACAATTCTCTTGAAGGAATTAATGGGAGAAAAAACACAAGAAAATCAGCAGACATGTCGCCTTAGTATAACCAGTAACATTCCAAAAACCTTTGGAGAGTAACCATTACACTGGCATCTCTGCCTATGACAGGTTATTACTTTAACATACAAAAGTAACGAAACAGTTGATATTATTATTATAGATTTAAACTCTAAAGCAATTTCTGCTACACAGTTGTGCCTGGATGTGAAAAAACCCCAAGCGTTCCACAACAGCTATGAAAAGGTCAAACAAGAGATTTTTTTAGTTTATGGAGAAGTTTGTGTTAAACAGTAACTGGTTACTAGCGAAACCACAGTAATGTGGCTACAATGAATCTCCCAGTTTACTCCACTCATATTACCAAATCAGGCAATTCTAAAACTCTCTATATGCAGGAACAAACAATGCAAATCAAGAACATGTGACCAAGACACCTATGCTCACTGGCAAATAAGCGAACATGCTATAACGATGACTCCTCGTTATTCCGCTAATTCAGCAACACAAACTGGACTCTACATCAAGTTCAGGTACCTTAAATCTGGCCTGTATGTAGTGTTGTACTTCATAGGGTCTGACATTTGTAGTTTGCAATGCAGTAAAAGTCTTTGTTGACACAGAAATCACTGCTTTTTAGTTGCTCTTAGAGAACTTATTATTAAAGCAAGTAAACAGACACAACTGTTCCAGGAAGATGAAGGTACTATTTTGGGGTTATGGCACATCAGCGAGGGCAGTTCACTTAAAAGTCATCAGCACATAACTAGTGCTAGAACGCTTTGGCCTTTTCCCTCTGGAAAGCTACTGCAAGTTGCCTACATACTCAGCTGTATTAGGTAGCTTAGAACATTGCTTGTTTTCTTCAAAGAATGAGCTAGAAATGGTATTTCGTTTCACATGGCAGCTTTACCAAGTGTTACTGCACAGAGTGAGAAAATAAAACAACCACTGAAGCCTGACGGCACCTTAAGGTTTCAGGAAGAGCGTGAAAGACTCGAGAATTTGGCAATAATAGAAAAAATAATCGTATGAAGTACATGGTTTGAAACCAGTTATGCTCAAATTGTGTCACCTTTCACTGATTTACATAACAGCAAAATTGTTCTGTGACTGCTGTTCCTAACCTTGTAGGCCAAGTGAAACAAGACAGTTATTTCAGATACAAAATGAATTGTCAGCTCTAGAACCTAAACAGACCTTAACCAGAAACAGAAGGTGAAGGCTGCTGTAGAATGTTTGGAGGACAAATAACTTAGCATTTTAACTAGAAATCACAAAAAATCCCAACCAAAATCACTAGAAAGTAATTTCACATTTTACCATCCATTTCACTTTGAATCTTGTTTCTCTCTCTTTCTACCTCACTCTTTGCTCTTGCTGCCTCCAGTTTGACATTTGTTACTTCCAATTTATGTGAATGTTTAAGTTCTTCTACCTATGAATTAGAAAAAAAAAAAGTAAAAAAACAACAAACAAATAAATAAATATGTGCAGCTTTAAGTTTTTCAACTGATAATTTGCTAACAAGAAAGTCTGCTAAAGAATCATGGACTATGCTTGTTTCAATCAAAACTTAATTTTATTTTTTTTTTTCCCATCCATTGCTTTCCTGAAGCAAGTGTAGAACATCCACTCTTGTAGGTAATTTTTCACAGTGATTCTATAGGTACTGTAACACTAAAGCTATTGTCATGACCTGATTCCCCACTGATTACCACTGATCATCAGTGCTATTACAGGTTTTCCATAATTTCTCAGGTCATACGGTGAAGATTTCAAGAAGACTGACAACTCATTTGATAATGTCAGTTTTATATCTTCTCAGAGTAAGAAATCTGTGGTGCTCAAGCACAACATATATTCCAGGAACCAGGCTGTCTGACCACTGACACGTACTTCATCTTTAACCAGCCGGTTACTACAAGCTGTAGTGTTACTGCTTTAAGAAGCCTTGGTGACATATGCACATGATTGTGTATGGAAACTTGTTTTTTGGGTAAATACTACACATTTGACAAGCTACCCTCCAAATACTGGGGAATTTCTGAAAAAAAAAAAACAAAAAAAAACAAACCAAACCAAAACTACTCATTGGAAATATCTTGCTGTGACACCAATCCAATACCGCCTAAGACCCCAATGCCTCGCTCACTCAAGCATTAGCGCGTCAGTTTTCACATACTTCACTTTTCTCAAAAGTTTTCGCTTTTCGCAGAATCAAGCTAAAATAATGTTTAAACTTCATCTCCCTAAATAAAACAGTGACTGCAAAAACAGACTATCAATTCTCTCCCTGACCCTCCCCCTGCAGGTAAATTCAATCTGGTAACTCTGTATGCACCCCCTGACTCCTGGAGTGCTAACACTACTTTCCAAAATCCAGGTTTAGAAGTGGGTTTTAAATCAAATGCTTCTCTACAACCATAACATATGCATCAAATGGCCTCATAAAAACAGGAGCTTTAAGAACATAAAATCAAAGACAATTACTGCTTGCATGGAAACTTTCTATAGTTTAGGCATCTGTACGCAGTAATTACACGGTCAATGAGAATTAAATATCTAGAGGAAAGCACTTATAATGAAAACCTATTCACAATGACAAATGTAATTACAACCTGCTAGCATATACAAGTGGCAAAAGGTTAAGAATGACACAGTAGCTTATTAAGTAACTACATGGTGGATTTGGTTGCTTAAATACTAAGTTGAGAATATTTCGGGGCAACTTGCAAAGATTTAAGGTGGTTTTTTTAAGGCACAGATTCCGGAAGACAAACGCGTCCACCCGTGCCCAAGAATAAGTGTGAGTGGGTGCAGGAGGGAGTGGAGGTTAGTAGAGAAATTAGTTTCTACTTCCCCCTCTTTGAGACATGCCACTGAACATTTTCATTTTCTCCTACTTCTGGAGGTGAATAGAGAAGACCAGTTGTTAGATGAAGTAAAGGCTATAACAATCTTCTACAGATTCTGATAGACACTCAAATAAGAAATGTTTAACAGAAGTTTCCCCCTCCTATTTATTATTCATGTGGAACAAGTATGACACGTTACAAAGAGGCTTTAACTACACGCACAGGTATATCCTACTCTTACGGTAAATTGGATTAAGGATGAAAATTAAATACTCCACACTCCCAAACATGCACTAGAAAGCCTGTTCAGAATTAAATCAAGCACTGTTAAAGAACAACTATGGTAGAAGTTCAAGCTTTCTTCACGCATTGTATCTTTGCTGAGGCCTATTATGACGATATTACCTGCTGTACTCAGACAAAGCACATGGCAGTGCTTTTTTGAAAGTATATTTGGAAATTCAGGATATCTTTAAGTCAACAGAGAGTGTAAAATAATTCTGCATTCAGCTAACTATACAACACCACACTTGCTGGCTTTACAGGTAGTTCAGAACTAACTAACACTTCTCCAGAAAGGTATAAAACCACAGGGGAGTAGGTTCGCTACCAGGTACTGAGAGATGTGATAAAAATTTATTACCCAGTATTGTCTCCAGACAGGAGCAAGTAAGAGACAGCAGCAAGCTAATATTTATCCAAGTAACTACTTCATTAGGAACGGTATCCTGGCTCAAATTTACATAAAGCAATGCAAGTATTCTGCAGTATTTGAAGGTAAAATAGTTTACTAGTGTTTCAATTCTGTTGATTATTCAAGTAATCACATATGAAACTGCATGAAAGGATCTGTCTTATTTAAAGTTGAGTAGCTGACTAGTCGTTACATCCAGATAAAGCTCTGAATCTGGCATCCATACTAGCATAAATTATGCTGAAATACTAAACAGTGATGTCAAGTTTCTTAAGCACTTTCAGGTTTTCCCTAAACGTGAAACCTTCTGATCTTTTTTTTTTCTTAACTATTTTTCTGTAAATTTCTCTAAGATCTTGAAAGAAAAAGGAAAAAAAAAACCCCAAAAGCATATAATCATGGAATAAAACCTCTAAGATCTGGTGCCAACTAACAACTAAGATACTCAAACACGTTCCAAGACAATGATCTACTTAAAATGATACAATGCAGTGCTGTACAAAAATGTTTCTGTACAAGCTATGCTGGCATCAGCCCAAGAAGAACACTATGCTAATTTGACTATCCTGCTTCTAATGCAGCCTAAATCTCTGCATGTGATTCAATGCAGCTTGCCTCCTGCAGCTAACACAGCCCATTCACAGGGTACTTTTCAAGACCTCCAGAAGCCATTGCTCCATAAAAAAAATTAGAGGTGGGTTGGGGGAAAAACTTTAATTTTAAAGCTCCATTTCACTTTACACATTTTATAGAAAAGCAATGCTTGTTTACATCAAATAAGGCTATTTTCATGAGAACTAAAACCATGAGCATAAAGATACCTCTTTGAGCCTGTTCTGTTGAGAGAATAAGATCTAGAAAATGAAATAAAAAGAGCACAACCTCAATCTTTAGAGATACTTTAAGGGATGATGTCTTTCCCTGTAAAGTCATATACTCTATAGCTTCCAACTGAAATTGGGGGGAAAAAATCCAAGCCTATTTTAAGTCACAGCAGAAGACTGTTACTGTAATCGTAAAATATGAACATAAAACCTTAAATATAACAGGATATGAAAAGTGTATTTCAGATACCATAAAAACACTTACTTTAGCAGCTAAAGAATTGACTTCTCGTTCACATTTGTGAAGTTTGCCAGTTAAGAGAATGTTTTGCTCATGACTCAACCTCAGTTCTTTCTCAATTCGATCAACCTGTAGTTCAGCAGACTTCTTTTCTGCCTTGAATAAAGGAGACATCAGTAAGTTTTCTGGAGCAGGGCTGTGTCTTGCTGTTCAGTTGAAAGATTCAGTTGATCTGGGCTTTCAGATATTACTGATCTTTATCTTATAAAATAATATATAAATATTTACCTTTGCTCAACAGTATGTTCCAACACAACAAGGTTCTTCAATTTTACTCAGAAGTCACAACTGTTTTTACTAAAACTGCCTGCAAAGAATCACATTTGTTTTCGATCCTACTTCACAAGAAGCAGAGGTAATTTAACTTGGCTTAGGAGGCAGCAGGTAATATAAGACAGTAATTTACTGGTAGAAAACACCAGTATGACTTTCAGTAGTACTCAAAAAGATGTTATATGTTGGTCTACGCAGTTATACTAACCGAAGAATTAACTTCACAGAGAGAAGAGGAAATAAAATGCAATTACTGTGATTATTACAGACTCAAGACCCAGAGCTTTATCAAAACTGAAATCTAACCTATGATTTCTCTTTCCTCTTTCTGAACTGACCTATTTCAGCATGACTTTTGGGGGGTGGGGGTGGGCTGTGGGGGGTTGGGTGGTTTGGGTTTTTTTAGTTTTCTATATTAAGATTATTACAGCATTTTTACATTGTGATCATAGCGTTTTATAACAAAGATATACAGCACTGACAACAGTAAAAAGGGAAAGGAACCATCTGTCTGTTTGCTACAACTGTGTGGGAAATCTACATGGAAAGACTCCCTAACTAGAGAGATAGAAAGGACAGACAGGAAGACTGAAGATCACAGATGAGGAACACAGTGGAACTCTGGGAAACATGTAATAGACCAGAAATACCAAAGGTTCTTTAAGGGAGAGCAACAGTCAAGAACAAAACAATTGCAGTAATGTGTGAGGGAAAAGGAGACATGGGTAGGCAAGGAAGAAGACGACACACAAATTTTTTAACAAGCTGTCACCAGTTTCTAACGCCAGACAAGTTGACAAGTGCTGATACGACCACCCTACTGGCTAGCTATCGCTTGCATCTTCAGAAAGGAGAGCATTCAATAGACCCTCTCACTTGAGCTCTCCACTGTTCTAAAGTCAGAATGGTGGTACATGACTCCCAATGTACTTACAATTTGGTTTCAAATCTGAAATGTACAAATTGAAATTGTGGAGTTAATGGCAAAATTATCAGTGACTTTAGTGACAGTTCTATCGAGCCAAGTGTTATTCTCACTACAGTCTACAAGGAGGCAAAATTTTAAATGAGTAATGAAAAAGAAAAGTAAAAAAGAAAAAGAGAGAAAATAGAATCATACCTCTAGTGTCCTTGTCATAGCCTGCATCTCAGCTAGCTGTCGTACTTGCACTCTTTGAACACTTTCTGCTTGCACACCGCAGTTGTCTCTTTCTGCTCGTAGTTCTGCTACTTCTGTTTCTAAACCTTTTAATTTCTGATACAGTTGTGCCTTTTCTCTGGAGAGAGCTTCCACGCGTTTACTGTCCCTTGTGGAATCAACACTAAGCAGCTGATTATGGAGTTCTTCTTTATCTTTATCCAGCCTTGCAATCTGATAGTTGTTAATCAGAAAAATAGAAGCTTTTACATTGGTTAAGTGTCAGGCAGCAACAAATACAGCCGTTGACAATCCAGGAAAGAGCAACAGTATGCACTTAAAATATTTATTTTCCTCCTGAGAGAAGGGAAATCAACAGACCTATTCTTCAGATCTTGTCTTAGGAAAAGAGGAAATAGCCTGAAATTGTGCCTGGGAGGTTTAGATTGGATATTAGGAAAATTTTTTTTTAACCAAAAGGGTTATCAAGCATTGGAACAGGCTGCCCAGGGAAATAGTTGAGTCACTATCGCTGGAGCTATTTGAAAGGACTTGTAGATGTGGTCCTTCGGGACATGGCTTAGCAGGGAATATGACAGCACTAGGTTAATGGTTGCACCCGATGATCTTAAAGGTCTTTTCCCACCTAAACAATTCTATGACTCTTTTCTATGATCCAATGCCTTTTTTGCCTCATTTTTAACTGATACAATTTGTCCTCAGATGTCCCTGTGTCCTCTAGCCATCTGTGGAAGTAAAGCAGTACCCAGAGTAGAAGAAGAAAATGATAGGGAACATTTAATCCACTGGACACACACACAAGTCCTTGGAATGGATCCCAGCATTTTGAAAGAGCTCACTGGTAACATCACAAGGCTATTCTCATCATTTTTGAAAAGTCAGGGCTATCAGAGAAAGTTCCTGATAACTGGAAAAAGGCAGACAGCACACCCGTTATTAAGAAGGACAAAAAGGTCGAGTCCAGATAACTGCACGACAGTCGGTTTCACATCAGTCTCAAGATTCTGAAACAAAAAAGACACTTCTAAACATATGAAAGACAAGGTGATGGAAAGCAGGGTTTAACGAGGGCAAATCATGCCTGACCTACTTCTCCGCTCTCTAGAAAGAGATGACTGAAACTGCAGACAAGGAGATGACAGTGGATCTTGCACATCTTTAAGAAGGTCTTTGATACAGTCTTCCATATTCTTCTGTCTCACCAAATTAGTGAGATGCAGCATAGGAAAGGGGATGATAAACTGGGTAGAAAACTGACTGGGCTACAAGACTCAAAAAGTGATGATGAGTGGTGCAAAGCCCAGCTGCCTGGCTGTAACTAGAGGGGCCTTTCTGAGATCAGTACAGGGTCCAGTACTGACTGCTGTTCTCAGGGGTGACACAGATGTCAGGGTGGAGTATGCTTTCAGCAAGCCTGCGGGTGACACCAAACTGGGGAGGGAAACGGTCACGTTGCTGGAAGGCAGAACTGCTGCTCAGGGGACATCCTGAAGGAACAGGCTGTCTGGAAATTCTTCAACAAGAGCAAGTCATGAATCTGGGATGGAGTAACACAGTGCAGTAGTACAGGCAGGATGCAACTGTCTAGGGAGGAGCTGCATGGAAAAGGATCTGGGGATCCTAGTGGACAAGCTGAACATTAGCCAGCAGAGTACTCTTGCAGCAAATATGACCAACTGCATCCTGGCAGATCGGCAGGACAGCTAGCAGATCCAGGGAAGTGGTAAATTTTTCCCTTCTAGTATTTGTAAGGCTGTATCTGGAGTTTGTGTCCAGTACACAAAGAATTAACTATGACTAACTGCAGCAAGTCCAGTGTGTCACCACTAAGATGGTCAGGGGGTTGAGGAACATGACATGACAAGCTGAGAGCACTATGCTATGCCTCTTGAGCTTGGAGAGGAGGAGATGTGTGGTGATGAGAGCCATCAGACGCAACTTAGAACACATGAAATTCCAATTAGACATTAGGAAAAAATGTTTACCCTCAAGATGGTTAAATACTGGAATAGTTTGTCCAGAAAGGTTGTGGAATCTCTATGCTCATAGATGTTCAAGACTCCACTGGACATGGCCCTAAGCAACCTGATCTCATTACATTTCAGTATTTTAAGCAGGATGTTGAACTAGGAGGAGGTCTCTCCCAATTTCTACTATGATTCCACAATTCTGTAACAACACAACTCAAATATGCTGGTAACTCAAGACAGCCCACACAACTGGACTCTGTTAGAAAGAAAAACCCCAAATCATTCTGTGACAAAGAATGTACAATATGTACAAACTAATCTCAAGACTGTATATTTATAATATGCTTGTTAGCTACAGATTCTAGTGTTTCCAAATGAGTTATATAGACTGAATGTAATCAGTCAAAAGAGTGAGAAAGTGTTTTGATACTCGGAGACTCTTCCAAACTCTTTTAGAAGCTGCAGCAACGATCTCTATGAAACAAAGCCAAATTCTTTAGCAAAAGCTCTCCAAATCCCTTTTATGTGGGGATTCAAACTTATTTCAAGCCATCGCTTAAGAATTAGGATGTTTTTGTAGCCTTCTTGTAGTAAATGGCATGGAAGTTTAAAAAGGCTCTAAGAGAGAGAAACTAGTTCACATTGCGCCCTGGGCTCAAGGTGGTTTCATTCTCTGAAAGTGTGCTAATTAGCTGCAGGACTAGCACAAACTCAACAAGCCCAGAAGAGAGGCAGGCTGTAAAGTAGCATGTGGATTTAGCTCCAGGAAGGACAGCTGTTCTGGTTTTAATGCATTGCATTTGCAAATTTGGAGTGATTTTGAAAGTGATGATTGCTTTGATTTATGTCTCATGTTTGAACTATTACATTCAAATTTGGCATCTTAGGATATATGCTCCCAGACAAATACTTAAATGAATATGCAAATGACACATGCAACACTCATTTACACTGATGCATATATTTAAAACATAAATAAGCTGGCAATTATTTAGCTACATTCCTTGAAGTCCAATTCTGAAACAGAAAATCCATGAATGGTTTATTTAAGAGTTAATACAATTGAAATAAAGTTACCACAGCATTCGGTATCCTTCTGATCACCACTGTCACGATGTAACTTAGTTGCAAAATGCACCCTTGTACGGTATTAACAATATCTTCTGCAACATTACTCTTGGATTAGTTGCAGCAAGTAATCACAGAATCATAGAATGCTTTCAGTTGGAAGGGACCTCAAAGATCAATTAAAAATCTTAACCTACCTCAGCTGCTCAGATAATTTATTAATTTCAGATTAGTGTAATGTCTGAAATACTATCACAAATGCAATTAAAAACAGTATTAAGCAAAGCCACTGGCTGTCATTTATCAGAAGGCAAGCCTGTTCTTACTTATAATAGCACAAATGATATTGCAACACATCAGTGAACAAGCCTACAGAGACAGCTTTAGGCTAAGTTGTAAAAGTGTTTTGAGAATTAAGAGAACAGAAACAAACACTACATTATGAAATGTCAGACTGACAACCCATCAAGTACCAACGTTTTCACAGTGTGCAAGCAGCTTTGTCATCACGTACATTTTAAGCTACTGTAATATTCTATGTACCTCAGCCTCATATTTTATTTTCTTCTCTTCTAAAATGCGCGCGTGTTCCTCCTTTTGATGGTCAAATTCTGATTTCAGAAAAGTATTTTCATATCGAAGTTTGTTATATTCTGTTCTGTATTTTTCCACTTCCTAAGTTAAACAAAAAACCCAAAAGCATCAGTCAGAGAAGTTTTCAGATTTTTTTCCTTCAAATGTCATGCAACGTTCCTATCATTTCATGAATTGTATTTGATGAACGGAATCCCTCCTCCTCTCTCTCTTCTAGGGCATCAGCCTTCCCTGCCCAGGGCAACTGTACCTGACAATGTCATAGTTTGCTCCTCTTCGTTTTAATTTTCTTAGGCTTTAGAAACAACTATAAACTGGTGATCACTACTCTACATGAAATAGAATTTCAAGACTTAATACTCACATTTTCTAGCTTCCGATAGCGTTCTGCCATAGGCGCTTCCAGTTCCTGCTGTATCTGTGCTTTTAAGAGTTCTAACTTTTGAGGAGTTAACACCTTAAGATAGAAAAGTATCATAAATAACTGGTGAAATTAAATAATTTACACTGTGATAGGAAGGGCATGCAGCAACAAAGTATTTTGAAGTATTATTTTAGGAATCCTGCTTTGTTTTCTTTGCTCTTCTAAAGAATTTTCAATGGTGCTTACAGAAAAAAAATAAATAGTGAACTAAAAATACTCTGGGAAGATAACAGATGCATTTTAAATGTCAGTATTTACTGATAGAAGCAATACAAATGTCAAGCTGAATTGCCAGGAGATTTATCTCCTTTGTGGGGGATGGGAGAAAAGAAAAGTGGTCTCACTTTTCTGAAAGAATCAGCATTTCAAAAAAACTTTAATAGAAAGTGAATCAAGCCCAAATAATCAAAATGAGCAATACCAAACTGCTGGGGTCTTTTAGTTCCATGCGGGCCGAGAGTGACCAGACACATCAATATGATGCAGAATCATTCTCCTTTATTAGCAAAACTCCGTGACATTATATAGGAAATCATTTCCGTACATGCGCCACACACACATCGCAAGCTAAGCTGATTGGCTACCTTATCTTCTATAGCTACAACCCTATTCAGACAGGTATCCTCCTTTCTTGGAACTTCCCCAACTTAGTTACCACATCAGCAACTTCCCTCGTTCACTGACTTTGGTTACTGCTGCCTGACTGCCCACACCAAGTATATCTCAGACAAAGCTGCTCGGGCCCCAACACCAAACCAATATTATTTTTTTTGTAAAACACATTAGATGCATCTTCTCCAACAGATACATGGGTACTGGTCTGAAATGAATCCAAGATCAGGAAAGATTCCCAGCCTGAAACTCCATGCTGCATGTAATTTTACATTCAAGCTAGGAACAGACTTGTTACATAAATGGAAATATATGCGTGGCCTTATTACAAGATTAAATTCATATTAAGTCCCACCAGTAAATGATCTCACCTGAATCTTTAGTTTTTCCAGCTCTTGTGTTTTAGCCAGCAACTCCTCCTGACATTCAGCAAGAAGTAACTGAAATTTGTCATTTACAGTCTGCTTTTCAACTAACAACCGCTTCAGATCATCCTGTGATTTTGTATATTTCTCTTGTAATCTGCAAGATAAAACGCATATTTATTTTTTATTTACACACTAAAATTATATCTTAAATCTCAAAAAAACTCACATGCAGAAGCAAACATATAAACATGTATAACTAAGCTATTAATATCCCCTTCCTGTAATATACTGAAGTTATCACCTACGTACAAGTGTAAAAAGTATTTCAGAAATCCAATCTGCAGTATCTTAAGGTACTTTAAATTGTTTATTCTGTCCTATGAACGAAGCCCAAGTCTGTCCTTACATAAAGAAGTACCTGAGACACACACACACACATATCCCTTCTACCTAACATTCAGCTTCACCTTTTAACAGCTCAAATGAAGAAATCCATTTTAATTAGTGTACCTTAGATAATCTGCCTTTATATTTTGATAATATGCTTTATGGTATTCACTTCGCATTTTTTCATCAATCAGAAGTTTTTGTAATTCTTGTGGACTAGCTGTATCACTGTTTCCAGTCACGGGAGGAGGGAGACTGTCCACAGCATCCATTTTATGATGACCGTTCACAATGACTATGGACAGGAAAAATAAAAATTAACTTATAAATAATCCACTAGGCCATCCACTTTTTCTGCTGACAATGCACCTGAACAGAAACAAAGGCATTAGTAGTTAGCAACTATGTATGCTCACAGTTCAAAGATTTCATGTGCTGCTTCTGCTTTCGGTACAGAAGAGCCCTGACTCTGCTGTAACTCGGGTTAGAAACCTCTGCTGAAAGGGCAATTCTCCTCTGCTCATCGACTGCCCTGAGAAGTAACAGCCCTTCCAGGGGCACAGAGCAAACTTAAACATGGAGATTATTTGAGTCAATGTAAAATGAGCACTTCTAATACTTCATATGAAATGTTATTTTTACTTATACTGTATGTACACTGTGAATCAAACTATGATGTTAATAATGCCCTAATTATACCTTGTTAAACAGGGTTCAAGCAGAGGCCACAGATATCAGACACATACAGCTTCTACTACTATTTATCACCGTCACAGTCTGTCACAGTATCCTAACAAGTTGTATTGCTCTACACACCACCCTTTCAGCCAGGAGAAGAGCAGATAATTCTCACTGTTGAAATCCTACCAAGTTGTCTCTGGGAGAAGAGTTAAAGTTTCAAGGAGACTCTGGAAAAAAACTGGCCAAGGTTCAACCCTGAATATCACTGATACATGTCACATCCTCATTTTCAGTATATCTGGTGATTTCTTGTGACCTTTCCAGAAAGGTTTCTGCTAAATGTGACAACATTGGGTTGATGTGAGAAAGCTGCAAAGTGGCAGATGCTGAGAAATGGGGAAGTATTCTCACATGCCTCATTAGTTCTTCTCAGTATTAGAAGTAAGAGGGATTAAACTGGGAGCTACTGACACTTCTAATGGATCCGAGGGAGGAAGAAATGCAACTGAATTTTAGGAAAGTTACAAAGCTTTGAAGCCAACTACTCTGCCATTTTAGCTTTTGGCCTAACTGGACTGCCCAAGAGCTTCATCTGCAGTGTACAAAGTGCAATTCAAAGCTACAAGTGTAACTTTGTGCAAAGTAAAACCAAGCAAAAAAAGTCAAATCTCCACCACTGTGAATACCTCACCTTCTTTAAATATACAGTTGAATATATAACAATTTGTACCATTCCACTCTAAGGCTTTCATAGACCTTTCTTAACCACTTACATCCAGTTTCCTAACTCCTGAATCACAAGCAAGATAAAAATCTATCTGCCATGTAAGAAAATAAACATTGCAGGTCAGTGTCCACTCCACTAAAAGGCAGGAAAGTCTTACATTTAAAATTTCTTCTCCATTTTTCTGTCCTCCGTCACTAAGATGGGAAAAGTTCAGAGGAAAAGCTAGGAGAGTTACAACACCAGCAAAGTGACAACAGCAACTCTAATCTCCTTTGCCCAAATTTGATGAGAGGATGGGTGGGGGGGAATATCAGAGTAAAGAACATCCTCTTCAATGACTGTCCTATATGCACAGTCAATTTCAAACATTATAGCACAAGTTCTGAAGAACCTTCAAAGTCAGTGCAGTATCTACCCTTTTCTGCTCATGAATTCTGTTGGTTGTTGAGAAACAAAAGACAACAGTGATTTCCAAACTCATTATAAAGACATTTTCAACTGCTAAACCAACAGCTCTATGAGGACAAGCAGTGATCTGGCTTAGTGATCCTAAGCCATATGAGAGGCAGAAAGTTCTGGTACACAGAGAAAAATTCCAGGCAGCACCATCCTAGTAATTCCTAAGCCTACCAACAGGGTTGTCATGACTAGTGTAAGAAGAAACAAAACAAACCAACCCCAAAACAAACCAGCCATCATGTGATAGTACTTTTCTCTGTCTCAGGTCTTTGCTTTCATAATCTACAGATAACAAATATAACCTTGAACTGTAAGACAAAGCTCAGAATTAGGAGCACAGAATTTAAAGTCAGGCCTGTGTCCTGTGGCTTTACTTTAGTAAGAAGTACTTCTGAAGCAGCATAACAAGCATAAGGTCAAATGCACCAATAAAACCCACAGCATTTTCTGAGTTCATATCAATGAAAAGAAAAAGATAAATGGAAATGCAACCTCTGTACTTTCAATTCCAAGCTCTTGCCAGTGGGAAATACATTCTCTCCTCACAGCTTTTACTTCTATCACAAAGTGCACACCTGGTCACGTGTTCACCTGCATGAAGACATCAAGAGAAAGAAAACAGTGAAGAACGGGGCCGGGGGGGGGAGAGTGGAATTTATCTTGCAAACCAATTGTTTTAGACTTCAGAAACTTGGGCAGTGTGTATTTAAAGGACAAAACTATTTTGTCTTGCAGGGACATCTACTGGCAAATTCCATGATCTGCATTCCTGGTGATAACTGAGAAACAAACAACCTAGAAACGTCGTTACTTCACAATAGCTTTTTTCTTTAAGTCATTAATAGCTGCTTGTAATATTTAACCTACTCACATTCATACAGATAAAAGACTTCTCCTCCCCTCCAGATCATAAAATTATTCTGGCAGTGAACTGTCAACAGTCAACATCATCTGGGGCAATGAATATTCTAAGTATATTATCACATAATCACAGAATGTCAGGAGTTGGAAGGGACCTCAAAAGATCATCTAGTCCAACCCCCCTGCCTGAGCAGGATCACCTAGATTAAATCACACAGGAACATGTCCAGATTGGTCTCGAATGTCTCCAGAGAAGGAGACTCCACAACCTCTCTGGGCAGCCTGTTCCAGTGCTCCATCACCCTCATGATGAAAAAGTTCTTCCTTATATTCAGATAGAACTTTCTATGTTCCAGCTTGGAACCATTGCCCCTTGTCCTATCACTCATAATTTCTTCTGTGCTAATGGCTTACAGTACTTGTTCATAGTCAATTAGGAGACCTTAAGCAAGCTTCAAAATTACACAAGACTATGTCCATATTTGTGAGAAATCCTTTAAATGAACATTAGTTTCCCTCTCTTGGAGATCAGTTCAAGAAACAAGAGAACGATAAAACATAATTTAAAGAAGTTAAACTCACATCACATCTAAAATTAATTCTCTGATTATTTGCCAAATTTTAACACATTGCAAAACTGCAACCTTGTATCAGTTGCCCTGAATTCATATATGAAATCTAAACATAGGCTTGTGCAGATATATGCATATAAACTTAGTGGTGCAAAGTCCTGAGACTTAGGAAACACATACTCAATAGCTAAAATATCAATATTTATTGTAAAATATCTAGCTAAGTGAAGTAACTCAATTAAATGTCCAAGAACCACCTTTGTTTTCCCTTTCTTCTCCAATTGTTTAATTTTACACAGAGAAAAATATTGTTTACAAGACCTTCACATCTCTCTTCATATCTACACATCATGAAAGGGTTTTTCGTCTCTTACATAAATTTTCAGCTAATTTTTTTCACTTTTTGTTTGATACAAGTACTAAAAATGTGAAGAATAATTTAGAGAAAAATATTAAGATACCAGTATTGTGTTTTTTTATATTACAGGTTTGATTTTACATTGTTTACAACAAGAAGGCTTCCTTCTCTCTTACCTGGCACAATCAAGTTACATGATTTCTGCACATCTTGATAATTCACCGGGCTGACATAAATAACTTACTCAAGGCTCTGTTTTCTGTATTCCAGCCACACTTAAAACACATATATTGATCATATCTGAACACTGTTTTAAACAGATGGTACAATGCAGTAATTTTGCATTACTGATGAAAAAAAATAACAGTGTTTAGCCTGGAGCTATGTTTTGTTCAAGCAGTAAAATTCTCAGTAAAATCTGTTGAAAGCCAAACTGCTGTTTCACACAGTGTATGGTGTAATCCATTTGCCCGCTTCTGTCTGAACTATAGACTTCTTTATATGCTCTTTCTTTGGTTGGTTGGGTTTTTTTTAATAATCAAACCTGCCGAAGTCTTTTGAAACAATAAACTATTTGCCTGAAAGAATAAGTGAGACACTCAAAGGAAGCACAGCCTCATGGAAGTGACTCTTCACACACTACTCCTTCACATCCCTGCTTAAGAGTCTACAGTAAGACTAGATAATGAACTAACGAAAAAGCACAATCCAATACAAGAGCTCACTGTCACCAGGAATGGAAAGTTCCACTCCTTTCTTCAACCCCTTACTACATTTGTCACTCATTAGACCCCTCTGTGAACTAATTTAACTCAAGAAGCCAACACACTTAAACAAGCAGAACACGCTCAATAGTTTTTCTGTGAGGTCAATGAGTCACACTGGCTCGTGGAAAAATTCAACAGGCTACATCATCAGCGAAAGCGGGGAGCTGGTACTAGCTAGGAGAAAGGAACAAAGAGTCAAGTAAATAGGCAGGAGGAGGAGCAAGGCTTTCTCCTTTCAGGAAAGAAAAGCTGTCACATTGTGAGTTCAGATGTTCATGAAATCACACCCTTTGACTAGATATCCAGCTTTTAGATGCTCAAAGTCAAGTGAAACAAATCCTACCTTAAATTATTATGCAACACACTAATGAAAGATCAGACTTCCCACGAACATCAAGTGAATAAAAACCAGAACAAAATTATATGTCATTTGAGAAATGTAATAGCATACCTCTCACTACTTTAGCAGTCCATAATCTGCTAATCCACCACCAGCAACTTGCCAAAGCAATCACCTTAAAAATATATAAATAGAGAAGTATCAAAGAGAAGCACGGAAATCTTTATTATAGGTAGTTCTACAATCTGGGCACAGCTCAGACATCACTGTTGAGAATCCACGCAATAACTCTATGTGCTTAAGTACAGAAATTTTGTAGTACATCTGTGTGACTTCTACATTACAGAAGACATCCATCTCTTCTGAACAACTGTCACTTCCTCCACAACACCGTTCAAAGTATAAATTCCAACAACGATTAAGCATGTGTTATTTCACTGTGCATCCCTACACATGGCACACAGCATCACCCTTTCAATTTCTGGCTTAGACTAGAGATACGGTTAACTGTTAAGTGAAAAGCAATGAACAAGGTTACATATTAACTCAGGATTAAAATATCTGCATTACCCACATACGTTACTAAATCAAGCTGGCAACATTTACTTATCAAACAGAAATTTTGTATGTGAGCTACAGTCAGTGAATCTTGGTGTATTCAAGAACAACTAGTCTAGATGTGCCACATTATATTTCCCATTGTTTTCTCATGGCAACAGACCTTCAAGCACACACAAGAAAAGTCTGCTCACTAGAATCTCACCATGGTTTTACTCAGGCACACTCGGGTGACAGCTGCTTGTCACAAGCAGTTCTACAGCCCAGGACCAAATCTCTTGTGAATGATCGCTTCCCTTTCATACTGACACCAGCAGGGCACAGGGCTCACATTAGTATATGCACCCTACACCTCCCGTAGGCACAAGAATGACTATATACACCTTACAGAAGGTGGACAAGGAGTGTGGAAGATGCAAAGCAAGCCATGTCACCATGACACCTGTACTGTGAACTTTCCCATGGCTCATGGGCATCAAAGCTCGGTAAGAAGACCACTAACACGGGTGTCAGTCAGCCAGAAGCGCAAGAAAAAACCCTTTACCCCCAACTTGCACATGGCTGAGGCCCACCCGGGGGAAAAAAAAAACAACTATGCGGATGTAAACACTTGACAGCCCTTTCTCTCAACCTCGTCGCTCCAAGGTTGTGCCGGGCGATTCCCACCCCACCAGCCCACGACCAGCGCACGGAGGCTGCAGCGGGCTGTCAGCCCGCGGCGACCGCGCTTCGGGACAGGCTGCTGACCTCTCCTCCCGGCTCTGCAGCTCCCTGCTCGGTAACTAACGGCCCAGGGGAGGAGCGAGCGGGACCGGAACAACAGCCGAAAGGCCTCCCAGCTCTCACGCCGCGAAGGGAAGCCCCAGGCGGAAAGACGTGCGGCCGCCAAGCAACCAACAGCACCAAGACCCCCAAACCCCCACACCGCGGCTCTCTCACCGCTCCGAGGAATTTAAAAATGGCGCCTCACTTCCCGCTGGCGCCTCCGTCCGCCGGGGTCCCGCGGGGCGCGGAGCATCCTGGGAGCGTAGGAGAGGAGAGCCGCCCCGCCCCACGAAGCCGGGGAGGAGCCGAGCCGAGCCGAGCGGGTGGGGATGGAGGCGGAGCTGAGTTGCGGGGGAAATGGGCTCGCGCGACTTCTGCGTGTGGACCGCGGGCTTAAGCCATCAGCGGTCCCTCCGGCGGGCGGTTACTGTGCCCAGAGGTCCCTGTGAGGCGGGCCCAGTGGGGAAGCGGCAGCGTCCCCGCTCTGCCGGACGCGGTGCGTGCGGGGCTGCGTGTGACTGGCGCGGTTCCGAATCCGCGAGGTTTAGTGCCGACCGTCGCGGTTCCGCCCCTGAGGAAGAGCGAGAAGCGGCGGCAGCCAAAGCGCGGTCGTGCAGCTCGGGGTAATGCCTGAGGATAGATCACACAGTCACAGAGTGGTCTGGGTTGGAAGGGACCCCAAGGATCATCGAGTTCCAACCCCCCTGCCACAGGCAGGGCCACCAACCTCCAGGCCTGCATCTACACAAGGCTGCCCACAGCCCCATCCAACCTGGCCTTGAACACCTCCAGGGTTGGGGCATCCACCACTGCTCTGGGCAGCCCGTTCCAGCACCTCACCACTCTTTCCATGAAGAACTTCCCCTGATATCCAACCTAAACCTTCCCCACTCAGCTTCAATCCATTCCCCCTTGTCCTACCACTATCCAGCCTTGTGAAAATCTGATTCCCCTCCTGTCTATGTGCTCCCTTTAAGTACCGGAAGGCTGTAGTGAGTTCCCCCCCGCAACCTTCTCCAGGCTGAACAAGCCCAGCTCATAGCTCAGCCTGTTCTCATAGGGAAGGTGTTCCAGCCCCCTGATCATCTTTGTGTCCTCTGAACCCTCTCCAACAGCTCCACATCTTCCTTGAATTGGGGGCCCCAGATCTGGACACAGTGCTACAGATGGGGCCTCAGGAGGGCAGAGCAGAGAGGGACAATCCCCTCCCTGTCCCTACTGGCCACCCCTCTTCTGATGGAGCTCAGGACACCACTGGCCTTCCGAGCTGTAAGAGCACACTGCTGGCTCACATTCAGTTTCTCATCCACTAGGACCCCTAGTTCCTTCTCAGCAGGACTACTCCCAAGGAGCTCTTCTACCAGCCTCTATATGACTGTAGGGATGCCTGTATAGATGGCAGAGTCCGGCTCCTTCCAGACAAGGAGAGATGCTCCCACTCTGTATTCAGTGGCACTAGGTATCTGGTGATGGTACCAGGCTGAGTGCTTGGCACATACATAGAAAAATATGCTCCAGGCACTCCCAGTGTAACGGTCACTGTTTTCTGACAGAAATTGGCTTGTAAGAGCAGTTGGAATACTGTTAGACGAGATCTGGTAAACATCTCCAGTGCCTCTCTGCAATCCCCTTGCATTAAGTGTGAGATTGATCACATCCTGGCCAGTATTGATATGCCCCTAGTAAGATTAACAACCCTTTAATACGGATTAAAAATCGCTTTAGTTGGTATATGACAAGGTGGGAATTACTGCCGACACACACACGTGTCCTCGAGGAGGAAAGTGAAAAGCCAAACATTAGATTTGTTAAATTTGCCAGTGGTTTTCTACAGATCTGGGGGTTATACCAATAACAGTTACAGTCAGTTCCCCTAGAGGTGGTTGTAAGCTCAGTTAACGTGTTTAAACTATATTACAGTCACTTCTATAGCTACTGTAGGCGCTCAGTGCTTCACTGAAGCCCAACAGTGGGAACTGATGCCGTACAGCTTTACATTTACGTGGTGCTCATGGTTAATGCCTTTGCCATATTAGAAGGGAATACTGGCAGTATTCAATCTGTTCCAACACATCTATACCAAAATAAGTAACATTTTGATGACCTTTAAATTCTCTTTCCAAAATAACTAATTTTTTTCTGAAGCAAAACAGATTCTGATGAAGAAGAAAAAAAAAAAAACAAACCCAAAAAGAAAAGGCTGTAGTTTTTTGCACAGCTTTACCGTGAAAAAAAAAAAAATCTTTTACAATTCTTATGCAGTTGTGTGCCTGACCCTTGTTTTCTATGCCAGATTTGCTTATTTTTATATTTTTTCCCACTATCAGTACTACAAACATTAATGCTACCTAAGGTCAAACAAAAGCCTTCCTTCTTCGTGCAGCGTCATTAATAGGAATGGTAGCATGGCCCAGATTCTTTGGTTCTATTAGTGTCTGTTCACATCAGGATTACACAGCTATAATCTATTGGAAAACAGTTAATTTACATGAGTAACATGACATCAAGTATGTAGGTCACTCAGTGTGAGCTCTGCGGGGGACATAGCAAAAAAAAACCCCTGCAAAATCTAAAATTGTTTAGGGAACTGAAATCAGACAGGATTGGGTGTCTCTTGCCAGCTAATTTCTTGAATAATGGTGTGGGTTTTTGTGTAATCCTTTCCAATATTGAATCTTGTTCCAAGACTGAAGATGATGGAAATCATGGTACTTTATTTTCTGCCTCCATGTTTTTCACATCAATCAAAAAGGGTACTTGTTGTTTCCCTCCAAGACCCCCCTGAGTTAGGTAATTCTTGTTCATCACCCAATAGGTAGGATTTTTCAAGTATAAGTGGTAACAATGCCCTTTGTCCCAGTGGCCATTTCTCTCCAACTCTCACACCCATGTGAGAAGAAGTGCTGGAAACCTGCTTCTACCTCCTCTTACTTTAAAATTAGAGCTGCTGTAGTGACACAGGTGAGCTTGTTCCGGGAATTTTGTAGTGTATAAAGAAAGGGGGAGAAAAAACAAGAGACAAGATGGAGTTCAAGGGCACAAGGTGGAGGTGGCGGTGGCTGAAGGAAGGAGGAGCAGAAAGCATGTGCTTATGGATATAGCACATAGAGAAGAGGGTCAGTGAGGAGATGAGCTAAGAGATCAAGAGGGAGAACAGCTAGAAAATGAAAACTATATATATTACAGGACAAATAAAAACAAACACCACCACCACCCCCCCCCAAAAAAAAGAAGTAAATAATACAGCCATCTTGTTGAGGAGAGAGGGGAAACAGATACTTAGGTTTGTTTTCTCCAAAAGAAGGAGGTGTAATACTTCTATAATGATTCTATGATTCTATAATATGTTGGGTTATTCTAGCAATGGCAAATTCCCCTTTTTGAAACATGTCCTACAACACTATTTTTTTTTAGAAATAGAAATCCATGCAGCTATAGATCTCAGTATTTTATTTTACAAAAAAAAAAATTAATAGTCTCTTTAAGTTACACTTTTTAAATTAATTTTGTAGTTCAAGTAAAAGTAAGGAGATTTCATTTGAAGACCTCAAGGGTGTTGGTCGACAGTATTAGAGATTATTTATGTCTCTTTAAACATCATCTTAGTTCTTGGTAGGTCAGTATTCACCGCGCAGCAAGGGTCATCCTCACACAAAGAAAGTGACATAGAGAGAGCTGTAAAATATGTAAAGAAGCCTAGGAAAAATTTCAACACATTTTGCAGATAGGCCCTTTGGAGGAAGATGTTGTGTAAGAATGGTCAGAAAATGACTTGATGAGCTTGAAAGCTTGTTTAGACTTCCTTGTTGCCTCAGTTGAGCAAGCTGAAAATAGGTGCTAGATTAGATAAATCCCCAGGCTCCTGTAGCCCAGCGGCATATCTTTAGAGAGGGTTTTGCTATTATGCACACACGCTGCTGGTCATACCTGTAGTTTAATCCATGCTTAGTTTATGTCACCTTGACCTGAATCCAGCCTAGCAGGATAGAGGCCAAGCAGGGAATTAGTGTTGGGAATACAAACTCTGTTCAGCCTCTGAGTCAGCAGAGCCTGAAAGCATCCAGATAGTTTCATCGTCTCTAACAATTACAGCAGAGATGGCTGTGACTGAGCAGCGTGCTATTTGCACTGGAGAGTTCAAACCATACATTGTTGTGTGTAGCTTGCCTGAAAAAAATAGTGGGTTTGGCACTGTAATATCAGAAGCTGAAATTGCTTTTTAAGTGCCAGTGCTGTGATAAGAGTCTTCCTCTGCTAAACTCGGACGGGTTTTTACTGTTGAGCTCAGTGGGTCTGGAATGTAATTTTTAGCACATAGAATATCAGTAGCTGTAAAGCTTGAGGCTGTTTGTGAAGCCATTGCGTGGACACTGCTGATCACACAGGCTTTGTAATCTCTACTTTTCTGTTCAGCCTGTGCATAGAGTATGTCATGCTTATAAATACTGACCTTCTGCATTCTTCCCATTTGACCGTGTGTTCATGGCTGTGGGGAAAAGAGATATTCCCCAGACCACTACCAACTTACTAAAATGGTATTCAATGGAAAAGTGTAGAGGTGTTTGATTGGGCTACAAGGATATTTCACATCTGTGTATATTGTTCTCTAAGGTTTCAGTCCTGACCATGCTTTCATTTCCATGAGACTGACACCATTCTAGCCACTCTAACCAAAAAGAGTTTTTACAAATTTACGCAAATGGATGGGTAGAACCACACACTCACCAACTGAAGGGATCATGACTACATCAAATGCAAGCTCAGTTCCTAAAGTTAATGTCAAAGCATACTGATGCTTCTGACAGCAGCTTAGCACTGGCCACCCTCAAGGTTGTCCTCAGTAAGAGGAGCCCAGCACCTCTGCTTTACTTCTGAGTCTGGGAGGCTGCACACAAGAGGTAACGTAGCATCAATCCACCAGGTAACTTCACAAAAACCAATGAGTTTTCACCTAGGTGCACAGTGCTGACACAAGGACACAGCATGGAATTCCTCTTTTGAGTTGCCTCACCTCTGTGCTTACTGCAATGGTGGGCAGAACCCACCATTTGATTGCTGCACCCTTCCACAGTAGCACGAGTAGAGCGATGGCACACAGGAAGCATTTACTACCATGTGCAAACTGCACTGCTGGCAGTGACTGAACTTCTGAGTTCAAAGCTGGTGTTGCAAAATGAGCTGCCATGTAGTAGAGGAAGAAGTCTTGGGTGCCTTCATTTGTTTTCTGGCATGTTCATAAAACTTTGGTTCTCAGAGGTATTAGTAGCACCAGCACAGAGTATTTTCAGTGTATGCTGCTGTTAAGTGTCATTTGCATCACCCAGTGCCACTGTGTAGAGACCACTACTTGGCTATGAGCGACACATCTCTTTTGGAGCCAAGTTCAACAGCACTGTTGAATTTTCCTCTCTGTCTTTCTGGATCTGGGTGCTAAAACAGTTTCCAGGGTGTATCAGGCACTCTTCAAAGCCAGTCAGCAACTCCCGAGGGGACTGATGAGTGAGATAGCTTTTTTCATGTCTGCTTTAGCAGTGTGTTAGAAGGGGGGTTACTCAGCTCATGCCAGGAATGGGAAAACGTTATTGGTGGTTTTGGGGGAGACCTGCTGTTTGTGAACAGAGTTAGCCTTAATATAGACTGAGTTCCAGGCACCAACGTGAAATTCAACATGACAAGACCTTGGAAAGTCTGCAAGTGACGTGGGAGCCTTTCTGTGCCATTTCCTCAGATCGGAGGAAATGGGAAGTATGGCATGATTGCAAAGCAACGTGGTGTTACTGCAGTGTTGCTACTCAGTGCTTGTGGTAAAAATAGCATTGTTCCCAATGGCTGCAGTGCCAGCTGACAAGGCCTCTGCTTTGTGAAAAATAAATGGAAATGTTTTGGTTTATATCAGCTATCAAACATGTCAGCACTACATTTTTGGCACATGGGACCAAGGTTTCTGACAATAATGTAAAAATTCAACTTAGTTTTGATTTAGTTTTCAAGAAATAAAAATCCAAAGTGAGTCCAAGTGCTTGGCACAATAGCATCACATTTGCATATCATGTTCACACAAGCTCTGGAGATGAGTGATGATGAAGGCTCATTTGATGTTTGCAGTTTTACCATGTCAGAGTTGTAAATAAAATCCAAATGACCGGTTTTGGTCAAAACCGCAGCAGTGCAGAATGCTCAGTTTCACCAGTATTTTAAAGCTTGGGCTTAAGCTCAGTTGAGTAACTTTGTTACTGACAAAGAAAAAACTGATATTAAGGGAATGAGCAGTCAGACAGTAAATTTAAGAAGCAATGTTCATCGTCAAATAAATGTAAATATTTTTATTTTAAAAAATGTTAATGGCACCTTAGAGGCAGTCATGACTACACGACAAAATATACAAAAACTACATTTTTGTAGTTGCATCTTTCCACAGTGCTGCGCAAAATGAAAATGGTATGAGAAACACTGTAGATCACACACCGAGACAATTAACTTCAGTCAATAAAAACAGACAATTTTTGGTACACTTTGATACTACCAAACCCAGGTTCCCAGGGGAAAAGGAAAGGTGGCTTTGTGCAAAACTTTCCAACAGCGGTACAACTTAATACGCTAAACATACAGCAATTCAACCATACAAGGTAGCTTGACTAATCCTCATGCAGTCTTTATGTACAGCATCATCTCAGTTTGCTTTTTCAGGGAAAATAAGGAATTCCATTAAACTTTTCTTACGTCTTCAACTGCTGTGATGTAAAACTGTCTGATTCATCAGAGAGACCATTCAAATGTTAACTGAAAACAAGCCTTTTGTAATCTCTTGCATTTTAAAGGAAAGCAATATCATTAATTAAAGGCCTCATTCTGGCATGATAGTAAATGAAAAAAAGCAGATAAATATTTGCTTGATTAAAAGAGAATAAACTTGCCTGATTGCTATTCCTAGATGGACTCGCAGAAGTGATTACATTCTGTTATCCAAATTAAAGTGCTTAATTACATTAATCTGCACTTACCTTCTGTTGTACCATTCAATCAAGACGTAAAATGTCTATATCACAGTGGAAACGTTTCCAAAATTTGTTTCCATGCCACCTAAATGAACCACAAGTTTCTGTCTGTGGGAGTCTGGTTTGGTTTTGTGTATTTTTCCAATTTATTGATTTTAACTCCAGTATAGTCGCATACCTGTGAACATGCAGTTGACTTTGTATCAAACATAAGCCTGAACTGATTTGTCTTTGAACAGCAGCATTCACCTTTAACTTCAAATGCTGGAGGCATTGCTCATATTATTGAGTAGCTAATAATTAGCTCGTAACCCTTATGGTTACAACATTGAAGCTTATGCTGGGTTCGCTTTGGATTTATCTAACTTCAACTTCTAGTCAGTTGATCCTGTCTTTCCTTTGTAATTTCCCTATTCAATTTATGTTCCCCAGATAAACAGTTATGATTTGTTCAGAGAAAACCACTGGCTTTTAAATGCCTTTCCTATAGCACAGATACCTGTGTGTGATGGTCCTGCAGCAGAGACACTGTGTAACATAGGCGCTATGATATTTAACTAAAAAGCAGTTGGATTTCATTGTGCTACCTGAAGAATTCAGAAGTAGACATCACAGGAGCACAGAAAAAAAAAGAAGTTGTACGAACACATATAGTAGCCAAAGGAGAAGGAATTTAAACTGAGTCCTGTTCAGTGCTGTCAGCAACTAATTGGATGTTCGACAACAGTGGAGTTATAGTAGAAGATTGTGGAGGAATCCATCATGCACACTTTAAAGGAAACCTAATTTAGACCTGGCTGCTGAAATGGGAGAGATCAGGGAAGCTGTGATAACCTTCACAAAAAACTAGACCTCCAGAAACCTCCAAGCAAAAAAGCTGCCAAAAGCCTGTAGAGCAGGTACTAACATCTAACTGAAAGGCTTTTCAGTTGGACAACTACTGTCAAAGCCAAGTGAAATAACTGACTACCAGGCAGCACAAAGCAAAAAAAAAGGATACTGTCTGGCAACTTTTTGTTGAGTAGGAGTGTTTTAGAGGCTCATGATGAGTAAGTGTAAGGCGTATACTAAGAATGTGTAACGTGTTGTAAGAGAGCACAAAAAGCAAATGGTATCCTGACAGAACATATTCATCAATTGAGAAGCTGAATGAAGTTCTCATTAAGAGAGGGCTTGCAGCTGCTTGGGATGTCCCAGGCATCCTTTCACAGCAAGCAGAGCTCTGACTATAGGCCAGATACACACAGCAAGCCAGTAAAGGTTAGCGGCACAGACATCAGCCCTGGCTAGTCCAGCCAGTACATCACAGTATAGGCACAGCAGGATGACCTCTACTACCCCATCCTGGTGCTTGTTTGTATCTGCTCCCAGTAGGCAATAGCACAGAAGGACCTTTCCAGACTGAAGCATCCCTGCGATTCTGCAAGGAGGCTGCCTGGAGGGCAGCTTTAGGGGCAGCAAGAAGGAAAAAGGGGTATCTCACCTTTTGTCTCTGCCTGCACTCGTGAGACCTTTACATCAGCCATTTGAAGTCTGTAGCTGTGGGGAACCATCCACCTCTCTCACAAGGTGGCTTCTGGGACACTGCACCACCCATCAGTGTCAGCATAAAGTAAGAAGCATGAGGGAGACCTCCACCCCACTTTGGGTGGTCTTCCACATGGCAGAGCTCCTAGCACAGTCTTTCTCTGTGGGAAACTATAGCAGTTTCACCCAAAAGCAGGGCTTGCCCTTCCTGGCTTTTTTTTTTTTTTAATTTCTTTATGCATGGCACATTCTCCAGTGATTTAAATCCAGCATGGAAAATAACCTAGAGAAGTGCTATGCCCATTTATCAATTAGGGTTGGTTTAATTTGCATGAGTAACATTATGGAGCCTGTACAGCTTTTCCCGTGTCCTCTGCCAGCTATAACATGGAAACACAAGACCCTTCTGTTTCCAATTTGTACCCAGTCAAATTTTATCATGACAGTGAGTGATCATTCATAGGGCCATTGATTTTATGTTCTGTCCTCATTTTGCACAGAGGATCATAATAGGATGCCCTTGGAGCAAAAGCCTTCATGTCCCCAAGTTGTACCATACCAAATTCTTTAAGAAAAGCAGCTAACATTTTTCCTGACTGTGAGCCTACCTGATGATACATTTTTAACTACATGCACTAAACTGGGTGGGTTGTCTCCTCAAACATAGAGCCATGTGTCAGGCAAAGTAGATTTTTCTTACATTAAAATTAACATGTGGTCTTTCCTACACATGAAGCCTTCCAAACATGTGTAACAAAGTGCTAGACAAAGTGTTTTCTCAAGTGGCCAAACCAAAAGGTGGCTGTGCAAACTGAATAAAGACTGAGATTATAATACAGATGGCAAGAAAACGCCATGAGGACTTAAGAGCTTTCTGAGTATCAGTACTAGGACTCTGGGTATTCTGTAATGGATGTATGATCTTGTGGCCTACAGAAACAAGTGGGAGAGGGAGAAGTCATAGTGCCGATTAGCAAAACGGATGGTGGAATTTAGGAAAGGACTTCAGAGAGGAAAGGACTCTGAATAGAAACACAGTCATTGGCTAAAGGAACGGAAAGTACAGACTATAAAAAGACATCATATGCCTTTTAAAAAATGAAGATAGGAACAAGTTATGTAAAAACAGTGGAAAAGACCCAGAGGATCTCAGGACACATCAAAAGGGCATAAAAACAAATCAGGGGAAACCCTTTCTTGAGACATGAAGGCCAGGAAGGAGCTGCTGCTTTTTTCCTCTTAATCTTTTTACCATTGTGGAAGGGACTTTCCTGTGAAGTTTATGAGCTCCATTGGTGGGAGCAATCTCCTCAGTTTATGAGCTGGCTGTAAAAGCAGGCTAAGTGCAGGTACTTGGAAGATGGGTTAAAGGTCTGTTGCAATGTGCACACAGTGTTGAAATAGGTAAAGAGACACAAGAAGAGAGGTCTCCCTGAATCCAAGAGCAGCAGAAGCACACACACGGGAACTAAGACAAGTTTTATATAAATCACCACAACACCTCTTGTTCCTCAGGGGATACCAGGAATACAGGGGGTAAGGCCAAAGAGGAGTTAAAGAAAAAAAAAAAAAAACAAACCATCAAAAACTCCAAACATCAAGGAAAAGAAAAATCTATCTATATAATAATTCTTCCTAACACAGCCAGCGATAAAACAATGTGTAAGCTCAGGCGCTATGAAGGCATATCCCACTCTGCAGGGCTTCTGGTTTCCACTCCACCTTCCTCTGAAGAAGAGGCAGGGCTGGGTTAGGATAACATGGGTGTGCCTGATCTGAACCGTTTCCAGCGCCTGTGAGCCAGCACAATCCCTTCTAATTTCTCTGTTCAAAGACATAGTGCGTATAAAGAATTCTGTAAAGATTTCTAAAGTGTTTTAATTGAATTTTCCAAATGATGAGTCATATAATTATTTATGTAGTTAATTCTGGCCTTCCTTCAATCCCTGAAGCCACAAAAAGTAACTGCGCTCACTGTTAATTCAACCCTGGTGAAATGTCAGAGTTCTTCCCCTGCCTCCCCTCCCTCCCCTCCTCAGAATAAGGATTTCTGAATTTCTACACCAACTATTGCACTTGATTAAAAACAAATACATAGAGTAATCCCCTTCTCCCATCCCCATAAAACCAGCATAACAAATACTGCAACTGAAAAGAAAATCTGCCCTGACAATTATTTTCAGAGCAAGCAACACTCAACATCAAGTAATTGGAGACACTGGGGGGGGGTGGGGTGTTGTTTTCATTTAATGGCAAGTGGAGAATAATGCTGTTTGTGGTGGTTTGGTTTGGTTTTGGTTTGGTTTTTATTAGAGACCTTGTTTTACATCATGGATGAAAGCCAAGCAGGTTTCAGGGAATTTTTGTTTTTGCAGTTTTTAAAATTAAGCAAAAATAAATTCCAGTAAGAAAACAAAACCAACCCCATCTCCTAGTAGTGGTACTGTATGCTAATATGTTACACTCGGGAATGTTTGTCAAGAGAGTCTGCACAGTGTTTGTCTATTTACAGAAGTTTAACTCCCTGCTTCCCTAAGGACCTGCTCCCTCATGCTTCATCCACTTTCCTTGATCTGCCACAAGAAAGAAATCCACTGTACCCAGAGTCCCACCACTTATCTGCTTAGAGCACCCCAGCAGTTCAGTGCTAACAAATGCTAACTGAAACGTTAGGAGCCTGTCTGCCCCTGTCCCCTTGCAGGCTGCAGGGCTCAAATCGAGCAAGCGCTTTGGTCTGCAACACACCCAACAGTTACTTGCTGCTTTACACCTTCACAAAGTGGTCTGGAGATCTTGTCATTCACTTCATATTTAGAAGTCTTATGCCACATCTCCCCATTTACAAGGGTGATAAGGAACAGTGCTAGAATAAAACCATCATTAACTGGTCAATAATTATCACTGGCCTAATTTACAAAGTCTCTCTGCAAAAGGTTACTAGCAGAAGCATCAAGTTTTGCTGTTCCAGAAAACTAGAAATCCCATATAGAGATACCCATTCATTTAGAATCAAGAACTTTTAATACATATGACCGCATAATCTGTTTTATCATTCTGGATTCAGAAAGAAAGTTACCTTATTAGTCTAAGAGGGCTGACACACATACCAGTGCACTCTCTCCTTTGCAGTCCGGTGCAGTGAAAAGCACACCTGACACTGGCAGTTGCCTGGATCTCTCCCTGAGCATCATACCAACTTTGTGGGTGTGGGTTTGTAAAGTGGAAAACCAGTTGGATTAAGGCAGAAGACTGACATAAGTGAGCTGTTCGTCACAGACACAATCTGACTGAACAGGCAACTGACTGCCAACAAATATACGTTTATGTATTTACACTTCAGAGTCCACGAGTCTTTGTAGCCTTCTCCATCCAGTCTGCACATTTAAACTGACAACAAACAATTTGTATACACACAGCACTTAAAAAACAAGGAGGGGAAGGAAAACAAAATGAAAAAGCAAGCGGTCAGACCAGCAGTTTCATCTTGGAATAATTATCCTTTCTATGGCACAAATTATATGATCCCAGTTCTTACAAAATATTGCCAGCAGTGTCACTGCAAAAAAAGTGCAGATGATATGAAAACGGCTCTTCATCATAGGAGCAATGAACTTTGCAATAGTAGAAACGCACACTAAGATGACAGTCATGAAGGCTAGGATAACATTTATACATTTCCCCAGGAGCACTTTGGCATTCACCGTTTCAGACTGCTGTGCTTGCTGTTCCTGCTGATGGAGCTCCAGCTTTGAAACCCGGGTCTGGCACGATTCCAAGGCTTCCTGGAGACAGAAAACAAGAATTAGGGCACCTATATCACCAAACGCCACTTTTGTGTTTTAGCTGCAGAGCCATCCATCGGCTAGATTAGAATTGTAATTTATTACAGACTTAGGAACGAACCAGTAACTTTTTAAATAAATAAATGCACTTAACTCATCTGCATGTATCACTGCCTGCTCAGCCAAAATCAAATGTGACAACTCTGTCCAGAACGTAGTCTTTACATTTTTCATTCTTGATAATAAGTATCATAACTCATACCACTCACAACAGATAATGTTTCCTGCATATACTGATGAGAGAAAGTCCTGGCACAGCTGTTGCCACGGCAACTTTCACTGTATTAAAACAGCATCAAAGTTTCTTTGTATACATTACAGAAAACATGAGGGTTGAACAGGCTTGCTGTGATACTAATTAAATCTACTGTACAACACGTACCACTTTGTTTTCAGCACCTCTCCCCGCTATGTTATTTTTCCTCTCAAAGCCACCTGTTGTACAGCACTGTGACCATGTCCTCAGTAAGAGATTTCCCCCTCCCTGTCAGGGCAGCGGGTGGCTAATCCATACCCCAAGCGAGCAGCGGAGTCATCAGTGGTGACACTTTTATGGGGCTCTCAGACTCCCAGCACTGTCCCTGCACTGGAGGGGGTGTTCACCTGATCACTCAGTGAGCTGATTCCACCCAGTCCTCCATGTAAAAACAGAGTGCCACCACACAGAGCTGTAAGTTGGCTTTGGCTGGGCCAGTTCTCTCATGTTTTGGCAAGCTGAACTGCCCTACCATGTGACCATGAAGGCACCACAATCAGCACAAAGCACACAGCGCAGAACCGTAGAAAATGCTGCTTCCTTTTGCTGTTGGAGGAATTTGTAACAATACCCAGAAGCCAGTTTCTAATAGGTGGGACAAAGTCCCTTAGGGTTCACACACACTCTCCTACACACTAAAGAACTTTTCCTGGTCTTTCTCCTACCACGTCTGTACATTATTATCAAATCATCTCGTGCTGGGTTAGATAAAATCCAGCTGCACAAGTCCAATACCTGCAGTTCTCCACTAAGAGGCTGAGCAAGTGTTTAAAAAAAAATGCAAACAGCACTGAAGTTAGGTTGTGACTTCAAACATCCAAAACTTCAATGCTTTTCCCTATTTCAGGGTTACAGACAGGTTTAAACAGGCCCAAGAGTACAGAGGTAAAAGAAAGCAGGCTGTGTCAGCAAAGCACTTCAATTCGTTTTAAAAATCTCCGACACCTCTCCGGGGCCTTGCTAATGAGTTAGCAAAACAGTTCACAACCCTTCTGATGGAGAACTCTGGTTTCACTAAGTCTTTACATCCTCAAGGTATCTTTGCAGAAAGAAGGCCTGGACAGAGACCTCCTCTTCTTTAAAAACTACAAAGGAACCTATGATATGTTTGGGCTCTGTACCACCCCTTTCCCGCTCTGTTCCCAGGGGATTCCTGACTCTCGCAGCAATCTGGGTGACAGTCCTGCTGATGGATGGTGACATGCAACACCATGCAGTCACTGATGGATGGTAACTGCACTCTCTACACTCAGAAATTTGGGCACGAGGTTACCAGTACAGTGTTGTGTTGGCTTTTTTTTTTTTTTTAATACCATTTGAATGAATACAAAGAGTTTTTCAGCATTCCTCAGTTGTCAGTGACTTTAAACACAAGGTAAGGCAAAACAATGTTTTCATCGTTTTTCAGGACTCGCTCAGACTTTGGGTAGAAATATTGTGCATTATAGAAATGCTTGTGTTGTATATAATTTTTTGAGTACGTAACTGCAAGCTGTCAGGACAAACAGACATTATTATTGGCTTTTGATTGTATCCAGACACAGCAACTTATCACTTGGAGACAAACACACTCTATAGATTTGACTACAGGAGTGAGTGTGACCATAGAATAAAACTCTTAAATTATAACTGGCAGATCTACAAGTCTATTTATCAATTTGCTCTTATTTTTTACCTTAAACTCAATGTATAATAAATCTTGCCAGCGTGATATGACTATATACTGGAGAAAGCCTGAGCAAGAGGTTTGTGTTAGGACAAAAGTGTCAATTTACAAAATACAAGACTAAATTCCTTCCCCCTCCAGCACGGGTAATCAAAGAGAGCCATTCTTCATCCACAAGCCTGCCCTAGGCTGTACCATCGATTCCAGCAGACCAAATTCTGAAACAAATAGAGACTGGGAACAATTTAAACATGCTGGATTTAATCTTAAAACAAAACATGGACTTATATTTTTCCCCACATTCCTTCTGTACAAAGACGTAGAAAGATGCAGGTATTTTGCAGTAAGAGATCTCTACAGGATATTAGAAGTTTATGAATGGGAAAAACCAAAAAGTACCTGAACATCTCGTGATCGCTCATACGCCTGATACGCCACTTTCTCCTCTATGCTTGCTAGCTCTTGTTTCAGGTTTGCTGTCTCATGTTGATGAAGATCAGTGAGGTCATTTAACTGGTCTTCCAATCTTTCATATCTTATCAGGAAAAAAGGTCTGAATTTAGTGCATTCCATTCAAGCAATGCTAAATCATGAAAACAATTACACATTTTTAAAGGCAGCTTCTCAGTATACTATGGTTTCATCTGACTTGCATGACAGAACACATAAAGAAACCACAAACTTCTAGAATCCCAGACTGGTTTGGGTTGGGAGGGACCTCAAAGCCTATCTAGCCCCAACCCCCTGCCATGGGCAGGGACATATTCTGCTACTCAAAGCTACCCTGAGCCCCATCCAGCCTGGCCCTTAACACTGCCAGGGAGAAGGCAGCCACAGCTTCTCCCTGGGCAACCTGAGGCACCACCCTCACAGGGAAGATTTTTTTTTCCTAATACCTAATCTAAACCTGCTCTCTTTCAGTTTAAAGACATCACTCCTTGTCCCATCATTACACTCACAGATTCACAGATTGTTAGGAGTTGGAAGGGACCTTGAAAGATCATCTAGTCCAACTCCCCTGCCTGAGCAGGATCACCTAGATTAGGTCACACAGGAATGTGTCTTGAATTGGTCTTGAAAGTCTCCAGGGAAGGAGCCTCCACAATCTCTCTGGGCAGCCTGTCTCAGGGCTCTGTCAGCTTCACAGTGAAATAGTTTTTCCTTACATTCACATGGAACTTCCTATGTTCCAGCTTGGACCCATTGCCCCTTGTCCTATCATTGGCCATCACTGAGAAGAGCTTGGCTCCATCCTCCTGACACTCACCCTTTACATATTTATAAACATTAGCGAGGTCACCCCTCAGTCTCCTCTTCTCCAAGCTAGAGACCCAGCTCCCTCAGCCTGTCCTCATAAGGAAGATGTTCCACTCCATCATCTTGGTGGTCCTGCGCTGGACTCTTTCAAGGAGTTGTATGTCCTTCTGGAACTGAGGGGCCCAGAACTGGACACAATATTCCACATACGGTCTCACCAGTAGAGGTGGAGGAGGACCTCTCTTGACCTACTAGCCACCTCCCTTCTAATACACCCCAGGATACCATTGGCCTTCTTGGCCATGAGGGCACATTGCTGGCTCATGGACATCTTGCTGTCCACCAGGACCCCCATGTCCCTCTCACCTGCACTGCTTTCCAACAGACCAGTCCCCAACCTCCCCAGATGCAGTACCCTACACTTGCCCTTGCTCAATCTCATTCAATGTCTCCCTGCCCAGCTCTCCAGCCTGTCTAAATCTTGTTGAATGGCAGTACAGCCTTCATGTGTGTCAGCCACCCCTCCCAGCATGCTGTCATCAGCAAACTGCACTGACTCCCTGATAAACAGTCCCTCTCCAGCTTTCCCATAGGCCCCTTTAGGTATGTTAAGGTACAGGCTATAAGTTCTCTCCAGAGTCCTCTCTTCTCCAGGTTGAATAAGCCCAAGTCTCTCAGTCTGTCTTCACAGGAGAGATGCTCCATCCCTTTGATCACCTTTGTGGACCTCAGCTGGAATCACAGCAACAGCTCCATGTCTGTCTAGTACTGGTGACCCTAGAGCTGGATGCAGTACTTCAGGTGGGGTCTCACCTCCCTCAACCCGCTGGTCACACTTCTTTTAACACAGCCCAGGAAACAGTTGGCTAAAAACTTTGGAAATTCTCCATGAGCATTTATTCAGCAAACTGAAAGCCTTTTTTAAGCGTTCCTTGCTGGTGTTAAAAAGCAAATATTTGTACATCATTGGCAAATTAGATGAACTATAAACAGTGGTTAAATGTATCCAACTCATATTTTTCTGTTCTTTACTTTTCATTTAGACAAGAAGATATAGTTTCCGAAGTAAGCTTGAGCCAGTTAACAGCTCCCAGTAGTGAAAGGAAAAATAGATTCCCTGGATTCCATATCTAACACAACTGCAAGGCCTTGCCATTCACGTATGGCCTGCTCTGGCACGCCTCTGCATGGTAAACCATTTCAGCTAGGCCATTAGAAAAAAAAAATATTATTTTTGGAGGAAGGGGTGGGGTGACTTTATAACTTGGTTTAACACAGAAAAAGGCAAGCCCTGCAGTTGGCACAAAAACTATCTAGCTGTGGAAACAGTGGCAGGAGGCTTGAGAGCTCAATGGCAGAGAGCTCTCAGAAAAGGCTGCTCTGCCTCCTCCTGAAACAGTCAGTGGTAGGCCAGTTGCCCTGTTCTTTCCTCCCCTGCATTACCAACATCGTACCCAGCCTTCCCTTGCATTTCAAGGCAGATTAAGAAGAGAAACATTAAATACTGCAATTCATACTGAATTTTTCCCAATAATGTAGTAATGCCTTCAGGATTCAACGCTTTCTTGAGTGAGCAATATGACAAATTGGATATAGGTACAGCAGGTGCAAGCTCTCTGTAGAGCATCTCTCACTTCCCTCAAGTGGATGATAAAGGAATTAATTTCTAAGTAATAAATGGAAGAGAAAGTTGTGCAACAGCACTTAAAATTACATTTCACAGCCACGTTATGCCAGAGAACAAAGTGACCTTGCATTCACAAGATGGCAACGTGTCCGAGAAGCATTCGGACAAGGTACTAGGGATTAAAGGGTGTATTTATCGTTTGTAAATCAGCTCTGTTACACCACAGGCTGATTAGCATTTTCAAGTAACAATAGATCAGGATTATTCCACCAGTTACAAAACAATATCTCCTATATGCAGTATTCACATAATATATTACACCAGTAGGATAGGAGATGAGGGAATTTCCTGACAAGCCTTTGTCAAAAGTCAAAGAGCCACCACATCATTTGATAGGAAACATTAAATTCTACATGCATTTTCAGTTATTAGAGGGAGTGAAACATTTTGGTACCAGATTCTGAAATTATTTTTACTCTTGCTTCCGAAATATCTTACACACAATCACACACACCTACATTTACACTTTTCAAATAGCTTCTATAACCATTCAAAAGTAATTTCAAGATAAGTTAAAATATTATACCTATATCTTTCCTCTTGTAACATCTGAGAAATAAAGCCATAGTCTCTTTTAAATTGTGTTTTTAAATTCTCAATATCATCAGCTAATTGGGACTGTGTCTCCTTGATTTCCCTTAGTTCCTCCAAAATCATGGAAAGCTTTCCTTGGCTGTCCAGGGTGGATGCCACAGCAGGACCAAAGGATGTATTCCCATTGCTATCTGCTGAGCCAGAGGTCCCGCTTGAGCATTCATCGTCACTAACGTATTTTGGTTTGGCAACAATGGTGGCACTTCCCCCATATGTTCTTGAACTTGTTTCTGGACGAAATTCATCCAAGGTATTTTTTAGATGAGCGATGTTGTCTGCACTACCGAATTTGTTTCTGATCAGGTTTGCAAACTCTCTAGATTTGCTGAAAACAAAGACAGGTGGTGTCAAGGATACACCTGGCACACCTGACTTGCTGCTCTCTGTTCCATGCCCAGAGGTTCGAGGCTTTCCATGCTGAGTATCTTTCAAGTTGTCTTTGGAAGTCTCCTTAGCAGTTTTAGAAGATCCATTTTGTTCAATATCCTTGAGCTTCTTGTGATACTGTTCCAATTTTTTCTGCAGCTGGGCAATGGAGTGTGCAGATTTCTGGTTCTTTTTCTCAAAGACTTGTTTAATGCGCCCAGCTTGTTGCTTGTCTGCACTGTTCACCAGTTTCAAATATTCAGCCACGTTTCCATCTCGAGCTGTTTGTTCAACTTTTATTTGTTCTGTGACCTTGAGGATTTTCTGTTTCAAGCTATCTGCACTGAGTTTAACTTTGTGAAACTCTAGGACCCCATCTGGTACGTCAAAGTTCAGGTTCGTGTCAGAGCCTCCACGGCGAATGTTAAGTGGTAAACTCAGAGTATTCATGTCATGTCTTTCCACCTGAGAGATGAGAGAGAGATGGAATTTGCATGTTATTTTTTTAAAACCCAGCATTCAGTTTCTTTTCCCACATATAGCTATAGTAAGTACACAACATGAAATAGCTTGTAGTAGCAAAATTGAAGGAACTTTTCTATGAAATTAAGAAGCATTTCTATAAGACTTCCCTAGGTTGGTAAACAGTCCAAGGAACTGTGTGTATATTAAAAAAGCAGCAAGCCTAGAGTGAGAAATGTTCGAGCATATAGCATTAGAAAATAATTTACAGACATTTACAAAATCGGAATACCATCTTGTTAGAAAAAGGCCCTAAAATATACTGCTTATAAATAAGAATTTCAAAGAGTTGATGACTGATAATTGCTCGATCTTTCTTTTAGAAATATTTAAACACCTTACATAAAGCCGTAAGGAGATTCCTCTCCTCTATGGCAGTGTTAATACTGATCAGTATATTTTACCAGGTCCTTTTTAGATACATGCTCCTCCTGTGCAAATCTGTCACACAATTGAAAGCTTTTGCACAACTAGCTGAACGTTCCTGGAACTTTACTGTGTGCTTCATCAGGAAGCAGCTGGTAGTTTTTAGGGCAGAAAGCATAGAGAAAGAGTTGGCCTGCATTTAACTTTCACAGAATCACAGAATGTCAGGAGTTGGAAGGGACCTCAAAAGATCATCCAGTCCAAACCCCCTTCCTGAGCAGGATCACCTGGATTAAATCACACAGGAACCTGTCCAGATTGGTCTTGAATGTCTCCAGAGCAGGAGACTCCACTACCTCTCTGGGCAGCCTGTTCCAGTGCTCTGTCACCCTCATGGTGAAAAAGTTTTTCCTTACGTTCACATGGAACTTCCTATGCTCCAGCCATTGCCCCTTGTTCCATGCTTGATTAATTTGCTTACCAACTTGATCTGCTGTGTCTAAGTCTATTTCAATAGCAATTTCACTGAGTGGTATTTAGAGAAAGAAACTTGGGAAAGAAAACTGTGTTCTTTCACATATAAGATCCATGCACCTTAGCAATGCTCTCAGGCAGTGTAAGAAAAGCAATTAGGCAAATTGGACACAGCACAAACACAGCAGATTATTCATCTTTCTCAAGAGAAAGGTAAGATGGTCTGTTACAAAGCATGTAAGTATTTCCTCATACAATGTCTAAACCACAGGGGAGGCATGAGACAAGAATGATCTAACCAAAATTGGTTCATCACTATTATCATCTCACACTAGCCTCTGTGACAAAGAAGGTACATTTCATTAAAGCTGTCACAGCGTCCTATCTGTAGAGGCTGCTTAAGCACTCCAGTCATAATGGGTTTTCAGAGCTTTAACACCAGAGGGAACTAATTTAATCATTCAGGCAAGGTCATTGCAAAGACAAGGCAGAGCTGTATGAAAGGATCTTTTAAGGAAAAGCACTTCTGAAATGCTCTAACTACTTTCTTCTTCAGAATGCCTGTATGGTCAAAGTTTGACTTCCAACGACAGTATTCATTATTGTCTGTCCTACTGAAGATCTTGCAGCAAGACCTGTGTACACAGACATGCCCAGTGATGACCATCCTATCTTTTTCTTTACTACAAAAGATGTAAAATCATCTTTAAGCATTGCTGTACAGTTTGTTTTCCCATCCTGATACAGTTCTGGTGTCCCTCCTGGAAATTATCACCAGCATTCCTGTATTGTCCTTAAAATACAGGCTCAGGAACTGGACACTGTCCTACTGTTAATGCTGTGCATCACGTATAGACTGATCAGGAGAACTATCCTCACCCTGTGACTACCATGATGGGTTACAAACCCAAAGGGGATAATACAGACATAAAGTTGTCTCTGCACCAGACCATTTCAGAGACAGGTCATATCTGCTCCTACCTTATATTCTTATCCCTTTTTTTACCAGTGATTACAGTACTTGCTCTTTTTTTCCTTTTGCTACTGCACTGCTCAGTGCAAACCAGGTTACAGAGATTTTGCATTAACCAACGTCTTCGAAAAATAGTTTGTGTTTTTCAAGTGTCTAAGAGTAGTCAATTTCTTCCAGAGAGTATCAGTTACTCATGACTTTTAAGACTTGGACTCTATTCCAAGGATTAAACCAGTCCTGTGGCCTAATAGCTCTGCACTTGATTAGTTTGTTAAAAATAATTTATATTGAGCCATATGCTTAGTTATTTAAGGGAAGTGCAAGTAATTTTTATATATCTATGAAAATTGGATATAAGAATATAATCCTATGTGGTTCAACAAGTCCACTTTACTGATGAGATCTCCTTTTAGCATTTAACATAACACACATTGATTCAGTTCAAGTCTTAGAAATGTAGCTAACAAAAATATAGCTTTTACATACCACTTCTTTAAGTTATAAGACTCATGATACTGTTGTGGTAGCCTAAATAGGCATGTAATGTAAGCAGGAATAGTTTGACATAGGATACTTGTGTCTTTCCAAAGGATTGTACAGCAAAGAAAAGCCATCAAGACCAATAACCATAAAGCATACTACATGTGTACCCCATACCACAAATATTTCTTTAAATGGGTTTACTGGGTCAGGAAAAATTCAATAAAAGTGTAAAAGCTTTATACAAAGCAACAGTTCCCCAAAACAACCCAACATATTTTTTAATAAGCTTTGGCACAAAATTGTACTGAAATAAATCACTGAATTGCACATACATACAAGACAGGTTCACCACTGATGTCACTTGGTGGACATGCTTCCAAGAATGGGTGGGTCCATCTCTAACCTTTACACAGCATAAAGTGTTTACTTCCTTAGTACAAAATAGTTTAAAAATATATTGTAATAATTGGATAAAAGCCCAAAACAGATCCCTTCTCCCTTATGTCCTCTCCCTCACTGCAGTCTCTAGCAGTCAGCAACATCTATCATCACCGTGCACCCCCTGCCTTCCTGGAACTTCAAGGTCATAACAGCAATAGAGATAAAAAGAACAATAGCATTGGGGGAGTACATCTGCTGAAAGTTGAATTGCTTTTGGACTTGTGGTAATCAGTTAGCAACTTGAAAATCTACTTCTGAAACAAGCAAAATTAATTGCAGGGTCAGTTTAAATACAGTTACATTTAGAAAAGAATTGTGTCTGAATTCCTATTTCTAGCAACCCTTTAGGTTTTTATTGCTTGCTAGACTGGGAGGTCACCAAGGGTACAAAAGAGTCATATCCAAGACCTTCCTCTGTTTGAACGTATTTGGCCAAAATGCCAGGTGTCTACTTGCCATCATGCCGAAGGTTGGGTCAAGCAACAGAGGCTTATGAAATCTGTTGATGCAATACACTTTTTTGATGGGTTTGTTTGTTTCATTGTGTTGGCTGTATGGGGGGGGGGTGGTGTTGAGGTTTTTTCCATTTGTGAGAAAGAAATCTGTCGTGAGTAAAGAAAGCACAGAGAGCATGCAGCCCACCCTCAAGCACACATTTTATGGGTGCTCAGATGAATCACTGACTGCGTCAAAAGCTCCCCACCAACAAGTGAGAGCTCAGCTACCTGTGTTTAGGTGTCAAACTGAATTCTGCTGCCAAACTGAATTCTGTTGCTTGTTTCATAATTATTTTTTATATACTCTTTTAAGAAGTGGCTGAATGAAGCACAGAGAAAAAGCATTTGTAAGACAGTGCCTGACTGCATATACGCATCAGACTCCAGAAAGCGCATGTCTTTGGGTTGCTGCACAAAGTGAACCACGAAGACACAATTATCTGCTTGTTCAAAGAACCTCCATTCAAAGGTGGTTGCCTTTTTCTTTCCCCATAACAGGCTCATTACCATCTCCAGTTATAGCTGTGCAAACTAAACAAGAGCTTATGATGACAATTTAATTCTATCTTGCAAGGCTTTTAGAGGGGTATCTGTTTTGTGGTTCAAAAAAAATCCCCTAAGAAACACAAAAATATATAGTAATAAGGCAGCTTTAAAGCTTTTAGTGTTTAGCAACAGAAAAAAAAAAACACAACAGGAATTTTTGTCAAGAAATATATATTTACCAGAAGCATAGGGCTTCCAATGGGTATAAAAAAAAAAAAGCATGTTGAGGAGGTTTTGTTACTTTTTCAGTGTATTCCAAAGCAGAACTGGTTGGGAAGAGAAGTTTTACTATCTCTTTCAAATTCTCTGCTCCTTCTAAAACCCACAGGAGAAGAGTCCTTCATGGAAGGCTTAAATCAGTGCTTCACTGTTGTGAAAGGTTTTAGGTTATATAAAATCAGACCCCCAAATTGCAGTACAGCATGTTACAGAAAAACACCTTCTGCTCTTTTTTTTTTTTT
>VXBZ01000534.1:301793-333481 GCA_013399135.1 Heliornis fulica
AGCTACTTAATAGTAATATCTAGAAGTACCTACACTCATAACGCAGAGGGTTGAAAATTTGTATTGGAGGGAGACAGCAAACCCTGCTTCTACATTTTACCTTGGATCTGACTTCCCCAGTAAGTGATTTGTCTGAGACCACCTGGCTGATGGAGTCAACACAGAAGGTTGTTCTTTTGCCACATACGATTCCTCTATCAATCCTCTATCAACTATTGAAAAGACAAATATTAAAGCTGTGTGTTAGCCAGCTGCCTTACATTACAGGTTTTTCCAGGTGGTAGTGAAAGGTAATCCCAGATACCCATTAGCAGGTCTGCATTTCCATGTTCAACACTGGAGGACCTCAAGGCTATTTCATGAGTTCATTTTCATCACAAAGGCAGTCTAGCCTGTAGCTTTGGGCACTTTTGGAAGTTTTCTCCATTATGCCAACAGGGTCTGGTAATTATAAAAATTCAGCAACTTAGGCAAAACCTCAGACATAAAACACATCCCTTCTCAGAGTCAGTTTGTCACTTGTCTTTCCCTCCATTTTAATTCTTTTTATTAGCACCACAAAGTTAAGAACATAAGCACAGGGCACCTCGAAGAGAGATGCAAGTGTGCTAAGAAAAAAAAACACCAAACATATTTAAAATGCTTCAAAACAAAGTCTGCAGAAAGGAATGTCAAAGAAAACAAAAGAAGTTTTGCTGTTACTAGGAAAATGGCTTTTACTCTCTTTGTCTAGTTTGATCAATGCCACAGAGGAATGTCTAGCCTCAAAGAGCCATGTTCACACCAACACTGTTTTGCCTGAAACCCCACTGACATGCTCAGATTAAACCAGGCAGTATCCCAGAAATAACCTTTTATCTAATTTCTAATTAGAGGACTTACCTGAGGCCAAATTAGCTAGGTTACCACTTGTGTGCAAAAAGCGCTTCAGATGTGGTACTACTGCAGACTAAAACAACAATGGGAGAAGAGAACAAAGGGGGGAAGAGGCAGCTTTCTGCTTCATTGCTAACACCAGCTCCTTCAAAAACCAACAACATCCACAGAGGAGCCTCCTGTGCCATGATTCGCATGCAATTCCATTCCAGGTTGTGCTGGTTTAAAACCCACTCAAGCAAACTAGTTCCAATACAAACAACTTCTGCTCCTAGACACTGAAAACTTCAACAGGCCTTCATAGAAAGCAGCAATCTGGTTTCCATTTACTGTTCTGCAGTCATGTTTAAAAAAAAGAAAGAAAAAAACAAAGAGTCACTGTCCTGGCTAGGGAAAACAATACAGTGATGAACATAGATGTATGAAATACATACAGTGATGAAATACACAGATTTACTATCCTTAAGTTTCTTAAGCAGGTAAGTGGTAGGCTCCACACCTCACAGTTAGCTTTCTCTTCAGATCAGTTCCTCTTTAGATAAGTGCCCCTAAAAAAGAAGGGGCCATTAAAATACTCTCTCTGGACTTCTTAACTCAAAAGAAATATCACCTTTATGTGTATGTTGGTACAGCCTCAGGTTTCCGTAGCAATATAAGGAAATGCTTGGGAGTCCTAGGTGCTACATGGGTGGTTCCATGAAGAAGGGCTTATGGGAAGCCTGTAGCCCTACTCCCTCTCAAGGGGCGTGCCTTTCACCAGACACAGGTCTCCCAAAGTACAGCCACTATGAATCAGTGGGGGGGTGACATATTTTGAAGAGTGATGCAACACAATCTGTATCTCTTCTAAACTGATTGTTCAAGTCACTTTCAGCACTTCTAATAAGGGCTTCCCCCTCCCACTAGCTTTTATGGGTTTTCTTCCCCTCCCATTCAGTAAGCAGCTCTTTTTGTGAGGATGTTCAAATAGGGTGCAAGAATGAAATTTTCCAAAATACTGTGCAGTACTCTGAAGAGCCAGCAGCTATACATTTTCAGTTTTTTTTTCTATGAATGAGAATTTGGTAAAAAGCCAAACATATCCCTGCCACGACTAAACACTTCTCATAGTTACAACATATGCCCTGATTTCCTACTGCTTGGGATTTAGAGTGCACTTGCATTCATAGCACTCCATTGTCTAACTTCACATCACAAATTATCTATTTAACACTGATAACGCTACAACAGGTCAGAGGCTCCCTCCACCCCCACACAGTTCTTTCTGTTTCAGAGTCAACTCTTGATTTCTTTGCTATTCAGACTGTCTGAGCATTTCCTGAAATCCCAGCTCCTGGAACTGTACAATTACACTTGAAACTTCCAGGAAATATTACTAAGTTTCTTGCCCTAAGCTATGGAGAAATAACTCCCACATGTCAACAGCCAACCAAGTACTCCTTCCCCATAATACAGACCTTAAGGAAGTTTTAAATCTGTGATTTACAGATGTAAAAAAAAAAAAAATAAAAAAAATCAGACCCACAACCCAGTACTGATTTTAGAACATTTTAATCATTATTTTTTATTGCTTTGAGGTGGCAACACTTATGTTACACCTATTCCATAGCAGGAATATTAAGTCTTCACAGTAGCAGAGAAATTCTGAAGTACTACTGTTCAGAGATAAAGTAATCTAAGTCCAGATAGACTGCCCATCATGTGCAAAGGACATGGGTCTCTTGTTCCTTTGTTTATAAAGGGAAGTTTGACAAGGGTTAAAACAAACAATAGCTCCATAACGCATAAGATCTTTTCATTTGCGTTAACGCTGTGGCAGCACATCCTGAGCATATAAACAGTCACTTTTTGTCCTGTACATGAACCAAGCCACTTACTCAAAAGGAGTCTGCTGCTTGCTTCTTCCTTTTTTTCCCCCTCTCCTTTTCACACTGGGCTGATAAAGTAGAATTGCAAACATACATTTCTGTTACATCAGAAATGTGTAAGAACTAAAAGTCCTGTGTATAGGCAGAACTTCTGCCTATACACAGGACTTTTAGTTCATTTTTCGCTATGAAGGCCTAATCAAAAGATAACGTCTGCTTCGCTACAGTATATGACTAACAACCACAATCTGCCTAATAAGCAGCTTATATGTAATTTTTCACTATTATCCGAACTACTGAGAGGCTTACAACTGTGGTTTTGAGTCCTCTTTAAGAAGACTTTACACATACCTCTTCATACATCTCTGATTTTTTAGCTACTGGGGCCTCTAAGCTTTGCTTGTCCATGAAGATCAATACTTGGTAGCCCCCATTCCAAGTATCAGCAGCAATCAAATCTAGTTGAACTTGGAAGTGTGCCAAACACCACAAGGTCTCTCCTTCCCCTCTCTTCCCATCCTGCCCTTATACTTCAGGCTGCTTTCCAGGAAAGCATCTCCATTTTGAAGAGCATTCTAATGACTTCTCCATAATAACCAGTACCTCTTTCAAGAGAGCAACTTTATCTACTTTTTTTAAACTTAATTACTTCTATAGACAAATTTTCCCTATTTGCTGCATTGCGCAGATGAGTACATCTAAGGATTCTATCTGTATCCAATACCAGAAACTAAGGCTAAAGAACTAAAGGGAGACTGGGCCACCAAAATCCAAAATCTGGCTATATTTCATGATTTACACATTATGAAAGAAAGATGTGGGAGGGAAAGACAAGCCCAGTAAAGAAAGAAGTAATTTTAAACCTTTAAAAAAGGTTTAAAATTACTTTTATTAACAAAACTGTATTTAATTATGCAAGATAAGGACAGCTAAAACTGGAACCACTCAGATGCATTAATACAGAGGTCATTTGTTATTCAAAAAACTACTGCAATAGTGGTATTTTAAGTCATGCATAACTGATTAATGCTGCTCTGAATAAACTTTGGAGAGAACATCTTAATTGCAGTGAATTAAGTGTAAAACACTCTGCATATTCAACTGACTTAACCCTCTACCTCCTGAACACCACAAGGACAATACTTCAAAGCTTTTTCTTATGCAGATTTCTTTTAAAAATAGAAAAAATATTTTCCTTTATTTTTAATAAAAGGGTAATATAAAACATTAGGCAACAGAAACAGAGTTTCCCGCTCAGGCAGTGCTCTACAATATCTTTATCCTGGAAGAAAATGAAATGTTCTCTACCAGGTTAATAAAAATAACATATATCTGAAAAGTAAACACATAATGGAAAAAGGCTTGCTGTTGCTGTGGCTGTGCTTCTAAAGTGCGTCATAGATGATGATTTCTACTTATGAATAGAACTAATCAGATCTTCGAGAGCAACTGTAACAGTCCTTATTGTGGAGGAAATGTCTTCAAGTATTATTTCTGTGTTTACCTACCTATCTGTCTCTTCTTATTTAATATGTGTCCACATACAAATATAAATATGCATTTATAAATAATTTAAAATATATAAAAATATTATTATAACCAATTACTAATTCATCAAATTATATATTTTAAAAAAAAAGCTATGTTTCAGCTTATATGCACCTTCTAGAGAATCTGCTCTTGGCACGGCATTGAGTTTACACCCATTGAATTAGTTCAAATAGTTACAACTGAATATGAATTCACAAAAGAGGGAACTTATCCACAAAGAGACAGAAATAGCACACATTCTGAAGATACACATGCCTCTACAAGCAGATCTCCCTCAACCCTTTTTGGAGGATCTCCACATGCACACAATACAGAAAGTGACGGACTCCCTTCCCTTAGCTAGTGTTTGTGTGCTCTCCAGAAAAAACATGTTTCATGCAGGCTTGCATCCAAGCATTGGGAGGCTGTAAATTCTTCTCTGGAGACATTCAAGACCCATCTGGATACCTACCTGTGTGACTTACTCCAGGGAACCTGCTCAGGCAGAGGGTTTGGACTGTATAATCTCTTGAGGTCCCTTCCAACCCCTACAATTCTGTGATTCTATGATCCTCCACATAGAAAGAGTGCACTGAATTTGACCCGATTGGCAACTGCTTTGATTCCTAGACACATGGAGGCAGCACCTTCTACGTTCCTGCTTTTGCGAATTTCAATCTCTTCTACTGGTGAAAAACATTTGGGAAATTTTACTTGAACCAACTGGTCTACAGTGATGAAGATTACATTATTCAGCCAACAGACTATTCTTTTTTTTTGAGGCAACTAGGGTGAAAGTCATCCTGCTTACTTACAGACGGTCAAAAGATAAAATACAGTTACAGAAGCATTCCCATTTCATACCTGGGCCACAGTTAGTAATGTGTCAGTCATTGTATTTGCTGCACCAAATTGCCTATTTGTTAGTTGCAAAGGGAGAAGGCTCTTTTATACGCGTACAACACAAACTCTTGGGTTAAGTGTTTTGAAGGAGCCACTGTACATTAAAACAGTCTATATTATGTGAATTTTTTTTAATAGCTTCTCACACAATCTTTCAAAATGTTTGAGTTTATACTAGCACAAATATTTCCTACAGAAGATTGTGAGGTTATTTAAAAATTAAACAAGCCTCACAGGAATCATAGGATGCGTTAGGTTGGAAGGGATCTTCAAAGGCAATCTAGTCTGACGTCTGCAGTGAGCAGGGACATCTTCACTAGACCAGGTTGCTCAGAGCCCCATACTGGAAACTGGTCTCAAACCAGTCTCTTCTATATGAAACAAATTCAGCTAAGAATTGATACACCAAATTTGTTAAACATTCAACTGGATGAAATAAAATAACCCAATACTTGAACATAGTGATGAGTCATACTCATCCCTCAGTTTTCTTTTTTCTTTCAAAATTTTGTATACACTATGCACTTCAAATACTAATGCACACTACAGAAGATATGACAAACAGAAAAAGAAACTGCATGGCAGAGAAGTTCCACAAGTCAATAAGATAACATCAATTAATTAAAATGAAATGCAGAAGGCTTGTTTAATTAAAAAGAAAATCAAAGAGATTCACCCAATTAGAGTACAATAAAACCCTACAGTAACATTTATATCTAGTCCTAACATTATTGCTATCCTAAGGATAGCAATATTGTTAGGACTAGATATAAATGGATAAGGATAGCAATCTCACTTCCCCAAATCAGTGAGATTTATTAAATTGAAATACTTTAAGATAGCAATTCAAACAATAGACAGTTTTGGAAGATAAAGTAGAGTAAATTACACTTATTTCACCATATTGCTTGTAACAAAAGTGTTAAAGCGCTTCTGTTTTAGGAGTAAAGACAGAAAATAGTTTTTTAAACAATGAACAGATTCACAAAATGGCACAAAAAGTATGGCACAAAGCCTCCCATGTTATTTCGACTAAGCCTGAGTAGCAACCATTATGTACTGACAGAGTAGTACTGGCAAATCACAGCAGGCCTTTCATCTCAGATGTTTGAAAACTGAAAATACATCCCTGGCCAGAACTCAAATGTCAAGGTTGGGATGAACTCTCACAGATACCAAAGGCTCATTGCAAAGCTCACTGCCTTCTACTCCAACTATAGGACATATTTGCTGAACATCTTTTTTACATAGCATAAACACACAGATTATATATTATGCATAAAATTTAAATAAAAAAATCAGTCCCCGAACTAAACCAAACAAAAAACAAAAAACCAAACAAACACCCAGTTCTTTTCTCTCTGCCATCCAACACAAAAATCATTCCCAAATGTGAGACTGGGAGATGAGAATCACACACAAGAAACAGCAGTGACTTTGTTTAACAGGCTACTGGAAAGTGCTCAGAAACTGTACAACTGCACAGTATGTTGCAAAGCTCAAACTGTTTAGAACACAACAGACTGAGTAGAAAACCCGTGTTCAATTTTATCTTTAATCTGCTAAAACCATGTTGCTAATCTCACAAGTCATTTCATACAGTGACATTAACCCCCCTTATCTTAGATATTGTAACTGAGAGGGTTGAAATAATATTAGAGACAGACTATGCATCTTCTTTGCTAGATTAATATGTTCATGTAAAATCATGCTCAACATAGCACAGATCTAATAAAGAACTATCATAGGAGACAGCAGGGCTAAAAAGCCAACACAAATAACTCAACAACAAGACTTGCATAAGAAAGTGACATGCAATGACAGCTTTGCAGCCTGCATTGCTTCTACTGCCTTTACTTGCCTTTGGATAAGTGTTATAGGCCCCTGTCCTTCACATTCAAGGCCTTTCAGGATATTTTTTGCTAAAACTCCATCTCAGAAGACAGAGGGGATTTTTAATCACTTTGTAATATAAATAAAATCTATTAAGATGTAATATAAATATAAAATAATATAAATATAATAGAAAATAAAATAGCTAAATAAAATATGATTCTATAATATGATGTAAAAATTAAACTATAATATTAAAAATCCTTTATAATTTTTAGAGTCACAATTTAATATGGACCTCAGCATAAGGATATCTTGAGTGTTTCATCCAAGCCCTCCTGAGGACATGGTGTCAGAGGGCTTATTTAATTGAACAGGCAATACTAACAATGTTCAATTGTTCTGGGATAATGTCTCAGGTACTGATAAAATTATTCTTCAAATAACATTTGTTGAAACATAATTAAAGTTTAGAGAAGTTGACTTTGCCAATACATACTGTGTTCAGGTTTGAGCCCCTAGCTAAAAGAAAGGCATTGAGATACTGGAGCATGTTGAAAGGGTGGCAACAAAGCTGGTGAAGGGTCTGGAGCAGCTGAGAGAACTGGGGTTGTTTAGCCTGGAAAAAAGGGGGCTGAGGGGAGACCTTATTACTCTTTACAGCTACCTGAAAAGCGGTTGTAGTGAGGTGGTGATTGGTCTCTTTTCCTAACTAAGAAGAAGGAGGAAATATTTAGAGGAAATAGCCTCAAGGTGCACCAGAGGAGGTTTAGATTAGATATTAGACTATTTTTTTTTTTTTTACTGAAAGGGTTGTTAAGCATTGGAACAGGCTGCCCAGGGATGTGGTTGAGTGACCATCCCTGGATGTATTTAGAAGACTTGTAGATGTGGTGCTTAGGCACGTGGCTTAGTGGTTGGACTTGGTAGTGTCAGGTTAGCAGTTAAACTTTATCTTAAAGGTCTTTTTCAACCTAAACAATTCTGTAATTCTATGTCTGTAAGTCCAGGTGCCATACTAACCTGGATTTAGAGTCTAAAGACAAAACTGGCAGATTTGTCAATTCCTATCAGTGAGGACCATCAGCTAATCAAGGTGAGTCTTTTTCTGGAAGGAAAACCTTAATACTGTCATTAAAATATTTTAATACAGTCAGATTTATATAAACAAAGTCAGGTACACATGACTACAGAAATAAAATATCTACACTGACAGTTATGTGCTGATTCACTTTGTTTTTCCATTTGTCTTTCCAGTTTTATCTTTCCTCTTCTTGCTTTTGCTTATGTAATCTTTTTAACTTCATCTTTTTATATTTGCAAAAAAAATAATATCTGTGCATTAATGTTTAAGTCATGCAGAAAGAGATATATGAAATTAATACTATCCTGGAACAATTTAGATTTTGATATATATCCTCAGTAGTGTCTACTATCAAATTCACAGTGATGGGTAAGTCAGTTGATACAAATACATATGATAAAACCAAAATTTACAAGTTTGTATACACCTGTATTACCCTGAGAATATCTTCTAGCATTGCTGCTACACCTCAATGTTATGAAGAAACATAAAACTACCTATATTATCAAAATAGGAGTAGTAGCAAGAGTTATTCATATTACACCTAACAAAAAGGTCATGAAGCAAACATTTCAGGTTCTTACGCAGATATAACTCACATTAGCTAGACCAGGATAGCAATAATAATTATGTACTTTTGAATATAAGAGCACAGGCTATTGCTTTTCTGCTTAGTCAAGTTGTCACACAAATACCCCCCCTCCGTGACTCACTTTCCAAGAACTCAGTCATAGAGTTCAGCAATCTACTTCTCTGCTAAATGTATGAAAACAATAGCACATGCTTCAGAGCGATCTTAACAGTTATTCTGTTCGGGTTTGAGTAAGGGCCAAACTTATCTAACTATGGACAACTGGGAGAACCCCTCTCCATCCACTGCCATAACCACACCATTGCATTTATCCCATTCTGACATTTCTGTATGAAGCTACAGGCTGCCCAGCTCAAGTGTTGCCCACGTTCTCTGGCTGTTACAGCACAACAGAACCATGTAAGGCAGTTGAGTTATATGCTTCTCTACCTACCTCTCCCATATAATTTCTTTAAGCCATAAAATACTACAGTAGGCCCAGTGGTCTTTTTAAAGCAGTCCATAACCTTATTTTTGTGTTTAACAAAAGTTATCAGCAGAAAATGGCATGTTTTCAGCCTGCTTTCAAACTAGACACAGAGGGTTTTCTCAAAAGCATACAGACATAAACATTAGTTGCCAATTATCTTTTACTGCTAGCTCCTACCTATTAAACTCATATTAGATTCTTCTATTTTTAGAATTGTGGAGATAGTAGCAGCCTATTTGCCGATATGATCTGATTAGAAATAAAGCCCCAATCAATATTCCATTCCTACCCTGCCTGCCTCCTCCTTTGAACTTTCTAAACAGTGTTCCCCACCTCCCTCTCAAGTCTCTATTCAGACAATCCAAAAGGATATGCTGTATCACATGGTTTGCTTTGGTGTAAAAGATTTATAAACATATTACCATATTCAGTCATAGCAACAGCACAGAAAAAAAAAGGAACAAAGTGGAGCTCAGTGGGAAAGGAAGCAGACAAGAGTCATGCTGTCCTTGGAGTCCGACCACAGTTACTGGCAGTGCACTGCGCCAGAGCTCCGTACCTGAGCAGGGAGCTCTGCTTGGCTCCAGAATCCTGTAATAAACAGCCCAGCATTCAACACAGGAGACCTTGTACCTTGGAAAGTGGAAAAACAAAACAAGACTCAAAGCTCAATACTAATTTTTAAAGATCAAGGCACTAGAAAATTATCCAAATCCACCCCCCCTTATCGCTCAATTGGCCATGTCCTTAGATTAATTTATCCTGCATAACTGCCATCTATAAGATATTCAGTGGTCTCAACAGGCAGATGAAACTCTATAGCCACTGCTAAACCCTTAAAAATATGCCTCCCATGAGATCAGTCAAATCATGCTAGCCTAATTACAACTTCCACACAGTGAAATAATATTTTTTACTATGTAATATATTGAAAAAACATTTTCCAGATACACTTCCTAAAGAAACAGACTGATAAATAATCTCACTTTTCTGTAGTCAGTTACACAAGTTTATGAGATACATAAATAACACCATAGCTCTTTCACAAGCCAATGGTGACAGTATTTCCTCAAGCAAGTCCCACTCTTCCTATCAGCTTCTCATCCATAAATTCCTTCATGCCTCAACTTCAGTTTCTAAGGAATGCTTTTACCACCGAAAATTCCATAACATATGTCCAGGTTTTGTAACTATGGACAAAGCCAAATAGGCTTTTGGGGGGTAGTCAGATAGTAAACTAAGCTAACTCCAGGTGGCCTGAATGGCTTATATTCCGTATTGGCGGAGGAGGGAGTTTGTGTCTTTGTAAATCAACATTAAAAGCTCTGGGAAATTTAATGAGTTGCAGTGATTTGCAGAGGCCAAAACCGTTCAATGCAAAAATGAATGTAAGGAACTCTGCTCTCCCTCCCACCCTGAATGAAAGAGCAAATGACAAGTCACTTCTTTCATTGGTCTGCTCCCGACATGCAGATTTTAAAAGTCTGTCTTTATATACGATCCTGGTCCTAACCAGGCAACACTGCACCATTTTAACTTTATGGAAGGAACTGATGCAGTTAATTATTCACCCAATTTGGTCTGTAGGCTTTTTACTTGCTTTTGATTATCTTTCTTGTTCATTTATTGCTTCAACAAGAGCATTATAAAAAAAAAGTCAGTACAGAAATAAACACACCAGGTGTTATGTTCCTCTGTGTAATTTAACAATACTCAGACAATAAACATAAAGTCTGAAAGCAAAAGACAGTAAAATTTATTGAAAAAGCCTCTTAGGGCTGTCTGTTGCTTATTCACCAAAATGAAAGCAGCTGCAAGTTCAAATATTTCCAGATTTACCTAACCGCAGGTAATGAGACCACTACAGTGTAGTATATCCATGTAACAATGGCTAAGCACATTTCAAGTAGTTTAAAATAGACTAGTAAAAACAACTATTTGTCTTTTATTTAGCTTCTTATTGAAAAGCTGTTTTTCTCCTCTGAGCATGGTGCATTTAATTTGTGGCATTGAGTTCACTATACAGGCTTTAAAGATTCACACACAATGCCATGCATGCATTCTTGATTAGCACGCAGAGTTGGGGTTGGGGGTTAGCAGAACGTAAATAACCAAAGACACTTATGTCCTGGTCTAATAAAGCATTTATACCATTTTAACACTGCTTTTCTAGTTCTCTAGATGGCTTCTGGGTCACGTGAGGTAACAGGTAAGAAAAGTTCTTACTATGTTTAAAATATCACAATGTTATGATATTTGATTAGCTAATGCATTAGGATTGAAACTTCTGTCAGAACTGATCAGAAGTTTTCTTACAGTTTTACTATTGTCTATAGGGAAAGTAAACAAACCTTCCTGGAAATGACATTGTTCCAAAATGTATACAGTTTCATACGTGCAGCAACACAGAAAATTTTCAGACCTGGGGTATTATGCCTTCTGAGGAGTTCTCATTATTAACAGCAGGATTTAAAAGTTACAGCTGATAGTTCTAGATACCCGTCTCTGGCACACCTTGCCAGAACTATTTGAGCTGTATGTTTGGGAAAAGTAAAATTCTAGAAAAACTCCACTAATTGCGAGACACAGTGATCTCAAAGCTTGCACTGCGACAGCCCTGCCAGATGTGCTTTGTCCCTTCCCCACAAAAGTAGACAGACACAGGTGGGATATACGAGTCAGATGAAAAGAACAAAACCAAATCGCCACATTATTCTTTCAAACCAGTCAGGAGTTCTAAGGATTAAAACATGATCTATTTATTCTCCTTTCTGTCAGTGCTGCCTCCTGAACTTGCTCAGCAAGTGTTCATAAAATGAAGACTTTGTGATCTCCCACTCACAGATCAAGTGCCACAACTGCTTTCATTATTGAAACCATGAAGGACTCATGTTAGGCCAGAAGTAAACAAAGTGTCTCTTTGACAACCACAGACACTTGATCCATGCTCACATTTAGATGCCACATAGCTCCTGTGGCCACCTCAGGTGAAATTTCATCCTCAGTCTGATACCACGGGCACCTAACACCTTACACATAGTGCTTCTGCTACCTGCAAATCATAACCTAGGCACTTACATCTTCACTTTATCTCACCCGTGGTATGGCTGGCATCCACAAATGATGAATGGAGATACTCTTTAGCTTACATTGGTTTACAGCAGCTTTAATTCTAGGAGTCTAACAGCAAGTTAACATCAGCAATATGATGCAGCAGCAGATAGAACCTGGTATGCATGTAATGAAAAGAATTACTAACATCTTTTTGTCTCTCACTTGTGCCACTCAAATACATATTAGAAGGATGGTAAGTAACACTTCAAAAGCAATTTTAGCTGACTGAAACAGAACAGTGATTTTAGAACACCTACAAGAGAACTAGCACAGGTAGCCAGAAGACTTTGTACTAAGGCAAAAGTCACTGGATCAAGAGCAACACACTTAGCCAGCCATTTCCTAATTTCTATCCTGTTTATTTCACATGCTTTAAAAATCTGATTTCCTGAAGAGTTTATTCCATCATTCTCCTGGGATTTCTTTATAATGACTTCATAATACTCAACAAGGGGCACTGATAGCCCAAATCTGTGGCCGGGGAATCAGTTCAGATGCAAGATGGATTCTTTGCTGCAGGGATCAGTGGGGAAGAAATACCCCAAAGATGAATCACATGTTTAGTCATATGTGCCTTCAGCAACAGGCACGAGTAAAGAAATAACCTGTAGCCTTGCTTAGCAGATTTTTCATCAAGGAGAACCAGTTGGGTTCTACGCTCTCCAGCACGATCAAACTCTCACAGACACCCCTTCCTAAGCTAAGATGTCACCTGCAAAATCCAGCCTGGCATGCAGTAAATCCCAATATTTATAAAGATTTGGTTTTGTTTTGTTTTTTAATGAAAGCGCATTAAGTACAGACAAATGGTTAAACACTTAACACTTAGTAGATTACAGTGCAACAGTACATTAAAAAAAAAAAAAGGAACGTTTGTTAACTTCATGAAGAAGGTCATGATTTTCTTGCTTCAGTGCTTGCAAAAGTGAAATATTAATGTCCTGCTTTGGAATGCAGCACACTGAAAGCCCCCAGAGCTCTGTCAAGACACCTAGATCCAGAGTTTTAGAAGCAAAAACCAGAGCTACTTCAGCAAAGAACATTCTTCCACAGTATGAAGTGTGAACAGCAGGGCAGCTAAGGAGTGGAGCATTTTAAATATTTGACTAACCTCAATTGCTTTTTGTGTTCATGAACATGGATGAATCCAGATTCTAACAAACAAAAATTATCAGGAACATCTCTATACTATGAACCTTAAGACAATGAAATACTGTCAAACAAGTTAAGTGTGTCAAAAAAAAAAATCAAACCAGTAGACAGCAATGAACAAACATGCTGTGCTCTTGGAAAGAGAATTTAAAATACAGATTAACAAGAATTTTCTGTTTATCACCTGCCACATGAAGCATGTGCCCAAATTTAGTTAACACTAGTCTTCTGTGAACCAACTCTTGGAACATGGAAAAGAACAAGACCAACAATTACCTAAAACAAATTCCAAGATTTTAGTTTCCAATAGCAAGTGCAACAATGGTAAAAAAAATAACTAGGCTCCTTCTAAAATGTCAATGTCACATTCTATATGCATCAACACAAACACTCCTCTATGGCACTTGGAACTCAGTGGATGTTTCTCGTACTGAATGAAGAGAGCAGTGGTGTGGTATAAAACAGGCACATCAAAATTCAGTAAATACAAGAGTAACTGCATATCAACTGTGGCAGGAAGCACTGTGAGTAACATCAAGCACCACACCAGATTAAAGTGTCAATATCTGTTTCTTTGCATGACATGTTCTGCCTTCCCAAAGGCACACCATCTCATTTTGAAGTCATCTACCTTCCTTCAGTGCCTTCTCTGGCCACTTATTTGCTGCTAAGAGGTTTCACTATTAATGCAATTTTGTCAATTCAGGTACCCTGTTGATATGAAAACTTCATGCAAGTTAAAGTACAAAATTGTCTCTCACAGGATAGCTCCAAGGTAGTCAAAGGCACTATCAGAGGGTACATGTTACTTTTGATTGGAAGCTAAATAAGAACCGGTTATGGATCAGGTCACTAACCTGATCTCATATTAACACCATGCTTCTTCTGAAGGGTATCATTATTGTTAGCAAGACAATGACAAGGAGTCATCATCATAAGACAGATTATTTGTTTCCAGAGAGAGACACAACTTTTGCAGGGGTGGTTACACGTGAACTGCTGGGCAACCCAAAGATAGGAGCACCAGACTGTGTTCAGAACCAGCAATCAAACATTTGCTCCTGAGATTACTAAAGAAACTAAATAGGAAACCTTATACCTGAGCACAGCCTGTATATTAAGCAAGTTGTCTAGAATTCTACAGCTCAAAAGCAATTACAGGTAACTGCTTTAAAGACACAAGCAATCCAGCTGTCTTGCAATAGACACCTGAGAGCTGAACAACAATTACTATAACAAGTCGTTTGAATTTTCTAAGAATTGTCTCTAAATCACTGTTAGAAACCAGAGTCTAGCCAATCTGTTTTTTAATAATAGATCGAATGTCCCAGGATCATTAATCTTCTGTTATGCTGTGACTTAATGCTTGAACTGAAGAGTGCCACAGGCAAGAACATCTACGTGTTGACACAACTTTACTATTGAAGCAATAATTTGTGGCTGTCTTAAATTACCCAGGCTACACACTCCAGCAGCACACTGCCCATCGTATAACTTCTTCCAATACTCCTTGAGGGCATCAGGACCAGCAGCTAGGGCAGGAGGCAACAGCAAATATGTATTCTAGTCTAACACTTAAGCAAAATTAAGGTTTACACCACTAAATGGATTGGATTGTTAGCTAAGCAGTTTAACATAGTAATTTCACTTGAACTGAAATCCACGTGTGTATATATTCCTTGTGTGGCAAAGTACAAGATGACTTGACCACAAACAGGATTTCTGGAAGCGTTGCATAATGCAAGGCAATCCACAACCTCTTACAGATTTGAGCTTTAGCTCTGCCTGAATAGCAGCTTGAAACTACTGCTGTATTTCTTTGGACGCATTCAAATTGGTATCAGAAGTGGCAGGGACAGTGTGCTTTATAATCCCCCATAATCCAACAGAAACATGAGTTCAGCAAAACCAATGACACAGAGTATCGTATGGACCTTCAACTCATTTCCTACAGCAACACCACCAGCAATGTCTTCCCAGGTGCCTTCACTCCCCAGGCCTCAGTATCCTCACATTCTCTGAAGTCCCTAAAACGCTACAGAATATCTTATGCTTCCTCCTGTGTCCTTAATTGTCCCTTCTAACAGCTCCAACTTCATTAGTGTCCTTTGCTAAACCTTTCTGGCCTGGCAGGTGGACAAGAAAGCATATTCTGTGGATAATCTGAAACTATCTGCCTACTGATGGGCTGAGCAAATCGCATCTGACTTTCACTCCCTACAACACAAACATTATTGTCACAACATGTCTGGGCCCATTACCTTTGAAGTCACTAGTCTCCTGTCATATTTATTACAATACATTTGCTTTAACACCTGAATAATACAGAAGCCTCAGGAAACATGTAAAATAATTTCCGGTACAGAAACAAAGGACATAAAGGAAATTCCTGACTCCTAACATTGAAGTTACATTAATAAATTTAACAGGTTTCCTTTCAAAAGGAGTCGTGTATTTTTCCTGCTACTCAACTTTGGAAAGTAATTTCAGAACATCATTATTCCATGAATAAGAATATCTTGATTTTCCTTTATTTACAGTTAGATCTTTTTCTTCTACACCCAACTTGATAATAATTTCTCCTTGTGCATAGGTGCAGGATGACATACACAAAGGGACAGTTAATTTACTATTAGAAACTTCTTCTCTTTCCTTAAAGGAAAATCAAACCAGACAGTCTGCAAGATTATAAATCATCTCTAATTCTTGCTCTCTTCTATTTCCCTGTCAGCTGTGACAACTCCACATTCTGTTTATCATGCGGCACCATAGCAAGCCTGATTCAGGGCCACACTCACACTAAGCACAGTGAGTTCACCAGACATGGCGCTTACCTTTGCTAAAATCCTATTAGCTGGAAGGATCCACCACTGGTTAGACAAAGTGTTACATTTGTTTATTTTTCTATTTACCTCCAAGTCACTAATTAAGTCTTCACTATTCTCTTCTTGAAAGTCAGAGACCTATTTGCTTTGAAGCCTTCCAAGTCACTGAGGTTATACTAAGGCCTTTATTGACTTGGAGTATTACAAAACCCTCACAGTTTTCTCCCAAGCACAAAGATTGAAGACAAAAGTCGATGTTTTGAGGGTTGGTTTTTTTTGTTGTTTGTCTGTTTGTTTTTTTTTCACCTCGATTACAAGCACCTCTCATTTCTACACATTCACTTTGATTTGTCATTCCGCCTCTGCTCTTAAACACCAGTATCTTACCAGATACCCGGGACAAAGTTGACAATTTAAATTCTATGCACAAATTTAAACAGGCTAATCTCATTCCCAATTTATCCTTACTGGGGAAATCACCTATTCTATACTCAGCAGAGCATACTGTTTATAAATCTAAGAGGCTGAAAAAAAGTTAGGTACTTCGGAAACAAATATCTGAGTCTCTGAAACAATTTAAAGGTATCGAAGAGAAGAAACCTAATGAGACCAAAAAGGTAGTAATGTATTAGTCCAAACTGAAAGGGATGCAGCAAGAAGAGAAGGGAAAGATTAGTTCCAGAGGTGAGGGGAAATCTGCATGCTTCAGACTGGGAGAAAACACCTGAAGAATGGTCCATCAGTTTCCTAAGTCCTGTCCATAGCTTTTAGAGCCATAATGTAAGTAACCTTTAGGGCTGTTTAGAGGGGTTTTATGTTTTCTTTTATGTTATGAAGAATAAATGCTGGTACAGTAACATGGGTCCTTTGTCCAAATCTAAGTACTGTCAGCACTACAAACACCACATGCAATTCAATTTCTGAGACCTCTGGTTGAAATCAGTGTTACATGCAAGTGTAGTATCAGTTTAGCCACTGAAATACTAATGTTTAAAATAAAAATAATGAATACATGTTACTATTACCCTGCTTTAGGGAAGGGGGGTATGTCCTGAGCCAACAGCGATAAAATTCTCTTTTCTTCCTGTAGCTTGTAGATGAACAATGTTGAACGACTTCCCAATCTTCAGAGCACTCACCCCTATTCCCTCAACTTTGCCCTTTTATAACTACATTCATAAACAACAATTACTATAGAAGTTTTCCCAGAGATGGAAAACTGCAGAAACTTGTATGAAATAGAGATACCAGAAAAAGTAATCGTATTCCATGCATTTCACATAGTATAATTTTACAATAAATTTTTTCCCTACAGACAACACACTGGAGTCAAAGATCATCCAGATTTTCTGAGATAAATTTATTCATCCTTTAGTTGCATTCACCTTTCTAAAGGCAAAAGAAAGGTGAAATACATAAAATATAGAAAGGGTATAAGTATTTGAAATATTTTTTTCATGCATGTATAAAACAAAACACACAATGGCATATATCACGGCAGTAACGTGACATCCTTGTCCTCTTTTCTTCTCTCCCACAAAACACAGACAGCTGCCAAGTCTAAAATTGTTACTATTGAAAATACACGTTTGGTGCAAACTTGCAATTTTAATCTAATGTCTAGCAATTAGGAAACTTCATTTAGTACCTGCAAGAGTAATATCTAGTGTACCAGGAACACAAAGTTCTGAGTCTATTTAGGAAAAAGTTATCCTGAGAGTGCCATATTGCATGAAGAACACACCTTTCCAGAAAAGAGCTTTATACAATTGAGACAGTCCATTACTTTGGTGGGAACTGGGAGATGATTTGACATAATTTAGAATAAGGAGATGAAAAATAGATGTTCGTCTTCTGAGAACTTCAAACATCAGAACAATTTAATGTTTTCACATTGTCAATTTGTTTGCTTCTGAAAAAAGTCCGCAGAAGCGATGCAGAATATATAACATACTTACAATTTCAAATAATGCACAATCATAGTCTTTAGTCATTCTCTTTTTAAAATGACAAAGAACTGAATAAACAATGCAAAGCCTGCTCAGGCAGAAGAAAGCTGAGCATAGTTAGCCTAAGGAATACTTCTGAGCATTCAATGTTCCAAAAAAAAAATAAAATAAAAAAAATGCAAGCACATCTGCTGTGATAATGCTGAGGGGATTGTGTGTGTGTGTGTTTGTAAATGAGCTGTTGAATTGAGGACACTTTGTACCTTTGTTAACATGACTGTCTCCTAAATCTTATTGCTACTGCGAAGATAATGACAACAGATAGGCCTGTCTGTCCCAAGAGGAAAAGGCGTCTCAGAGAATGACGCAACTTTATCGCAAAAGTCTCAGAGCACTCAGAATTCAGTCTGCCCCATACGTTAATCACAGCACTGGGTGGTACCAGGCACTACCCTTATAAATTTAAAGGTTTCTCAAATTTACCGAAGAATAATTACTGAAGAAAATAAAGATACTGTTTCATGTCTTGGCTAGTAAAACATATGGCAAGTTTGCTGCCCCTTATATAGTAATTTCAAAAGCTCAAATATAATATCTTCATTCCAGTTATAACTCTGCAGCATTAAAAACTAATTGATACAATAATTCAGTATATGAAGACATGAGACTGTTCAAAATCTTCTTGGAATGAGAATTTCTTCCCAGTTCCAATTCACTAACCCCACTATAATAAAACTGTATTTATCAGTCCATCAGCCTGTTGGTCACCAAAACAGCAACATCATAAGCAACATATTTGGCCCTACATAGAAATGCACAGTGATAAATTTTAAACAAGCATTCTGACACAGCTATTAAAACCTTAGTCTCACTAAACCTTGAGGAGTTCACACCCCTAAAATTAGCGAGCTACATTGGACGTAACTAGAGACAAAAACTTCTTCTTAAAAATAGAAATTGAATACTCTATTGCAATGTGCAAGGGATATTAATAATATGAATTTAACTCAGACATTTTAAAGCTACCTTACTAGGTAGTATACACATTAATCATGGTCCTTTATTTTCCTACAATCAGACATGTTATTTAAAAAAAGCAAACTCAAACCAGTATGAATACTCTGTTTTACACATGAATTTACTTTCTCCAGTTTTAAATATGCAAATTCAACCCAAGTCCTCAGTTACGATTTCAGTTTCCATATTAACAGCTTCTGTACAAGTTCTTTCAATCACCATCTCTAATAATGGTACAAGGCTGAACAACCTTTGTTTTCTCATTGTTAGAGAAAGACAAAGTGAGAGAAAGTTGCAAGAAAAGCTGTAACTATACAGTTACACTTGAGGAGTGACAAGCATCAGCCCTAAATTTCCTTCACTCAGACACTGAATTGAGCCTGTATGTAGATAAAAGCTGCCTTCTTTCCCCCATTCTCTTCAAAATGCCTGTTCAGGAATAGCAAAAGCAATTATGTACTGAAGATTATGGGGCACATTCTGAAGAGAAGACATTACAGTTTTGGGAAAACACCGACTGAATATGCTGCAGCAGCACTTACAAGGGGAACTAATGTATCCTTACTCGGAGGATTGCAGAAGAGGAAATTAGAAGATCATCATAAAGACTGAAGTTTCAAAGCAATAAGGACACAGCGTCATCAGTCTTTGGAAGGCCAGGATTTATATAAGTTATGTATTTTCTCAGGCACCCTCTAGTTTGGACATCTGTTGGAGTCATTGAATACAAATTGCATATATGCTCTAACAGAACAGCAGCCCCCCAGGCAGTTTTTCCACCTCAAACTGGAGCCTTCTTCACTCTTCTGACCCTGTGCTATCCAGGTTTCCTTTTCAGCCACACCTACTTTACAAAGTGAACATGACAGCACTGACGACTTGCCAGCGTCTGGGCATAAAGCAGTCTTATATAAGCAACGTGTAGAAGTAACATTGAAAACTTACCATGTCGTGCTTCTTACCAAGATGTGAAGAGTGACTGCATAGGTTCAAGCACTAGACAACTTTAGGTCCTAGCCCTAGAAAACTAAATTCCTGCTCCTAAGGGAGGATTCATTTTAATTGGCCAAACCTGCCAAAAAGTTCAAGGTATACTGAGGTCTGACAAAGATATGAGGAATAATGAACTGTCTAATATCACTGCATCTTCTGCTGTATGTTAGACAAGGCCAAGGGGAACTCCTTAAACCAACAGAAAAATGTACTGGAAAAAAAGGCTTATGTCAAACCCAAAGAAACAAGTTCAATCCCACTTTCCAAGTCCATCTTGCTGAAAGAATTTTTTTTTCCAGCAGCAAAAACTGTAACAAGCCAATACAAATACTTTACTCTGTGGCTGTGTGCTCACAGTTCCTATCACTTGTCTCTTTTAGGCTTGCTAACATGCTCTAAGTTCATAAACACAGGTTTTCAAAGAAATCATTAGAAACAGCATCTGCAGAAGGCCTAACCCTGCACCACTGAAGTTACTCAGTGTTGCCTCCAAGTTACACAAGAGCAGGACTCAGCTGATGGGAGCATTCTGGTAACACTCTCCTCTGCCTCCAGCCCCAAGTCCACCTCAAGCATGGAAGTCAGTACCGGCCCAGTTCCAATTCAGCGCAAGGCTAGCCAAGTATAAACCACTGCCAGACTCCACTATCAGAGGGACATACTGCTACCAGAAGTAGAGAAGAGCCCTACAGATCTACAGAAGCAATCTTTTCCTACTTGCAGTAGCAATAGGGCAAACTAAAGAAAATTCTTCTTTCCCAGTCACATATTGCTATTCTTTCACTTTTCTTTCTTTACTAAAGAAAAGAACCCAACCAACTAACCCTCTCAACAACGAAACACCCCCCCCACAACAAAACAAACCCCACATCCCTTCCACAATTTAATTCAGGCCTAACTACGCAGACAGAAATAATGCATTTCTGTACAGTACTCACATCAGGAGCGTTCTATAATAATAATTGAGCCAAAAGAGAGAGAAGAGGGGAAAGGAAAGGTAACATCCTGTGCTGCCAAATTTCTGAGTAACCAGAAAACAATGGTTTCTGTGTATAATGGCAAAGCTGGCAAAAGACAGAGATTTAAAAAACAAGTTTTTCCTAAAACAGTACATTTATACATAAGTGAAATGAAGGTTCAGTAATATTAAGAACGCACAGCACAAGGTACAGCCAGAAAAGCCCTTTGCTTCTCTGCCTAATAAAAGCCACTTTAAGTCTCACTCAAGAGTACAGTTCATTTGGCACAGATGTCTAAATATTCAGTACATACATCTAATTCTAAAATGCAAGAAAAAAAACAGTGAAACTTGCATCTTTTCTGCAGTGCCTGCAATAACTATGGCTACACAGCTGGATGGAGTTAAGTCTCATCCAGCTTCAGATGCTCACCTGTGTGGGATTCAGTTTAAGCTTCTACCAAATCAACACAGATCAGACGGATCCCTTGCAAGAGGTGTATCTCTCTTGGCTACAGAGGGTGTTGCACGCACCTACTCTAATAGCAGATGCCCAATTTCAAACAGTTAAACAAGTAAAACAGTTTTGCAGCGAAGAGGCACTTGTGACAGACAGTCTTAAATTTGCCCCATGTGGAAAGCAGAAACACACATCCATTACATATTTTTGGATCTACACAAAAGTCAAAAGTTTGTTTGTTGTCTGGGGTTTTTAAGTTCACCCAGAGGGCTAATGATTCTTAACTATGTATCCTTCACACTATATATCCCCTCCCCTGCACACTATGGGATCATATTCTCTTCAGGGAGATTAAATTGCTCCTATCATTATGCAAGGGCTTCATCCTGCCACAGTATCCTGAAATCATGGTGTCAAAGCCTCAGGCTAACACTGTCACCACTGCTCAAAAGCGGCACAGATGCTCTTCCAGCAAATCACTGAACTTCAACCTTCTCTGACATTAACTGCCACACTACTTGATGGCACAGAGCACTTCTGGTTGACTCTCTCAAGTCCAAACAAGAGTAACCGAAACAAGGGCTTGGCTATTTTTTTCAAAACACCACAAGTGGGTGTATCTTCATTGCAAGAGTTCTTTCTCAAAATTAAAAGAGCGGCTTGCATATAACTATAGTGTAGTATCCACATTCACTAGTAAATGAGAATCCCCACCAAAAGTATGCATGAAAAGCAGCAACAGAGGTCAAGATACTTCTTGAAAGAACATTTTGTAAGTTGCCACATTCAAAGTCCAGCTTCCCAAAACTAAAAGAGTATCTGGGACCAACAAATCACAAACAAAAGCTTGACACCAAGTTCTATGAGTGTCATTAGAGATTCCACTTGATCACTTTCAGATCAAGCTTTGCCAGTTCATATCTTATTCCTTCTCCTGGACATTTACCTGCAAACCAAGACTTTCCAGGTCCCTGGTTAAAAGAGAGAAGAGTTCCTTGGTGGCGAAAAAAAATCCCCAACAAACCAAAACCCTCACAGAAGATAAATGTGCATCTTTTCTTCTACCTGTGAAGCATCATTGTGCATTGAAATATAAATTTAATGTAGAAATCCACAGAAAGCTAATTTCATAAACATCAGAAATAGAAGGTTTGGTCAACAGGATCTCCTTGTGCACTAGAGGAAAATCACTACAGAATTTAACACTGAAAAGACACAATGGAGTGACATGATACAGCACACCTCCTTTACCAGCAGCAGTAAGCATCCAGCTCTGACAGGCCGCAACGCTCCTTGGAGATTCCCAAGACAAATTACTTAGAACCACATCCATACAGCTTATGGGAGCAAGACATACAAGGGCCAACATGGACAATGTTGGAATTTCTTTATATACCTACTGGCAAATGGAGGATAAACTCTCACTTGATTATCAAAACCTTCTCATTTTCTTCACTCTTTCTTAAGTCTTCCTTGCGTTTTAAAGAAATACTTTTACTCTCATTCTCCAACCTTCCCATGCCTTCCGCTATGGAGGTCTAACCTAATCTCATCCACTTGCACAGGTCAGAAAGAACAATTCTTGTGCAGATCACAGGCCCTTCCGATACACGGCACCATCATCATCAGGTGCTGCTGGACATCACAAGGGCCTGAGTGACACCCAATGCATGAATTCATCTGTGAAGAAAGGGTTCTACTGTCGAGGCCTTCTCAATAAGCTGAGTGGGACAACAACTTAAGAGTATGACAAACTCACTGTTAGCACAACAGGAACCTGGCAGCTACTGAATCAGTCTGCTGCCACTTACTACCTGGCTTTAAAAAAGACTCCAAGAATATGGCCTTTAACTTGCATCATAGGAGCAGGCTGTCATCCTTCTTCTGTTCATCAAAACTGAAATTGTGTACTTTGCTCCAAAAGAGGACTGGTTATACATGTGATAATGTAACCCGATTTCTTCCTTAAGATATGGGAGGGAGGGGAAACAGACACCTTTTCCTGGACATGAGAAGAAAGAAATCAGAAATCAGATGATGTAAAAAAGATAATTCACTGATCTGGCAGCAGATATCAGGTACAACCATGACACAGAATTGTGTTACTCCTGCCAAAATTGCTAGTAAAAAAAGACTCATAACATAGTAAGAGCCACACGCCCCCGTGATGTGAGCATGCATTAGTAACTGGAGTAATACTAAGTACTGAAGCATTTTACTTTCAAATCAACTGTGTGGAGTCAAGAAAGGAAACAAGAAAATTACACCTCACCTCTGGCATAAACTTCTGACATGATAATAGACAAATTCAATCTTTCACACTTGCTTCCATGTATCTCATTCTTCTTAGTGGTTAAAGCACAAACAAATTAAAAAAAGCCAAATATATAATTCAGCAAGTGCAAAACAGCTTATTTTACCAGACAAAAGAGAATCCACAGCCATGTGATACAGGATGCATCTTCCCTATAGCCCAGTATATCAGATCATTGTTGGTAAACAGTAAAACCGAGGCAGGAGAAGAAAGAGTTCCAGAAGTTGACATGTAACAAAGCTTGCCTTTAATAAAATGTCTACACAAAAATAACCCCCAAAACCTATTATAGGAGGAACGCACATTTCTTGCTTGGCATTTTTACTTCTTTAGTCACTCTCACAGTATTTTCTTACCTTTTCTTCTTCTGTTTTTTTTTTTTTTTGTTTTTTTTTTTTAAGTCNCTGCCCCCAACACAAATAAGCATTTCTTCTGTCCTTGTCTGGTTACTAGCTTTCAGGTTTGAACTCACATTTCCTTTATACTTGCATAAGAAACTGATCATTTAGAATTACAATATGTTGACACTGGTATGACTCTGTTGACACTGATAATTCAGTATCCATATGCAGCACTAATATCAAACTGTGAATTCAAAGGCTCCAGACCAGTACATTCAAAATTTACTGTCAATGAAATCCCATGTCTCACTGTGCCTACATTTAGGCACCTCCCTCTCTAAAAAAAAAAAAACCACCAAAGATAATCCGAATGTGTGACTCCATGATTCCATTCTGTGCAGAGCATGTGAAGACCCACCCCTATTGTCTTTCCATCATGTTTCCCTACTATTTCTGCTATTGCCATGACCATGCCCAAAAGCTGCTGAGAACTACCCACAAGCTTTCCCTACCCCCCGGCCCTGGGACACAGAGTAAGAAAGCTTCCCCTGCCAATGCAGGGCAGGGACAGACCTGTAAGCACAGTATGACCACAGTGAGGGTGAAGAAGCCCCAAGTTAGGGTGCTGTCAATGGACTTAGACACAAGATAGCTCTGAGCAGCTTTGGGACAGCTTTTAAGGTGAAGGTGGCAACCTGCAATGCTGTAGACTGGAGGACAGAAGTCATCTTTGGCCCTCATAAGAAGAGTTCCTCACACCTGATCTTTGACTCAATGAGATCTGTTCATTTAATTTTTGTAACACTAGATATGTCTTTGAGACTAGTGCTGGGTTTGATTCTACTCTGTTCCAAAGCTTCCACCTTTCCTTGCAGCTGTCTGTGCCCTTCGACCAAAGGTTCTTGTCTACTATAATCCAAAGTACAGTCAGTGGCCACTTGAGTCGAACAAACAGTCATCTCCCATTTGATTTCAATTTATCTCATAAGATGGGAGGGTGAGACAGGGAATCTTCAGAAGTCCTTCGCACACTTACAGACAGTGTACTACTAAGCTGTACTGCCCTGAATTAGAAACATGTTAAATGTTGGTTCTAATTGGTCTGACAGTTTGGTCTTTGTGCATCACTCACCTGTACAGACATGCTGGTATAAAGCAGCACATGTTCTGCATATTTACATCATTTTGCATTTGAACAATGAGCACTAACTTAATTGTAATTTCTGTATTGCCTGTACTGGAATAACTCAGAATAAGAGGACTGAATGCTGTAAAACCAGAGAAACTTGCTACATCAACTTACCCTAACAAGGCTTCTCTTCCTGTCATAGCAATTCTTAGAGTACAGCACTGAAAGCCTGCTCAGAAATTCACTTAGATTTAAAAAATAATGATCTACAGACCCCAAAGCACCGACTCCTCAAATGTTTCCTGTAAACTGCATTATTTACTTTTTAGTGGTGTTGGGCAATATCAGGTTTTTCTTAAGAATGGAGGATTACACTTTACCAGCTCTGTGCAGTGCCTTGTCTCACATTATAAATCAACACCTCCTGCGCACATAAGCTAACTACAGACGATCACGGTCTTCCCTATCTTTAAAACACAAGTTTCCTCCATAACACTTCAACTCAAACACCTGGTCTTAAAAACACAGTATTAGCAAGTCAATAGATAATATTTAATGTTTGAGAAGCCAGTGGTGTAACTCTTGTAAACAGAGTTGCCTTTTTGAAAGCCACAGCACTATTCAACTTTAACAAAAAAAAAAAAAAAAATCACTCAACATACATAAATCAGAGCATTTAAACATTGCAATCCTTAGATACTGGCTGCTCTTTTCATTACAACCTTTGCCAGGAACCTAACAGATTTCCATACACTTTTAGCCAAACTCTCTACAACCCTCTTTGCATTTATTTATAAAACTAAAACACAAGATGAAAACTCACCTACACTATCCTGCTTTAAACTAGAGAAGGCTATAATACGAACCGGAAGTAACATCTACCAACCTGTAAAGAACACTTACTATGTACCTATCGCTGCCATTCAGCGAGACCTGGACAGGCTGGAGAGCTGGGCAGTGAGGAACCAGATGAGGTTCAATAAAAGCAAGTGTAGGGTCTGGCACTTGAGAAGGAGCAACCACAGGGATCAGTTCAGGCTGAGGGATGACCTTCTGGAGAGGAGCTCTGCGGGGAAGGACCTGGGGGTCCTGGTGGATGACAGATTGGCCATGAGCCAGCAGTGTGTCCTGATGGCCAAGAAGGCCAGTGGGATCCTGGGGTGCATTAAGAAAAGCGTAGCCAGCAGGTAAAAGGAGATGATCCTCCCCCTCTACCCAGGCCTCACCTGGAGTCCTGTGTCCAGTTCTGGGCTCCCCAGTACCAATCAGACAGGGATCTCCTGGAGAGAGTCCAGCAGAGGCCACAAAGATGATTAAGGGACTGGAGCATCTCCCCTATCAGGAAAGGCTGAGTGAGCTGGAGATGTTCAGCCTGGAGAAGACAGAGAGGATCTCATCAATGTTTCTAAATATCTGAAGTATGGGAGACAGAGGGAGATGGCCAACCTCTTTTCAGTGGCCTGTGGTGACAGGACAGGTCACCAGTTGGACCACCAGGATGTTCCGCACCGATGTGAGAAAGAACTTCTTCATGGTGAGGGTGACGGAGCACTGGAACAGGCTGCCCAGGGGAGTCAGAATCTCCTCTGGAGATATTCAAGACCTGTCTGGACACCTACCTGTGTGACCTGCTCTAGGGAACCTGCTTTAGCAGGGGGGGTTGGACTTTATGATCTCTGTAGGTCTCTTCCAACCCCCACAATTCTGTGATTTTGTGATCTCAGATTTGTTCCATAGACCACTGAAGTCAACCAACTTTCCAATAGGTTCAGCATCACCTTGATCACATTTCAGCCCAATAGCACAGCAATAATTCTTTGAAACCCAAGTAACTTCTTCATCCAGAGCTATTGATACAGAATTTCACAAAGGAAAGCAACTTACTAAACTCTACAGAAATAGGTAAACCAAGGAAAAGGTGCCTACTGCAGCAAAGGTTAACCAAGAAGTAGTTAGAATTGATGTCAAATATTTTATAATCAAAGGACTATTAAAGCACACCCTAGTCTCAGTGTCGAATACAGAGGTAACTAAAAAAATATCTGTAACCGTGGTTTCTGTAACTTCTCCCTCTGAAATTTTATCCAGTTGCAACACCTAAACAGAACAATAATGAAGCAAGCCAGCTCTCAACATGACTTTGTTCTTCTGGATTTTTTTTTCCTGGTGTAGGGGAAGAAAACCCCATCATTTCAGCCTTCTACAATAACAGCATCACAGTTCACAATTTGTAGATAGTCTCATACCTCAGCCAGTAGAAACACCCCTCCACTCTCATCTTTGTCCCTAAATTAAGGCTTAGATTTTATACAATGTTATAAGAACCTGCCTTATAAGAGTTCTCACTTGCTGAGTGTCTGAAAAAGGTTAGCTGCACACTACAAGCCATCCCGGTTGCATACTGGGTTCCATATGTCAAGGATTTAGAACAGCAAGTTTATTTTTGACTTTGCATATTAATCCTCTTCTGTTCTTTCAGACTGAAGAAGAGCAGAAAACTTTCAATAGTAAAGATACTTGCAATCTTTGGCAATAGCAGAAATGCTGCTTAGCAGAGTGCCTCTATCTGGATACATAAATTCAAAGCAAAAATTATGTTCTACCATTCCCCAACACTACGTAGAAACTCAACTCCCACACAGATGTCTCCCAAACCACACTCACTGTGGGGGTGAAGATGAAAGCTGCGGACTAGCTGATGGTGCCAAAACAACTATAATTGTTCAACAGGCAGTGGCATCTTTTTAGCCTGGACAATGTTAGACATCAAATCCGGGCAAAACATTAAAAGTTTCAGCCCCTATGAAGACACTGTGCCACAAGGTACCTAGCTAAAACCCTTCCTATAGAGGTGATGATAATAAATAAGCAAGCCAGGGATCTAGAGCTGTTGGCATTACCCTACAGCACCACTGGCAACATGACAGGACAATTACTTGTCCTTCAAAAAGAAGGAAACCAGAAGGTTGGCCATTTCCCCGCCTCAATTACTTTTTTGTTTTAATATACCTAACATTTGAAAGGTCAAAATAGATGCACCAGTCCTGCAAGCACTACCATGCACTGCAATAAGGATGAATCCAAAACCACAGCAACAAAAAGGAGACACAGATTTTCCAGGTGGAGATCAAGAACTATGAAAGTCTAAGTATAAAACTTCCAAACATGAAAATTGGCTTAACCTTGAAAAGAACATGCACCCTTGTGTCTACGTACAGGTTATTTTCTTAGGTTGGAAGGGAGAAGATTGAGTGAAAATACAACCCTCATAGCATATAACTTTACCAAAGAAGTTCACCTTGCAGGACCAGGGGAGCACAGAAATACTGTGCTAAGCTATGCAGAAAAAACAAACAAACAAACAAACAAAAAACCACCAACCCTTTTTATTTTTATTTGGCAACAATAAGTTAGACTTGTCATTAACCTTCAGCTTTTAGAGGTATTTAATCCCAAAACTCAAAGTACACACAAAAAAACCCCAACCCAAAACAAAAACCACCAAAAGAAATACCAACTTCATAAACTTTGTAACATACAACTCTGTGAAAAAATAAAGAAGTTCTAGTTTTCCAAACAGTTCTACAGTGCCAAAATAATCAAAATATGATTATTGTTTTACATGAACAAACCAGTTTTTTTTCAGTTCTAGATGGTGAATCTGTCTTTTTGGGTTCACATTACATTTATGACTTCCCTCTCTTATTCCCACTACTCCTGCATCACGCAGCCTACTCTTTGACAGGTTTCACACATTTCTAGATACTCTGTGGATTTAAAACCAATGCTTGGAGGTCTTAACTATATTCTGTCTCATCAAATTATCTTCATCACATGTCAAAACATGAGGGAACTGTGGGAAAAAGTGTGTTTAAGTTCTTCAAGCACAAAATATCTGAAGGCTTGGTTGCAAGTCACAAAAGCCTGGAACAAGGATTTCTTCTATAGTGATCTTTGCATTTAAAGGAACACCAGGATATGTAATTTCTCTTTCTCCTGAAACTGTGCATGGCACAGGTTTTTGTTTTGGCTGGTGTTGTTTGGTTTGGTTTTCTGTTGGTTTGGGGTTTTTTTTCTAATCCTTCTAGGTCCCTTTATGTTATTTCCTCTAAAAGTACTAAAGATTTTTAGAAATAAAGGGAATCCAAGGACAGATGATGAAAGTGATTAGAAGCTTAGCAAGACTTCCATATGAGGAGAGATTATTAAAAAGACTGTCTTGCTCATAGACAAGATGAATGGGAGGGATCATAAAAGAGATGTGGAAAAAGAGACATTCCACAGAATGCTTTTTCTATCACTAGAAAGCAAGCAGATTCCTGTAAGCCTGTTTTGTGTGTGTGTGTGTGTGTGTGCGATCACATAAGATCACTTCATCCACAACACACTGATTCTATCAGCGGTCTCACTAGGGCTGAAAACACAAGATGACTGAAGTTAAAATTCCCTGTTTGTTAATAAAAAACCCACATCTGTTCCAGGTAAAGGTGGGGTTTTTGTTTGTTTATTTTTAACTAAAGGAAGAATTCTTACAATTTCAAATATAAGTCTATCACTAATTAGAGAAATGTCTCAATAGGCTCCAACATGTGAGAAATTATGTAATTATGTAATTCCTGCATCTCTCAAACATCTGGAACTGGTTAGAAGCAGAACATATCACTGCACAGACTGGGATGCAGTAAAGGAACTAATGTTTTCAAAATGCATTTTTCTCCTAACTAGCTTCACATATAAATTTATAATCATGATGAAATGTGGAGGATTCTTGTTCTGTAAGAGATCAAGAATGAAGAACCATGCCCTGATAAGCAGCAAAAAAAAAATAATAAAAAAATAATCTGTGTACACAGGTTTCTGAGGTCTAAGCAGGACAACCTGGTGAGCATTCAGAGATGACAGCTTTAATAGAGCCTTGAAACATAGTTCCTGACACAAAGCTTTAAGAGCAAAAGCCAGTGCAATGAGGCATAAGTTTGCTCAGCCAAGCTAGTCTGAGCATCAGGAATGTTACTATTGCAATTGCTCAGACCTCTGACGGGAGTTAAGGCCCAAGAAGCTGGAGAAGCACATTGTAGCCAGAACCTGAGCACCTCTAGTCTCCCACAGTACACTCTGCAAAAGCACTACTACATTCTCTAGCTGCCCTGCGAGCTAAGTTCCAGCAAGAACATGGTGCACAACACCTAAAAATGCAACTCTTGTTCCCAAATCTTGTCCTGATTCATCAGGATTTACACAGCTGCATTACATTGATTCTACCTGTGCCACCTTACTGAGCTGCAGACATCAGGTTTATTGGAGAGCTGTTGGCAAAGCCCAGGATATCTTATGCTTAAAACAGCCTCAGAGAAGATGGTATTGAAGAGACCTGTTCCCTTACACTGAGGAAGATTTTAAGTTGCAAAAGTAATTTAAAAATCCTTTTCCCATCATATTCTACCATTTATAAACTCAGAAGGCTGCATTCATAAGTTGTTCTGGCATTTCTGCAAACTGAATTTGGTGATGCCTTCCTATCATACATACAATTCAATTTCTGCTGCAATTTCAGAACAGCTGTCTTGCCTGTCCACAGAGAAGGCGTCAATTTCTCCTAAGAAAAATCCTTAGATGAGCTTGAAAGTGACAGGCAGTAACCTATAAAGCCGAAGACACTCTTCAAAACCCATCCGCCCAAAAAACAGACTCAGTAGCCTATATTATACAGGCTACAAGATCCAACACCTGCTTCAACATCATTCTTTCCTCCAGGCTTTATTAAATGTATCTTACCCTACCTATCCTGCTGGCAAAACCAGCTCCAAGACTTTCTCCATACAAGCAAGTCTCCCTAGTTAGTTCACGTTCTCTGAGCATCCTCTCATCAGCTCTGTATTGCTTTTCACTGTGAATGTTTGGGAATGGCAGCTTCAACTCCAGCTGCTCTGAAGCTTTTTACTCAGTCATGCTTCATGTTTAACTCATGTTTAACTTCATGTAAACATACAAAAAGTAATCCTTGAAGGTACATTAACTTTCTTCCATGGCCACATTAAGCTAGGTAGCGTTAGTATTCTTACAGCAAGAACAAAGAAGAAAAGCTAATTAATTCAACTTGCAAGAAGGAAAATTAAGGAAATACATAACATTTTTAACTGAGTTATTACTGGTGTGTGGCAGAGTATATAGGGTTGCCTATTTTTAAAATGTTTAATTACACAGTAACAATGGTGAAGCACACCACCACTTTTCCAGCACAATTAATGGGCTAGAGGGATGGAACAGCGCAGTACAAGAAA
>VXBZ01000534.1:333515-345902 GCA_013399135.1 Heliornis fulica
AAACCAAAACCCCCACAAACAAATCAAACCCCAAGAACCCAGCCCCCTCAAAACCAGTCTTCCTTTATAAATAGTTCATCCCTACACTTCAAACTGGAAAGCTCATATATTGACACTTCAGAATCTCATCTTAGCATAGAAAACAGAACTTCTGCTGATACTCCAAGTCAGACAGAGCAACCTTTTTCTTCAGGTCTTCCAGCAGTGCATGGGAAGAAAAAGACATGTTTTACACCTGTCTGAGCTGAGGATTTTGGTAAGAATTTGAAATCTGTGCATCAGCTTGAGAGCCAACTGCTTTCACAAATGCGACATTCATCACAAAGACTACTAAAAATATGAAAGGTTCATGAGCACTTCCTATACATGGTTATCATATGCATCCCATAACATCATATATAATGGATATACAGTATATTCTTACTTCACCTCCAATACACATATATAGAAAAGCTCTATCTCCATCGCTGCCACAGCCTTCTTGCAAGTAACTTCAGGAAGGGAACCATGATCATTCTCTGCTGCTAGATACAATCACCTGATCCACAGTTTATTAAACAGAGACCTTGAGAAGCAGGACCAAAACCAGCTACCCACCAGTGTGATCTAGACACAGAGTCACCTCATTAGATCATCAACTCTGTTGACTTTGGTGAGTAAGTTCTCTATTACTCTCACCTCCGACTGGTTTCTGTTGTTGGACATAGCCTGAACAACAGTTTCTGTTACGTGAACAGCCAGTCTAATTCTATTTTCTTATACCAGACAGCATTTAGATGAGGAATACGAAAAGGAATACACTGATTAAAACCTTCCCGGGGGGTTAACAACGTAACAAACTCAGAGACCTCCCCGGGAACACGCAGCAGGTTGGTGGTTGCCTCACCAAGCTGCCAACCGGCAGCCCCGCTACCCTCACCTCNNNNGCTCCCCTCACCCCCCCGCTTCCCCTGTCTTCTTCCAAGAGCTGCCCCGACAGCCCCCTCCGTGCCCTCCCCCGCGTCTTGCGGCGCCGATGCCGCTCCGGGTCCGAGTACGTCCTATCCACGGCCAGCGCCGTGTCGCTGCCCGGCATGCTGCCCTGCCGCCGCTTCTTTCTCCTCAGCGGTGCCCGCCAAAAGCCCGCAGCCAGGTAGGGGTCCCGTGTAACGGCCGCGCAACCGCCAGCCCAACAGCCGCGGGTCTAAGGGGGCTTGCGGCTGCCGCCGCGGTGCTGGAAGGTCGNCGTAGGGGCGTTCCCGACTTTCCAGCACCGCGGCGGCAGTGGCTCCTCTTCTCCTTAGCCGGCACACCCGGGTTAACCCCTCAGTGCTCCGGTTCCCGCCGTAAGGGGTGAGGTTGGCGTCGGCGGCGCCATACGGTCAGGTCGCCAGGTGCTCAGGGCCGTGGTGTTTCCCCCTCCTTCGGAAGGAGACACGATCCTCCTGCTGACAACAGCTGGTTCGCTTCGGTTCAGGCTTTTCGCTAAAGCTGCGGCTCTTGGAGCGAGTTACCATCCAGGTAAACTCACGCGTCATCTCAACTTCTCTTAACAGGAACCTAGACCCTGCAGCAACAACAAAATCCCACAGAACACAGCACATCCTAAAGGTTCAGAAGTCCAAAGGGGAAAGAAAGGAACCCTAAGTACGTTGTTCATTCTGGGGCAGACTCACTTGTAAGGGTTTGGCTGTTCACAGTAGGTTAAGGCACCCTTGATACAACTGACTGCTGCTGAAAAGCCCTTGATGCCTAGAGGCTTCCAGAATAAATGTTATTAAAAAATCAGGGTCTGCTTTTTCCAAAGTGGTCAGCACAGCACTGTAATCATTTTAGTCCCCATTTCTGCACATTACACAGAAGAGATACAAATCCTTCAGCGTCCTAGCACAGGGGAGCCTCAAACCACACTTGCAAACACCTGAGGAAACCTTGTTTTCCAGGGTATCCATATGCCAATGCATTTAAACTCCTAAGAATTAAGCAGAGTTCCTGACTGATGTTTACATTTATCTTCAGAATACCTATGCTGAAGAATGCACATGTGAACCATTTAAAACTACTGGGAAGTGTAAGTAGAATTCTGGTTTTATAATCACTCATTAAGGTGTACAGGAGATGTACTTCTTTTTTTCCATCTTTTCTGAAATAAAAATAGTAGTCAGGGTTACCACTTCTACCTTGTTACACAAAATAAATCTGGAGTTCCTTCAGACTGACTCCCTTGCAGCAGCTGCAGGACTTTTAGGTACAGCTGTAACAATGCTCATGAATCACACTGTTTTTCCTCTCCAGTTGGAAACAGCAACACTCCCAAGCCATGTGCATAGACAAACATATATAAATCAACATAGCTTGCTATCCTAGGGGAGATCTGCAGCTTTTAAAATATATTTTCCCTAATAATTGGAATCTTATGTTCTGTAATAACACTACTATCAGAGCTTAATTATCTGTCACAAGGGCTTCCTTGGTGTTTTTATGTAATGAGATCTTCAAAAAACAAAACACCTGAAATTCTAAAGTAAAAATAAATCCTAGACCTCACCTTCTTCCCAGGCGTTTCATCTTCAACTCCAACACCTGAAAGTTATTCCAAGTTAAGTAATGAGTGGGTTTAATAAAGGAAGCTTTATTTCCCCAACAGAGTATTCAAAGTAACCAAACCAACACAGTATACCTGCACTGGTATACTGGATGGTAAGGTGATGACTTACCATCCATCCTGTACCTCTGAACAGGATAGCTGGAGTTGGGAGGCTGCTGGGAAAAAGCTTTAAAATGGAAACTGGATTTCTTGAGTCCTTCAGCTCAGATATGAAAGTTAATTCATGAGTCAAAATGTGCCAGAGGGTGATGAACTCTGGAGGTAAAGGTCAGTGAAAATTAAATAGGCAAATATTGTGGGTTTGGGGTTTTCACTGAAGCCCTAATTGCACATTTCCAGAGGGAACTGTACAGTTTCCAGCACCTAGGATGAAAGACCCTTGTTTCCTCAGAACTTTTGAGTTTTTTAAGCCTTGCCAGGTATAGTTGATCAAAGCATAAAGAGGGTAAGTAGCTGGAAAAGGGGCACATAAAAGGCTTCAATTGCTTGGTGCTTTAGTAATGCAAGGTTTTGAATAAACTAGGATTTATAATGAAGTTTAAGAGTTTTATTTAAATTATAGCAGCAGGCTAACCACAAAATTATGAAACTTCAAGATGAGGAGAGACAGGAATGTGTAGTATCTATTTAGAGGTATATGATGTGTGGTTGGGCTCAGTACCATTAACATACATACTAATACATTTACAAAGAAAGCACTATCTCCTAATGTAACTTCTAAAAAGAGAGGATGACCTAGTTAGTCTCATAAGACCTCAGCATTGCATTAGTCACATCTTCCAATTGAGCCCGTGGGCCTGTTTGCTTGGTCACTATTTTCAGCAGTAATAGCCACACATAGTTTCTGCTACACATACCAGCAACAACAACAGCAGAACTAGGAACAACTGCTGCCCACAGCAGCAAATTTTGGTGGAGCAGAAATAGCTGCTCGAGGAGAGACACCTGTCTCACTTCAGAAGAGCAGGAAAGCCCCTCCACAGAAGATGAGTTAGGAGGAACAGGTTGCCCAGAGAGGTTGTGGAAGCCCCATCCCTGAGGTGTTTAAAGTCAGATTAGATGGGGTTTTAGGCAACCTGGTTTAGTGAAGGTGTCCCCAGAGGGTTTGGAAATAGATGATCTTTGAGATCCTTTCCAACCCAAAGGATACTATGATTTTCTCTCAGCTGTCTCTGAAGGTGTCACACTTTTCAAATATCTCAACAGATCGTACTTTTCATATGTTGGACTTAAGTCAGCTTTGTCTTCAGAATGAAAGTTACGTGTGTATCAAAATACAGTGCCCTGCAACCCTTTGGCTAAAGGCTGCTCCTCTTCTCACCCCTTATCCTTCCTCCTCACACGTGTCACTAGGTCCTCCCCTGGCCTGTAGCAGGAGCAGAAAGACTGTTATCTTAGAGCATGTTTGCACAACACATTTCATCTTGCTATTTTGCTAGGCTGAGCAAATTCCCCCCCTTTCACACATCCAGATGGTTTGTTCAGCTCTCCTTCCCCACTCCAAAATAGAGACACGACTCCCGGAACGTGGCAGAATACTGCACAGAACAGTATTTCTCACAGCCTCACCAGGTACTTCTCTCCCTGCTATTTTCACAAGCCCACAGAGTTTGAATAAATGCTGTTCCCACACATTGCACCTATTCCAACCTTCAACCGCAAAAGCAAATCATTCCAGATACTGGCAGGAAAACGAGGCTGGACTCACTGTGACATAGAGATAGAAGTGATAGCCCATAGATTAATGTTGCCATCCTTTGTTCTTCTCACAAAGTATTTTGTAAATCAATTTCTATAGTTTAAATTAATTACAAAAGTGTTAAATCATCCACAGTGTCAATTTTAAAGTTCAAATACCTCAAAACCCCTCACTGACAACCCAGCTGTCCTTAGAGGCACAGAATAACATCATCCTTTTCCAGCATGTTGGCACAACCCACAGTGCTTAACTTCAGGTATTTACATTATTTTGCCTACCTTTTTTAAGTGACCTTTTAGAAAACAATAACAATTAGGAACAGAAGGCCTGGCTAGACTTAAGATTACTATCCAAGGGCCTACACCACTGTATCCAGCTTTCAGAGAGACAGCATAGTGGTTTAAGCCCAGGACAGACATCCATCCATATTGTGTTTGCCTGCATTGCCCTGCAGTAAGAAATTCAAATCTCTGGAGGGGTGGCAGAGGTACTGCCCAAAGCAGACCTGTCAGCTGGAGCCTGGCTTTCTAAGATGTCTCCTGCCTCCCTCTTCCCTGCAAATGCTGCATCTCTACCACCTATTTCCTGACGCATGACCCCACATGCTATGGCAGACACATTAGTCCCACCCATGAATTATCTATACTTACTAGTGTATGCACCATGAAAGGAGATGCAGCAGCAGTGGCGACAGTGGGATTACTTTGCAAAACCCAACTCCCACACAACATGATCCCACAGACAAGGTCACACACACACACTGGGAAGTAGCACAAGAAAGGAAACCTTTATGGAGGTGGAAGGCATGGAAATCCTATCAACAGGAGGCTGGCTTGAGGTTTGGCCCTAGTCTCTTTCTGCTTTTATCATCTGGTCCTCAGCCGTTTTAGTTTACTCCTTTAGATTTCCACCACCACATTTGTAAAAAAGAGAAGTCTTTCTTCTGTGGAAAACCTTGAGCTCTCCAGAGTTAAAAATGCTATTATTAAATGTTGCGTTCTAATGTTATTGGGAGAAATTAGACATATGGTGTCAAATGTCTATTTCAAAGGCACAACCAGGAAGAAGGTGAAGGTCCCTTTTGCCACAATGGTAACATCTGTACTTTAACAGGATACTGGGGCTTCTTAAAAGAGCTTTTAACATGCTTTCCAAATCTTTTTCCAAAAGCCTGTAGCAACCAGCCTCTGGGGAAAAGATCTATGCGATGACAGACTCTCAGTGCAGTTTCTAAATCTGATGGCAAATGGGACAGTACTGAGTGATGTAGGACTTGCAGCTATCCGTGAACTCACCACCACGGCTCTCCGCTTGTCTGCCAAAGCATGAGCCCTTCACGCCCACAGGAAAGGCGATACTCCGCTTGTCTGTACCCAGCACAAACTAGCAAGGGATCATCTTGGTGGCACTTACAGATTGCATTGCCAAGCTGTGACGTTCATTCAGAAGATGCTGATAAACATTCAGATATCTAACTAAAATTTAAAATCAACTCCCGATAAATGTTTTATGTGCTTTCAGGATAGTTATATGGACACACTTTGAGCACCTATTTTCTACACAGGAAAAAAACACAGCAGCACCGACTGGTCTGGGTTGGGAGAGACCTCAAACCCACCTAGCCCAAACACCCTGCCATGGGCAGGGACACCCTCCACTAGACCAGGTTGCCCAAAGCCTCATCCAGCCTGGCCTTGAACACGGCCAGGGAGGGGGCAGCCACAGCTTCTCTGGGCAGCCTGTGCCAGGGCCTCACTGCCCTCAGAGGGAAGAATTTCTCCCCAATGTCTAATCTAAAACTCCCTTCTTTCAGTTTAAAGCCACCTTGCCCTGTCACCCCATGCCCCTTATAAACAGGCCCTCTCCAGCTTTCCTGTAGCTGTCCCTTAGGTACAGGAAGGCTGCTATAGAACTCCAAAACCATCACTGTGTATTAATGGAATGAATGGATTGTTAGGGGGTCAAGGATAGATAAGCAAGTAAAAAATTCCAGTTGAGGGCAATGGACGTACTGTTTCTTCCTCTCCTCTGCCTACTGTTCTGTGTCCTTTGCTGCGTGATGAGAGACAATTTCCAGCCCTTTGCTCCTTCTGGTGCAGCCTAGGAAATTTCTGCTACGTAATTGCCCATTGCACTGCTGAGTGACAGCAATAGCGGGAACGGTATCTACAGGATGGTGGCAGTGTTCTGTATTTCCAGCGCTGTAAGTGAGAGTCACCCTTTCAGCAGACTTGAATGACAGCTGTTTCTCATACCCAAGGACCTGCCTGGAGCCTAGCTATTTACACTGAAGATGACCCATGTCGCAGTGGCAAGTATGGAACTCTCCCTCGGGCAATGTGAATGGTTGTTGCTCATCAGCTTACAAATTTTCTTCTGCATCATAGCATGTGATTTGGGGTCCTGCTGGGAATAAGTGTATCCAGCCTCTCTGTCCCAAATCTTCTGCTTTGGCATTGTCGCACAGTATGCAGGACCAGCAGCTGCAGCCTGTAGGCACAGAAAGGTGTACCCCATTCCAAAACAGGAATGCGACGCCAGCCAGCCCGACTCTCCTGTTACTGCATATCCTGGTGGTCACATCAGTGAGACCTTGTAAATTAAAGCAACCAAGCCAAAACCACAAACTAGACATAGCCCACAGGCATAATAATTTCTCTCAGCCCCACTGAAGTGGGGGGCATAGCGATCTACCCTACTGCCTTAAAGCTGTAGCTTCACAGACACCCCAGCTCAGGTTCTGACTGATGGCTGCACACAGAGATTGTAGACTGTGCTGGATAGGGAACCTGTCAATTTTATTTTTCTGTGAAGTGCATTGAATGGCTTTGGCTCTATAAATTATGTCATGTTAAATGTGTGACATCAATTATTTCCGTACCAAGAGACAATGTCAAATACAGGATTAGGACTTCTCTGCCAGTCAACCAGAAAAAAAAACGATGGGTTAGGAGAGGACAGAAACATTAACGATTATACAAGTCAGCCTACACCTCTTCCTGGCAAGTCCTGCTACAACACAGCAGCCCTTTGGGTTTCACTATGGAGACTTTATAGAGGGATGAAAGTTACAGGGCCATAAAGCTCAAGTTCCTTCATCACTGTCAATGCCGACCACCTACAACTCATCCTACTGTGGTTCTGCAAATCAGTTCACAGCAACATGAAAACTGTCCTTTAAAAACACATGAGTACGTAAGTGTGTCATCGCTTATCTGGTGGGTTAACTGGGCATTAATAAAAGCCATTAGATAAAGACAGTTAAGAGCCCATTCAATATAAACGTAATAAACAGAAAACTCCTTCCACTTCTCAATCTGCCAGACCTAAACATATGACATTCAGCTCTGATTTGGGTGACAGGGGCTTGAAAGATTAATATCAACTAAGCAGAAAAGTCCAAATGCCACTATGTTTGACTGGCATAAATTTTCACAAGTAGTTTATAAGCAGCAAATGGCAACAAAAAACCCAAACGCTAAAACCCAGAGCATAGCACAGCCATTTGCATTAGGCTAATTAAATCTATATTAACCATAATTTATCAATCACGTAACACAGGCTTATCTAATGTTCTCATCTAAATACAGGAATTTTTCAAGGAGTAGGTTCTGGGTTATCACTATGTATTACTATAGAATTCTTCAGGATAGTTTTCACTGAATTATTTGCTTTATTTGCTTCTGGGTTGCATTGCTAACAGGCATTAAATCTATTTTACTTGCATTTTATAATACTTTTTATGGATAAAATCAAGGTCTATTGCTGAAAGTCTTGCCAATTGCTTCAATGACAGGCCTTTATCACCTATTCCCATATATTGCACAGCAAATTCACTCACTGCTAATGTCCCAAAAGTAGGTGCAGAATTTTGTAACATCCTGCACAGAAGTAAGCATTGTTAACAACATCAGACATCATTACATATATGTTCCTGGATCAGAACTACACAATTGTGACACCAGGAATCATGAGTTACATTGGAATTAAGATTTAGCGAGTTTAGGTGTGCTGACCATGGAGGCAAGTGATAAGATATAACACGATTCCTATTTTTAGCTATCCTGGTGGTGTCAGATGCTTCAGAGTAGTCTGTGAGAGGATACAGATTTTAAGCAGAAAAAAATAAATCAGAGTTTTTAACATATGCTGATACCTTTTTAAAGGCCTTTTAAAAGCATACATTCATAACCAATTATTCATTTAGAAATTTTGAGGACGGTTTCTGAAATAGTGAAGTCTTCTGATTTGCTCTTATACAACCAGCGAAGTATGAGCTATCATAAGAGTACAATTTTCTTATCCCTGGGACCCAAGTTTTAGCAGGAACATGTAAGTAATAGCACATTTTGCGATGTTTTTTGGAAACTGTAGCAATACAAGTTAAGAGTCCTAGCATTTCAGGGAAGTTTCCCCCTGAAATTCTGTGAGTGGAGAGTGTTCCAGCGTGAGATCACTAGAAAACGCAACAATAGAGATACAACATTTGACAATAAAAACCCCAAAACTATTCTGCTTTATAGGCATATAGTTTTCTGGAACAAAACTAATAACTTGTTTCCCTAGCATAATTGTAACTGAGCTTTTCTTAGTAAAGTTATATTGGTAAAGGGGAGGACTTTGCTTTCTTTTACCTTGTTAACCCATACATTTATGCTGATAAAGCATTTATATGCAAAGCATTGAGAACCTCCCCCCATGCCTGATGGCACAAGCAGAAAACACCCTGTAACAGCCAGGCCAGCTCTGTCTGGAAGGAACTGAAACCCCTCTGCCCTTCCAGCACCCACCATGCACGGAGCTTCAGCCCTGCTCAAGACCACCTAGCCTCAAGCATCACTGAAAGATAACGCTGTCCTTCTTCCCGCCTAAAAACCCCAACAGCTTTGGCAGCAGTTGTTCTGATCTGGAAGGTCGGCAAGTAATTGCCTCTGCTTGAGCTCCCCGTTTCTTTTTTGTAACCACCTCAGGCCAACAATTTCACACATGTCAGACAGATTTTTCAAGCCCAGTATAAAGGCATAACATTATCGAGAAGAATCTCACAGACATTCCTACAAATCAAAACAGAGGAAAGAACTGTAATAATTATGATTAGTAGTGAAAGCTTTCTTTTACAATGGTCCCTCAAATTTATTTGTGCTTATGTGCATCTCATACAGCCTTATAAAAAAAAACTGTATTTGAAGTATTGTAAGGGGAGAAATTGAATCTTCCAGCTTTCCCATTTTGCTAATAAAGATTAATTATTGCATGTAGGTTGTGAAAGACTTGTAATTAGGAGTCTCAGTAGAAAACATTGGACTAATATATGAACTCTCATAGCAACACACAATAATAGCAACATGGCATATATCATAAGAAATAAGGAGTCCTAGAGACCAGGTTTATAAAAGTTCTGACAAAGTAACACAGCTGAGGGGAAACAGCATTACACAAATCAAGACAAATCCTTCAGAAACAAGTGATATCAGAAAGACATAGGATGGGAAGAGAAAGTGCCAACCTTGCAGCTCACCCTGGTGTTCACCAATACATTTATGAAACAAAACTTCACATTTCTTTCAATGAAAGATTGCCTTTTTTCTAACAATACACTTTTATGCTTTCTATCTTCTAAAACATCACAAACCTTTCACTGAAAGCTTAACAGGAAAAAAAGCCCCTAAAATTGGGTTGTTGTTTTCTTCATTTTAATTTTTCATGTCACCTGTTTTTTGTTTCTGTCATAAGTTTTCATGAAAACAACCTACCATTTTCCAGCAGTTCATTTCACATCGCTGACGCTCTAGGCATGCTTTGAGGTTTTGGTTAAGCTGAAAGGCACAGCTCTGCCTTGGCTGTTGGGTAGAGCCACTCTGGGTACGTACCTACAGCTCTGCTGTAACTGCACAGAAAGCAATAGCAAGCAGCTGCCAAAGGGCACTCTATATATATATGCCCCTTGCATAGATAAATAATGATACCAGCTACAGGTGGGGCCTCCTGACAGCACAGGCTGACATCAGTGGCCTTGAAACTACCAGTACAGGAAGGTACCAGAGGCCTCAGGGCCATAAACATAAATGGCCAGTTACCAATGCCAACCTAGAAGAGACTGAGGAAAGCCACCCACAGGCAGTAACACAGGCAGAGGACTACTTAAACCATGTACTTAACATGCAGCAAAACTCACTGACTGCTTGGATGTCACAGCTTCCAAGTTAGTATGTAGAAGTGATGATGTAACTCTATGTGTGTGTGTATTAGCAGGGCAGAGAAACATACTTTCATTGCCTGTGTCACATCTAGGTGAAGCTTCTAGCAGCTTGTTGCAGAGCCNCCCTCCCCCTCCAAACCTTGACATGCAAACTCACAGCACCTGTGTTGGTCTAGTATCTGGCTGTCTTAGTTTCAGCTGGGATAGAGTTAATTTTTCTTACTAGTAGCTTTTACAGTGCTATGTTTTAGATTGAGGATGAGACTAGTGTTGATAACACACTAATATTTTAGTCGTTGCCAAGCAGTCAAGGACTTCTCAGCTTCTCACACTGCCACACAAACAAGAAGGCAGGTGGTGCCCAAGAAGATGGGAGGGGACACAGCCAGGACAGCTGACCCAGAGTGGTCAAAGGGATATTCCATACCATATGATGTCATGCTCTGGATATAGCTGTGGGTGTTGGCCAGGAGGCAGCATGGTTCAGAACTAGCTGAGCATTTGGTTCAGGTGGTAACCACTTGTGCTGTGCACAGCTTCTTTTCTTTATTAGTGTTATTATTGCTCTCTTCCTTTTCTGTCCTATTAAACTGTCTTTATCTCAACCCACAAGTTTTGCCTTTTTCTTCCCGATTCTCTCCCCCATCCCTCTGGGGGTGGGGGGATGTGAGTGAAGGGTTATCTGGTTGTTATAGCTGCCTGCTGCATTATACCACGACACTTATCTTTGAGTCTGGTTTGTAATTTGGATGCAGCAATGGTGAGCTGCTCAGAGAGCTGATCCAGGTGAAAACTACCTATGTCAAAACAAAATAAATCATTAGATTGCAAAAATATATGAGTTGTATTAGTTCCCTCATCTGATTGGCTGCATAGCTCCTCAAGCTGTGGTGTAGACTCAGGAAAGTGGGTAGGGAATCATGCCTGAGGGCAGAAGAGAGAACCTAGCCCAAGTCAGAAGTATGAGCTAAAGTTGATCATGCAATCACATTCTCAATTGCCAAGGGTTTAATTGCATCATAGCATGTTGAGTATGTTTGTATCCAAAGGCTCTTAACATCAATATACTGTGAATCTTTATAAAGGTTAATTATCCCTGTGAAAGACAGAGTGAGGATACAGTCAAATATTAAGCCATCTAGCATTTATGGGAAACTCTAAAAGCACAGGCACACCAAAATGAACTATTAAACCTCTGAAATTAACTATTTTCTCATTTTCTAATGGAACTTTAATAATAGCATGATTCATTTCGTCTTCAGAAAAATAACAAAACAACTTCATCCAAGCAAAAACTTAGTGAGAAGCTTCAGAGGGAATCTTCTGGCGAAGTTGAGATCAGCAATTATGTGAGTATCATAATACCAGCTGCTGAAATCACAATGAGGTAAAGATGAAAACTAACAGGACTGCCTGAAGGGCCAAGAATAATGCAAATGTAACATTAGAACATCTGTGGAGATAAAGCATCTGAGGTATACAAACAATTATCTGGCTTGCTAGAAAAGGGAAAATAAAATAAGTGCCCCAGCAGGCACGTCTCTAAGAATGTGTCATCTCTAGGGGAGGTTTCCCTAAATCTGTATAAACTTTCCTCCTGCTACTGATAAGGAAATTTTCTTTAGTTATCTGGTCTTCATCTGGTCAGTTCCCCAAACCATATTGTATTTAATTTTCTAAGGCACCCAATAGTAAGAAATAAGGGGGCTACTGTGAACAGTTATGCAGAAAAGTAGATAAGCTTAACTGAATCAGTAGAGAACTCTTGCATTCCTCTGTAGTCAATGGAGAGAGGCAGCAGAATAAACATTTAAAAGTTAAATAATGTCTCTAAGCATGTAAATAGCTTAAAGTGAATTCTTATGAGGAGAATAAAAACAAGCAAATGCTTAGTAACTGCCA
>VXBZ01000534.1:345989-358172 GCA_013399135.1 Heliornis fulica
TTTTCTATCCATGGATAATTTATATCCTCTTTGCAAGCACAGAGCGGAACCCCCTGCAACTTGTTTGCATTGTGACAATCCTCCTTCTTGTGTTGATTGCCCCAAAACTTCTCGACTTGGCCCTCTTCTGCCCTTGCTTGTAACTTCTTGATCTACACCAGTACAAATGTGTGCAGGTAAACACAAGCACATGGAAAATACCCCCTCCCCAAGTTTTCCAACATTGCGCTGCAGCCGCAAATGACACTTCCAGCAAACAGATCCCTACTACTCCCATCACACCTTTACGCTACCCTGTAATCCCAGACATAAGAAAACCACCAGACAGAAAACTTTGGGGTTAATAACATACTGCTCAAGCTACTTTCTCTTTGTCCATTAGGGATTCTATAGACATGCATATGTATAAAACCCCACTATTAATTTATGCCTCCCCAGTGCTTACATCATTTTATACAGAGCGAGCAGCTTACATGTGTCGCTGTGCAGCGCGTAGAGGGAACATCCACATCATGCCTGACAAAAGCCTGAGCAGCTGCCAACTGGGCACTGTGTTGGGTGCAGAGTAAATGGTAAAACAGGGTGGTGGGAAGAAAGTTAATGGTTTCTGTGAAAAAAAGATTGGACCGGTCTCAATATGTTATTTTTTTTTACCCCAAGAAGAATATATTATGTAGACTTGTTCTGTATGTTACAGGTGAGTCAGAGGGGTTTCTGTGTTGATTGTTAGTAATTAATTCTTGCAACAGATTTTTCAAAATGTCCTAATATTGTGACAAACCCCTTGACTTCTATGAACATTACCAATTTTCAACAGCTGAGGAACCTTGGCCTCCTGGCTGGCTGAATATGAGCTGGCAGTGTGCCCAAGCGGCCAGAAGGCCAATGGCATCCTGGACTGTGTCAGAAACGGTGTGGCCAGCAGGTCTAGGGAGGTGATTGTGTCCATGTACTTGGCATTGGTGAGGCCACACCCTGAGTACTGTTTCCAGTTCTGGGCCACTCACTACAAGAAGGACATCAAGGTCCTGGAGCGGGTCAAGAGGATGGCAACCAGGCTGGTGAAGGAGCTGGAGAACAAACCTTATGAGGAACATCTGAGAGAGCTGGGGTTGTTTCGTCTGGAAAAGAGGAGGCTGAGAAGAGACCTTATCACTGCATACAATTACCTGAAAGGAGGTTGTAGAGAGGTGGGTGAGGGTCTCTTCTGACAAGTGATGGGTGATATAACAAGGGAAAATGACCTCAAGCTGTGCCAGGGCAAGTTCAGATTAGATGCCAGGAAGAAATTCTTCATCAAAATAGTTGTCAGGATGTGGCACAGGCTGCCCAGGGAGGTGGTTCAGTCACCATCCTTGAATGTGTTTAATAGATGGGTAAATGAGGTGCTCACGGATATGGTTTAGGAGAGAGCAGGTATGGTTGGACTTGATGATCTGAATGGCCTTTTTCCAACCTAGACATTCTTGATTCTTCAGTTCTCTTCTGCTATTGCCAAAGAAATTCAGTTCAATAATTTGTGGTCAGCCATTAAAGTAGGGAAAAAAAAATTCATCCTGTATCTGGACCAAGCAAGTTCTTCTCATGGTCTGCATAACCATTCAAATTAGATACAGCATCAATGGCTGTAGTGTACTATAGCCCTGCCATAGATGTGCAATAAAATCCTGCTTTCTGCCACTAGTAAATCTGAAATTTGTTTCACCACAGATTCTATGCCACTTGGATACCTTAGAACACCAGGTACAGAGCCCTCAGTCACACTTACTTGTGTCTGTCTTTCTATTTCAAGCTAGAATTTATGCACAGAAATTCTATTTATATACATGAAAACATTTATTTACTGATAAATATATACATACATGTAAAGGAAAGCATACATGATAGCATCATTTCTTGAATCACAAGTGTGAGAAGATGTATAAAAATTTGCAATTTTAATACTGAGTAGCTGGTAGTTTCCTATTAGTAGGTGGGCTGCAAGCTAGTAGAAGCATTTCCACCAGGAAAGTGTCTCAGGAAGAGGGAAAAGACAGGTAATTTGTTCTATCTGGCTTTTCCAAATTCCACTTACTAGTCTTTAATCAAAGAGTGCAGAAAAGCTACTTGAAAGCCACAGACATGACAACAGTTTGTTCCCCGTAAGGAATTTCAGAAATATGTCTCTAGGTTTCTGTATGCACGTTACCTCTCTGATTCAAATCCAATGACAGAGATTAAGGTGATTTTTGATTTTTGAGGATTTGATCAGTGTGTAGTGTTGCTACTTAGACACATGGGGACACTACAAGAGACATCACAATTTTGTTAGACCTTGTAGTTTACACTGTTGGTACAGGTTAGCATCAGTCTCTGGCGTGGCTGTGGCAGAATTTACCACGTTGGTGAGAAACTTGCTGCATTGGACTCTGGACTAATTCTTCAAATTTCAAGTAGTTTTTCAAAGACGCTTATGTATTTATGCAAGTACTTTAAAGAACATGATGACCTTGTCAGGTCATGTGGCACCTGAGAAAGAACATGGAAATTGTTCTCAAAATTCAGAAATACACATATACAGGTTATTGACTTAATTAATGGCCAATGGCTGTTCCATAATGTTACTTCAAAGGCATACTGATATTTTACCAAATTTCTCATCACTCAGGGCTATACATACATCATATTGAAACTTAACTTTCCCTGGATAATCTACTTTCTTTTTTCAGTTCATTCTTTATCTGCCTTTCCTTAAAAAAGAGAGAGAATTGAGGTGAGGTGCTAACAAAACAACAGCAAAAAAAGCCAGAGTTGACGTTCAGATATGGGCACAGCACTGACCATGCTAAACAGCGAGGCTGCGAGGCTGCAACTACTTATTAATATTCAGCCTTGATCCTTCTGCATCCTTTTTGTGGCCTACTTGAAAGGCTTGATACATACAGAGGTCCTTCAAATATCAGTCTGAAGGTAGTTTTTATTTTTTACACACATATATATATAAAGAAATTGTTTATAGCAGTTGTGCTTTAATAAAAATTTCTCTAAGTGATGCTGTTAAGCAAATCGGAGACTACAGTGTTCCCAGAGCAGAACCTCTTGAGATGACTGTTGGGCTCCATACCACTGTCAGGGGGATCGCTGTGTGCAAAGAATTAATTTCATCCCCCAGACAGTTTACAACATATCTCCTTTTCTGCCAGCCTCCCTGAAAGATGGAAGATAGTGGATAGAAGTGTTAGACGGATGAATCTGAAATAAATTGTACGGAAGAGAGATGTTGTTAACTGGGTCTCTTCTGCTGAAGGCTGATGCCTAAGCTGTGTACTGATGGAAATTCTTGTCAGCACAGATGGTTTGTTTTGACCACACTATGCCATTTAAGTGTTATAATAATAACAGAAATTGAGTTATTTTGTGGCAGCAGCCAGTTTTCAAGGGAAGCTAAAAGCACGTGGGCACTGAGAAAGTTATAACTGATACTAAGCATGGCAACAAAACTCAGCAATCTGCTGCGTAGGTGATACTGCAAGACACACGAAAGCTTGCCTGAAACAATCCACCACATCTGTTGGCATGCTGTAATCCAGAGGTACCACATTTTTAATTTGTCCTGAGGTGAGAAAACTCAAAGTAAACAATCTCCTTGTATTTGTCAACATTCCTCTTTAAATATATCATGATTACTGGAAGCCTAAAAAAATAAAATCAGTGTGCATGGCAAATGTTTTAGTGGACCTCTGGCAAAAAAAGAGTGTTTTCTTGTCCCAGGCAGTGGACAGTAAGCACTTCCTCCCCATCTGATGCTGCTTCACGTGCCATGGAGTTATGTATGTGATCCTTCCTCCAGCAAGAGCTGAGGAGGAGGGGACTGGGGTGGCAGATGTCACCTACCATGTCCTCAAGGAGCTGATGTGTGGACATGTGTCCTGCACTGTCCACTGATGGGGTGGGTGGAAACACTGCCAAGAGATATTGTTGCCTCTTCTGACGTGATATGATAAATTCTTAAGATATTTTTTTTCTGTGAAAACCTGCCTGTGGCCATATTTACTAATGCTAGTCCAGCGGGGACTGATCAGCACTGGCTCATCTGGGGAGGAAAAGAGGTGGTCCATCATCAGCTCCGTCTTCCTGTTGCTGTGTTTCCCAAATATTTTCAGAAGTCACACTGCTTGTACAGGACTCTCACAGGAAATTACTGGGGCACATAAAAATCTTGTAACCCTTCTCCAGGTCCATTTTTAAAAAATGGAGATAGGGTTGGGGACACAGGTACAGGCTCAGTGGCTGAGCACTCTTTGGAGGCATTCAACAAGAAGCAGAGGAATCCTGTGCAAGATGACAGACAAAATATGAGAGCAGGTGGTACTCAGCATCTGCTTTTGTGTAGGATGGAACAAGAATGGAAGAAGGTAGTCAGAACACCGTGACAGAACTTCTCTGCTTCATGAGCAGCCTTCTGAAACAGCTGCATCCTTCACCTTCATCCGTACTTCCCAAGAATTAAAATAAAGTGCACAGCAACAGGAAAAGAAATCTGCAGTAACCTTTAAAATCCCCAGAGGCTGGAGCATGCAGGAACACTTTATTATGCCTTAAAATTTTTATGTAACTTGTAATGTCTATGCAGCCTACAACGGGTCATTTCCCTCACAAAAATCTTAAATCCCTTAAAATCTGAAGATATTAATGAAACTGTGAACCAGAAAACCACTTCTATTGATTTTTGTTTCCCTTGTCTGCTGTTGCTGTAAACACGCTTCTCATTTGAAAGACTTATTTTTAACCCATGCTCTGCACCATCACCTGGATACACAGCGAGGAGAAAGCGATAGGACATCGAACAGTGTGGGGGAGGAAGCAGCAGCCTGGAAAGAGCAAGAAAAGGAGACTGAGAAAACTCAAGCACTGTATTTTTCAGAGCAACAAGCATGTTGTTTTTTTAGTACACTGTCATCCCTGCTCTAAGGTCCCCAGGGAAGATGCTAACTGCTGAGAGGAGCCAGTGAGACGTGGCAGCAGCACCTGGCACACACAGCATGGGAGCATGAAGCAGCACTGAGCGTGACTTCTCCCCAACCCGCAAAGACCCCAGCCTCTGGGGAACACACGCAGTGGGCAGTGCAAGTCCCACACCCACCAGTGGAGGGTTAGGGCAGGTTATAGGGTCCATCACCTGCATACCCTCTGTGGAGGAGGTGTCTGGTAGGGAGATAGGAGCTAAATGTCCGGGTGAGAGGCTAGCCAGTGCTGCCACTGTAAGAGGCCCAGAGGACTGCACCATCCCTCCCAAGACACTATCTCCTGAGGCTTCCCTTTGGAACCTGGACCTGGACAAAAGACAGACACACTCCATGGAGAGAGCTGGAGGCGATACCTCTCGGTGTGTTTTTCCCCAGCCGTGTGCCCACCATGGCCCAGGTGGGATGGTCCCTCTGAGGGTTGCTGCAAGACAGGACAATGATGGGCTGGAAAATGGCAGCGCAGCAAGCACAACAGCCTATAATTTGCTGAAAGAGATTTTGATATCCCCTATGAACCCTGTAGCTTGTGTGTAGGATCTGCCCATGTTGTAAAACCGAGAATGTGCCGTGTATTTTCAGAATGTTACTTCTGGTCTGTAAACCATTTATCTATATTGCCTAGCGCAATTATCACGGGTCAGGTGGCCTCTGGGTTTCCCAGCAGTTAAGTAAACTGTGTAATCGCATCAAGATTTTGAATTCTCTCACCATCTTTTTAAAACATCACGTTAAAAGAACCCAAATACATAGCACGGATTTGCAGCGTGCACGTACACACGAAAAAGTCCAATGTGACGTAAGCCAGCAATTCCTTGCCCAGCATTTATACAAGGACAGCACAGACTCTCCCTTTTTTACGATCACTGTACAAGAAGGTAACTCAGGTCTGCTGAGATCATCGTCTTCTTATTCCCAGCCCTCACAACAGAAACCTGTGTCTGATCCTTGGCTCCCAGAGAAGTTTTTAACCTTGTTTCCACCCACAACTACTGTTATAAAATTCCTTGTATGTTTGCTGGCTGTTAATTTTTCTTAACCTTTGGAGGCTGTAATGTTGGATCAATAATTAAACACAAGACCTACACACACCAGTTGCAAGCTTAGCCTTAGCTGCATTTTACCCAATATTTGCCCGCTGAATTCCACTGCTAGAAAAGTTTTCTTAATGGCCTGGACTATTTGAAGCTGCAGAGTAAAAAGAATTTAAAAAAGAGGAATAATATGTCAAGGAGAACAACATGCTAACACAACCTTCTAGGACAACAAGTCTAGTCAGGTCTGGTGAATCTCAGAGAGAGAAATCACAGCTGTGCTTGAAACCCCTGTCACAGACCTTCCGTTACAAGCATCTGCGTAACAGTATCAACAGATGTGGAATTTTGGTTTTCAGCTACCTGGATGACTAATGCCAGTAAATCATCACAGCAAAGCAGGTCACAGAGTTACCACCTCACCTGCTGCTCCCAGCGTCACAACAGGCTTGCTCTCTTCCGCTTGGATTTCACATGTTGGTTTGGTACTTGCAACTATTCCATTATTTCAAATAGCTTGTGGACATTTTACATGCAGTTTATTTCTACAACATGTTCACTCCAGTCAGTGGATTCAGGTGCACCACGAATGGTCCCTGGTTTTACACTGATAAGCAGAAGAGCCTTAATTAAAATGACAGTTAAAATGGTAGCACAATTGCAGGGACAATTTTCCCTGAGCAATGGGCATTCACAACTCAAGGTAATGATTAAATTTCTGCTAAATACGTTCTATATTTTGAGTTACTATCAGCCAGCAAAGTACTTGGAATGCAGAAATTAAACTTCCCCAGAAAATAATACTCTGGACAAATACTTCTTCTAGTGGCCACTAGAATTTCGAGTGGAGCTGTCACTTCCCCATTTTGTGAATTTTAATAAAAATGCCTCCAGAGATAATGGGCCATAAAAAGAACTTCAGTTTTTCCATTCTGTTAGCATTGCCTCATCTAATGCCAACTATTTGTGTCAAAGTAAGATCTTACTTTTCGGTAGGCATTTAAATAACCTACCAAACAATAATGATGCAGAAGAAATGCCCTCACAGGCTATAAATGAAGAACTCTTTATTACTTTGTGTCTGTGCAGATGTTTACAATACTTTTGTAATCCTGGTTGGTCTTAAAACACTGCAGAGATCAACGCAGTGCATCAAAGCTGCACAGGTACCATTATGCTCCCCAGATACTGGCACTACCCATCAGAACCACAAGTTCATCTTGACAGAGCTATGACAGACTGGAACTTGGGCCCTCAGCCATGCACAGTTCTGGGTTTATTTTTTAGTTTGGGTACATTCAACTTTGTATCTTTCCAGTTCTGTGACAGAATCCTTTAGTTGTGACCATATTATTTTAGCTTGTGAATTAAAGTAACGCTAATGATAAAAATGTATTTCTCTCAATGCTGGCATTGAAACTCAGTGTCAGCACTCACTAACTGACAATATAGTAATGCATAGATAAATGTCAAAGCAAAACTTCTAAAGCCACTCCGAATTTGCCTAAGCTAGACAGCGCTGGTAGTGGGGAGAATGGGGTACTTAGATTTGCAGTCAGGCGTTAGGGACAGTGTTGCCCTGACCTTTGGCATCAGTAAAACAGTTTATTTAATCGGAATTGCAGAAAGCTAACTTGAAAATTAACTTGATGGTAATCAACTCATTAAAAAACCCCCTGCAATGCCATGTGGTTACAGCTTTGGTACTATTACCACCTACAGGTAATCTTTTCCTTCATCAGAAAAAAAATAAAATGTGTGAAATGTGCTGTGCTGGCACTTGGAGAAACTGCCACTGTGTAAGTCACTGAAGACCTAACATAACCAGCTGGCTGGGGACAACCTACAACTGAACGTCTGCTGCAAGGTTTGGTAAAGTGCTACACACTTGAAAGAGGGAAATGTTAAAAAAATCAGTGTCAGAAAGGCTGGGAATATAAATTCTGTTTAGGTAGGGGGAAAAAAAGCCTTGCTCTATATGATAAGACGCAACCTTGGTAGTTACATGGCTTCTGCAGACAGCAACACCCTGTAGAGGACATGCTGGACAGTAGCAGGCAGCAAAGATGCCCACACACAGGTTTGTCTTGGGCAGCAAGAATCCCCAGCAGCTGCAGGTAGCTGGGGTCTCTGCCACATTAGGAATTAGTGGGCTTGGTACCCCCAAGCTGCAGCTGAGAAGGCAAAGTCACAGCAAAGATGTGGTTGTCTCTCTTTGCTTCCTTGTCTAAGAAGGGAAGCACCAGCCTTTGTCTCTTTTAAGGTGATTATGCTTGTGTAGTGCAGAGTGCCTTCTGAGCAACCTCTCTATGCTTGTAACAGTTTAGCTTCATTTGGAAGTACAGAAGGTGTTTAAAAAGATTGCTTAATCATAACATAGTGGCCACTACAACATTTGTTGCTCAGACGGATCATCACCTAACAATATGTCAATAGCAAAGGTTTTAAGTGTATTTGAGTTTCTACTTTAGTTACCTGCATTGTAATTTCCAGTTGTGCTCAAGTATCTGCAAATATTACTGGAAAATAAAGGAAGTTGTGAATGTTGGCCATTTTGAGAGAAGCTGAATAAACCAAAATATTAGCAAAACAATACAGTCAGATAAATAAAATAAATGGGTTTCGTCATGCTTTGGTCTTACCATTAAGCACAGCGTTGAAAAGTACCGAGACCCCAAGGCATGTGGGGTTGGGGATGGGGCTTGGTACAGAAGATCTGTACTGAAACCTACAGAACATAATTTTTTTTCTGATAAAGCCATTTTTTAAATGTTTTGTGTTGTTTTTTTTTACTGGAAACAGGGATCTGACTTTAATAGTGTTTCCCAGTTTTACACGCATGGATGGGCGCGAGCACTGATAGAGAGATGAGCGTCACTGTCAGGGAATGTGAATGCTCCATACAACCATGGATTCATCTTTGCTACGTCTGCCCCACACTGTATTAATATTCTATATATTCACAACACTACCAGCAGAGCTAAATCACTGTGACTAACACTTCAGCCTTAGCCGAGATTTGTAATTATTCCAGAGTTGGAAAGCCATAACATCTCTGCTCTGAAAACAAAATTATTTAGCATATGCATATATACAGAATACAAATTACATTGCTATATCTTGGTCTTTCATATTAATGGATCATTGCAATCCAAACACGGATTTTTTTCTGCCTTTTGTGATGTTTATGTGCACAAAAAATTATAAGCTGATAAATGAAACACAACTGCCACTTAAATACCACAGAGCAGATAAACCCAATTGGATGTGAAGCTCCATGCAATAAGGTACAAAACAAGTAAATTATTACTACCCTGGACATCACCAGAATCCTACCTATTCAGAAGAAGCAGGTTCACACTACATAAAGAAAAGTTACAGACGTTTCTTGCTAAAAATACCCATTTTTCAATGTTCTGCTTTGAAGGTAAATGGCCAGGTTTGAGCTTTACCAGGCTCTGGCCCCTTTACTAGGTTTCAAAGAGGTAGTGACGAAACCATTTCCTTTTCTTAATTTTCTCACATTCAACAACATTTTGTGCACTATCGAGTCCTAGCTGTGTCTTCTCCTCTTTGTATGGAGTCATCCCACAGCAAAACAAAACCCACCTTGTTTTTCAACAGTACAATTAGGGAGTGGAGGAAACAAGTGGGAGGGGGGAATTACGTAAGCAAGCATCATCATCTCTGAAACAATTACCTCTGGTTTTGTAGTTAACTGCATTTCAGCCTGATGATATATAATTAATGACAGATTTCAGGTGAGTGGTCGGGGAATGCCTGAGAGCACACACATCGAGCGTTTGGGCAGACCTGACCAGAAACTGCACATTCCCTCAGAGCACACACTTCTTCCTGATTGAGAACACTTTTTTACAGATTGAGTCCATCCTGTATGGTGTTTTAAATAGAAATGACTTTATTTTACGTACAACACTGCAAAGTCTAAGTGATTCAGGAGCTTCAGTCATACCATTGAAATAACTTAGAAATTTAAGGGCTGGAGTCTTAAAAATACTCAAGTACAAAAATCTCTTGGAGTTGATCTATTTAATTCATTGGGAATTAAAACTCTGACTCATTAGTAGATATAGACAAGCTTAGGAAAGCTCTGAAGAATTTTCCATCCCAACAATCTGCCCATTTCAGATGTCTCCCTCCCTTCTTCTGAACCAGCACAGCTTCGGGTGAAGCAGATGCTGTATTAACACTCTGGCGTATTAACACAAACTGGCATCAATTTGGGGTTTTCCCAATATATCCAGCTATGATTTAAGCAGATCTGCAAGTGGTTTATGATTAGCCAAGCAATTCCAGCAGCATGGGCAGAAATCTTTGAAAAGCAGAGTGAAAAGCTTGGGGCCAGAGCCACTGCAGCAGACTTAGTGTAAGCTGTCCCTATTTGTGAGCCAAAATCTTTGAGCATGCAAATAAGAAACCGAGTTCATTTTCAATTAGCTGACTCTCCCAAGTCTCTATGTCTTTTTTTAAAGATGAGGATTAAGAACATCTGAAAAAAAGTTATCTGTATCTTGTTGGCAAACAGTCATGACCTGTACTACCAATTCACTACTGTTTGTTTTACAGCTGATCATTACTCTCATTAATTGCTAAGCTGCTGGCAGATTCCTTGACATTTTGGATGAAAGATCAATCAGGATTTAATGAACTGATCAAGAGGAAAGAAGTTATAATTCTTTTACTTACAAGTCTGCCAAATCAATGACATTGTGCGGACTGACATCATGACAGTCAGTAGCTTATTGATATGGCAGTCTGGTTTTTAATGAGGTTAACACAATGCAGCTATTGTCTGGCGTGACATATCATTACATCACAGGTGCATAACCAAATTTTACTGTAAATGCTAGTTAGAAGTTCAAGGTGGGCAAGGTAGACAGGGAGGGGTGAGAGGATTTACACGGGTATGTTTTCATCTGTGAACACAGAAGTGCTTCAGATGGACACAAACATCTTTCACGACAGAACCAGGATATTTAGGTTTAGGAGGTTCCAGCTTCCCATTCATCGTCATTCAGAACTATGAGAAATGTGACTCGCATCAGACCTGAACATACAGGTTTTTAACTTTCTGTTTTCCAATAATTGTGAAGTTTTCTTTCCTTTCTCTCTCCCTCTGGCTCCCTGGCATATATGCACCATTTCCAATTCCACATGGATACAAACTTCACGCTGCTAAATGAATTACGCATTCAGCTTCAGGCGCATCTATTTGATTCCCGTTTATTTTCCTGGCCCTTCACCCATTCAGACAGCGCCACAAGCACACTCCTCTCTGAAGCAGACCACAAGCACACTCCTCTCTGAAGCAGAGCACAAAAGCTCGCTTGGATGGGGTTAGTTCCATCTCCAATACCTCTGCTTTGCCAGCCCAGATAGAGCGGGTACCCATTTCCAGCTGCGCTCACTAGGAAGAGGTTTGACATGAGAGCTGAGCAAGGGGCTCAGAGAAATGCCTCCAGCATTGAAATGAGACACTAACTGGTGAGTTTTAGACTCACTCAGTGCAAAACCATTTCCATTCCATTTCTCCCTGCCCAGCTCTCCAGCCTGTCTAAGTCTTGTTGAATGGCAGCACAACCTTCTGGCGTGTCAGCCACCCCTCCCAGCTTGGTGTCATCAGCAAACTTGCTGACTGTGCACTCTATTCCCTCATCCAGGTAATCAATGAATGCATTGAATAGTATGTTCAATGGAAGGGTCAAAATAAGACTACACCATCCATCTGGAGTACGAATCAAGCTTGTAGAGACAGGATTTCAGCACTGCCTAACAAGTGCTGAAACAACTATTTTGTCCTGGTTTTGGCTGGCATAGAGTTAGTTCTCTTATTAGTAGCTGGTCTAATGCTGTGTTTTGGGTTTAGGATGAGACCAGTGTTGGTAACACACTGATGATTTATTTACTGCCAAGCAGTCAAGGACTTCTCAGCTTCTCACACTGCCACACCAACAAGTAGGCAAGGGGTGCCCAAGAAGCTGGGAGGGGACACAGCCAGGACAGCTGACCCAGAGTGGCCAGAGGGATATTCCATACCATATGATGTCATGCTCTGGATATAGCTGGGGGTGCTGGCTGGGGGTGCTGTAACTTGGGAACTAGCTGGGCACTGGTCAGTAGGTGGT